>JAWRYS010001977.1:0-407606 GCA_034769895.1 Magicicada septendecula | reverse complement strand
GATTTATTAACTATTATATTTAAAAAATTAAATATCAAAAATTTGAAATGTGAATTCAGAATATTCCCTTTTTAACAAAGATACACTGACATACTATTATGCCTCTTATATGTAACACACAACAATAATAATCTATAACATCAAAACAAAAGACATTAAAAAACAATTGTAAAATTCTTGTAAATTTCTCGAGTGTCTGACAGAAATATAAATTTTTGAATCATTATTAAAATTTTAAATCTTAGCAAATAATCTGCAAAAATAGTATTATTTTTGCAGATTATTAGCTAAGATTTTAAAAATTAAATATCAAAAATTTGAAATGTGAATTCAGAATATTCCCTTTTTAACAAAGATACACTGACATACTATTATGCCTCTTATATGTAACACACAACAATAATAATCTATAACATCAAAACAAAAGACATTAAAAAACAATTGTAAAATTCTTGTAAATTTCTCGAGTGTCTGACAGAAATATAAATTTTTGAATCATTATTAAAATTTTAAATCTTAGCAAATAATCTGCAAAAATAGTATTATTTTTTCTTAAATCAAATTGTAAGTTTATTAATATTTTATTAAAATAATATTCACTTTAAGTAAACATAATTATTGTTTACAAGACACAGTAATGTTTACAATACCCATTCAAAATTGATTGGAAAAATTATTTTTAATAAAACTTAAAATTCCATATTACTTGTTTTACTTCAACTATTTACATTTTCATATTAATTTTACTTCACTAGCTCATACTTCAGTTCTTTGTAAGTTGTTTCTTTGTTTTTTTACTTCTGTGTGTGTGTGTGTGTGTGTGTGTGTGTGTGTGTGTGTGTGTGTGTGTGTGTGTACAGCTTCTGGATATATGAGACAATGACAACGATGATGATGTTGCTGATGCCGATTTTTTTGTCTTTAATAAAACCCAAAGAGTGGCCCCATGAGTAAGTCATTTGCATCTTCCAGTGGGAGTGGAAAGAAAGTACATTTCTACTTATGGCATTGTCTCAATTACAAAATGTGTTTTGTAGACTTCAAATTTGATTAAATAACCATGTTTAATTTTTGTCATTAATTCATTCGTGTCTGGACAGGAGTTCTCTAACCAAGCAAAATACATCCATACACAGAGATCGTCCCCATTTGCAGCACAATACCTGTTTCTGCTGGTAGACCACACACACACACACACACACACACACACACACACTGGATAAAATCAACAGGTGATCACATTTGACAGGCTAGAGCCTGTAATCTTTGCCTGTACATACACTACTTAAAATTATTTGTAACAACTTCTCTCTATGAATTATTTACAATACTGCCATTGTTAAATATGCAAATATATGTGTAGTTGCATATATTCCCCAGGTGTTATTGGATTTGAATGGTATTCGTATTTTATTTACATCTTAATATACGTAATTATTCACATAAACAATACGTTTTAAAACTGCTTCTTTTAAAAAAAGATTTCATCAAATATAGTAAACACTACCGTGGAGGGATACAAAATTCTGCCACCTTTCTTTGGACGTATTGTTCTCCGTTGACAATATCCTGTGTCACATTTACGGCTTTGTAGGAAGAGGCTATATAACAATGATTTTTATACCTTTCTTTTCATGGTGCTATTTCTACCTGTTTCTCTAATAACATGCTGTTTATTCTGAAAATCGTTCTGTGTTCACCCTTGGTCTCTGTCTGTCTGTCTGTCTGTCTGTCTCTCTCTCTCTCTCTCTCTCTCTCTCTCTCTCTCTCTCTCTCTCTCTCTCTCTCTCTCTCTCTCTCTCTCTCTCTCTCTCTCTCTCTCGTGGGAAATAATTTTGTGCCGACTCTAGTATAGAACCAGCGCATGTCCAGTATATAACGTTCTGTAAGTTAAACGCAGTACAGAATTTGAAGCGCTTTAATTGGTGCTGCAATCTTGTAGCGAAGATAAGGCACTAATTCTAAGCTTATCATGTGCCTGAGATGTGCTGGCATCTAGCGACAGCCCGGTTCGCGAGGTTGAAACGGAAAGTTTTATGCAAAGTTTGTCTGGCTTCAACTTTCATCGATAATGGCCGCTCTTGCTACTCCGGGTAGATGAAGATATTTTCATCAAATATTCTTCACACTATGTCAGGCTAGATCAATACACGACTGCGGTAAGTCTCGCCAATACTTTCATATTAATTGTATTTAATGTTTCACTAAAGAAAAACTGGTTTTAATAAGCCCCAGTAAGTGAATTTCTGATAACCGTTAAAAAACCGCATGGCGTTGTGCAATAAGTAATTTCAAGGTAGTATTTTTAAAACACAGTAAAACCATATTAAATTCACGTGCCCGAACTACGGCACTAAAAGTCAAAGAAATATAAATACAAAAGTATTAGTTTAACATTTGCAAACCTGGATGTAAGCAGATTCCTATTAAGTACCTATGGTTATTGCACAATGCGTAATTCGGTCAAAGTTGCATACAACTTTTACTAGTATTGATAGTAAAACTTTATTCATATCAGGAAACTTACTGAGGCACCCATTTGAGAGTCATATAATCGCCAAATGGTATTAATTAATATAGTAAAGATGATGTAATCAGATTTAACCTTTCTTGACCACGTGGTACCAATATATTCAGACTATGTATAAAGCTTCTTAAAATTGTAACAAGCCATAATTAACTATCAAAAATTCAAACATGGTAACCCGCAGGGGTGAAGTTATTATTATAAAGATTTACTGTACTAAATATTTTCAAATAGGGCCTGTTGGCCATATAACTTTGTCAAGTTTTATATTTAGGTAGCTCTAAAGCTATGTTAAGTTTATATATAGGTTTTGGGGGGGGTGCGAACTTTCTGTGGGCATTGTGTGGTGTACTCTGGCTAATATAATGTTGTGTAATTAGGGTTCCCCGAGTAAGCCGAGGAAACAGCTCAAAAACCTGAACATGAACATCTAGAACTTGCTCACTTCATCTACCGGAGGAATAGCCAGGAAGCCACACCAACACCTGTAATGTAGGCCACAAGATTGCCACCTCACCCCATGGACAAAAATCAGGTGATCTCAAACCATTATATCATTTATACGTAGAGATGCACTCAAAAGACCCAGTGAACCAGTTCTATCAATCAACCACAACACTTTCAAGTTTTTAAACATTTAATTGGATCCCCAATTAACGGGACAGTATAGTGTGTGAACTGGGTGTGAAATCATTTGTAAATTTTATTAATTTGTTGTAAAAATTGTCAGCTCAGAGGCTGGCATGTATCTTAGACAGTTCAACATTCAAACGTATAATTCCCTCTTATTTCAGTATATGTGTTTCATTACAGCTTTTAAGTCATTCATTCTATTTGTAATTTCTCGGGTTCAGTTTAGTGTTCATTTTATATTTATTTTCTAAATTTTAAATTCAGTTTGGTTCATTTGGTATAGAAATTTCTGGGGTAGTTAGGTGGATTTTCACAAGTTTAATCCTGAGTGGGTGCCTGTTCATACAGTATTAAACGTGTTGTTGAGACATGTTAAATTATGCACCGACTGGCAAACGAACATGTCGGTCTCTGGGCCAAAAGTACTTTTTAAAAGGGTTATAAAATTCATGACATATTTCTATTTTCACAACTTAACCATATTTCTATATAAAAATAAATTTATTAATTAATCATAATAACTGAGGTTCATTGTTTTCTAAAATTTTATTTCTCACAGTATAAGAGCCCAGTGGGGCAGAATATTATAACAGTATTAGGCACTTGGCCAAATTTTGGATTTTATTATGTCCTGGGGACTACTGGAGTTGCACAAGCATAATCTAATACACATGTCATGTGTTATGAACCAATTAAATATTGTAATCTTAACTTGGATGTCTATAAAAGAATTAATAATATACCTCATGGGGGGTAAGAAAAGGGCGTGGCAAGATATCTTTGTATAATTGTATTGTATTGTGGAACATGTGATGTATTGTATAATTGTGTGTGTATTTTGGGGGGGTTATATGTATTGTACATATAGGTGTATTTTTGGTGGGGAGTTTAGATATAGGGTTTTTAGAAAAGAAAGATGAAACATAGGATTATATATCCTTTTAATTTTAATAACAAGTATTTATTCTATCCCAATTAATTTTTGCTGAATATTTCTTCTAAGAAAGTAATTTATTTTAATTAACTTGAATAACAAGGATGTGGATTTGTCACTATTCAATTTTTAAATAATTTGTTCTTCTAATTTGTATTATCAAGAAGTCTATAAAAATTATTTCCATTAAGTTCAATAGATCATTTTAAAGAGAACATAGAAAATAAAGTTTATATTATTAATATTTTACAGGAAACTATTTAAAGAATAGTAATGATTTTAAATTTTAATTCATTTTTAAAGAGAGATAGCAAATAAAATTTATTGTGTTAATAAACATTTTCAGGTGACCTTGTTGGAAGAATATAAATTATTTTAATTAACCATTTAAGGGGATAATAACTTTCTGACTGTTATGTTTATTGATTTTGTTATTAATTTTGTTTACCAATGGAGATAGAATAATAAAAGGAATTTTATTAATTGTTTAATTTATGAGTTTTCATTGCAAGTCCTGTCTCACTGGATCCAGCGCAATTTTGGCTTCTCTAGGCTTTGGTCTAGTTCTGATTAACTTGTAGCCCCTCTTTAAAAAAAAAAAAAAAAATTCAAAAAAAAATTTTTCAAAAAAAAATTAACCTTTTTTTTTAACTGCCTAAGTTAAAGAGGGGTTACAATTTCTCTTTGTCTTCTCTCACTTCGTTGTTCATATCATTTTTCTCTTCTCCAACCTTGCTTGCATTTCTCTCTAATAGTGATTCCTTCTCTTTCTGACCAAAGTTTTCTCTTACACTCTCCTCTCTTCTCTCTTGCAGTTCCTTTTGGTTGCCATCACATATCACCTCTAGAGAATTGCTTTAATTTTTGTAATCTGTGTGAGCAAATTTAGTAATTATTCAATGGTTTTAATTCCTTGTATTCCTTATATATTCGTAATCTTATATTTCAGTTTAAGTAGTATGCCAATTTTAACACTAACTTGTGTTCAGTGAATTTTCATGTGAAAGAATTCGGAGCAGAAAACCGTCAATGACTGGACTATAAAATCTCTGGAGATTGTCAAAAATAATAGCATCATTCTTAATAGCATCCTTTTCAAACATAGGCCTATCTCCGACTAGTTATTCTATGTGACACCTGTACATAACAATACGTATATACATACATATATATATCGTTTGATAAGTTCAGCCATTTTTGTTTTAGTGTAAATAAATTTAAATTGTGGTTTTATGTGTACTGATTCTTGGTAAACCTGGACTCCATTTGTTGTTTATTTAATATTATCTACTTAACTGTTTTTGTTGTTATAATTATCTCGTTACAACAATTTTCTCTCTAAATTTTGCAGAGCGCCAGTTATGAAATACACAGCAATAATAAAATTATAATACTATCTTTGCATACAATAAAATATAAAATACTAATAATAATAGAACAACGTACTAATTCTTGTGTCACAGATTAGCAGCACTAATATTTATTATGCAGTGTTAAAAATAATATTAAAGAATACAATTCTTTGTTTATACCCAACCTAACTGTATTGTGTAAATCACAAGCTGGGTCATATGAATTTGCTTGTTCATTGTGTTAAGTATAATTGTTGCACAGTAAATTGTTTAATAGAGGAGTGAGACATTGATGGCATAAAATAACTAATTACGATACTGAAAAATAATAAATCATCCATTTATTAACTATTATATTTAAAAAATTAAATATCAAAAATTTGAAATGTGAATTCAGAATATTCCCTTTTTAACAAAGATACACTGACATACTATTATGCCTCTTATATGTAACACACAACAATAATAATCTATAACATCAAAACAAAAGACATTAAAAAACAATTGTAAAATTCTTGTAAATTTCTCGAGTGTCTGACAGAAATATAAATTTTTGAATCATTTTTAAAATTTTAAATCTTAGCAAATAATCTGCAAAAATAGTATTATTTTTTCTTAAATCAAATTGTAAGTTTATTAATATTTTATTAAAATAATATTCACTTTAAGTAAACATAATTATTGTTTACAAGACACAGTAATGTTTACAATACCCATTCAAAATTGATTGGAAAAATTATTTTTAATAAAACTTAAAATTCCATATTACTTGTTTTACTTCAACTATTTACATTTTCATATTAATTTTACTTCACTAGCTCATACTTCAGTTCTTTGTAAGTTGTTTCTTTGTTTTTTTACTTCTGTGTGTGTGTGTGTGTGTGTGTGTGTGTGTGTGCAGCGTCTGGATATATGAGACAATGACAACGATTTTGATGTTGCTGATGCCGATTTTTTTGTCTTTAATAAAACCCAAAGAGTGGCCCCATGAGTAAGTCATTTGCATCTTCCAGTGGGAGTGGAAAGAAAGTACATTTCTACTTATGGCATTGTCTGAATTACAAAATGTGTTTTGTAGACTTCAAATTTGATTAAATAACCATGTTTAATTATTGTCATTAATTCATTCGTGTCTGGACAGGAGTTCTCTAACCAAGCAAAATACATCCATACACAGAGATCGTCCCCATTTGCAGCACAATACCTGTTTCTGCTGGTAGACCACACACACACACACACACACACACACACACTGGATAAAATCAACAGGTGATCACATTTGACAGGCTAGAGCCTGTAATCTTTGCCTGTACATACACTACTTAAAATTATTTGTAACAACTTCTCTCTATGAATTATTTACAATACTGCCATTGTTAAATATGCAAATATATGTGTAGTTGCATATATTCCCCAGGTGTTATTGGATTTGAATGGTATTCGTATTTTATTTACATCTTAATATACGTAATTATTCACATAAACAATACGTTTTAAAACTGCTTCTTTTAAAAAAAGATTTCATCAAATATAGTAAACACTACCGTGGAGGGATACAAAATTCTGCCACCTTTCTTTGGACGTATTGTTCTCCGTTGACAATATCCTGTGTCACATTTACGGCTTTGTAGGAAGAGGCTAAAATAACAATGATTTTTATACCTTTCTTTTCATGGTGCTATTTCTACCTGTTTCTCTAATAACATGCTGTTTATTCTGAAACTCGTTCTGTGTTCACCCTTGGTCTCTGTCTGTCTGTCTGTCTGTCTCTCTCTCTCTCTCTCTCTCTCTCTCTCTCTCTCTCGTGGGAAATAATTTTGTGCCGACTCTAGTATAGAACCAGCGCATGTCCAGTATATAACGTTCTGTAAGTTAAACGCAGTACAGAATTTGAAGCGCTTTAATTGGTGCTGCAATCTTGTAGCGAAGATAAGGCACTAATTCTAAGCTTATCAAGTGCCTGAGATGTGCTGGCATCTAGCGACAGCCCGGTTCGCGAGGTTGAAACGGAAAGTTTTATGCAAAGTTTGTCTGGCTTCAACTTTCATCGATAATGGCCGCTCTTGCTACTCCGGGTAGATGAAGATATTTTCATCAAATATTCTTCACACTATGTCAGGCTAGATCAATACACGACTGCGGTAAGTCTCGCCAATACTTTCATATTAATTGTATTTAATGTTTCACTAAAGAAAAACTAGTTTTAATAAGCCCCAGTAAGTGAATTTCTGATAACCGTTAAAAAACCGCATGGCGTTGTGCAATAAGTAATTTCAAGGTAGTATTTTTAAAACACAGTAAAACCATATTAAATTCACGTGCCCGAACTACGGCACTAAAAGTCAAAGAAATATAAATACAAAAGTATTAGTTTAACATTTGCAAACCTGGATGTAAGCAGATTCCTATTAAGTACCTATGGTTATTGCACAATGCGTAATTCGGTCAAAGTTGCATACAACTTTTACTAGTATTGATAGTAAAACTTTATTCATATCAGGAAACTTACTGAGGCACCCATTTGAGAGTCATATAATCGCCAAATGGTATTAATTAATATAGTAAAGATGATGTAATCAGATTTAACCTTTCTTGACCACGTGGTACCAGTATATTCAGACTATGTATAAAGCTTCTTAAAATTGTAACAAGCCATAATTAACTATCAAAAATTCAAACATGGTAACCCGCAGGGGTGAAGTTATTATTATAAAGATTTACTGTACTAAATATTTTCAAATAGGGCTGTTGGCCATATAACTTTGTCAAGTTTTATATTTAGGTAGCTCTAAAGCTATGTTAAGTTTATATATAGGTTTTGGGGGGGGTGTGAACTTTCTGTGGGCATTGTGTGGTGTACTCTGGCTAATATAATGTTGTGTAATTAGGGTTCCCCGAGTAAGCCGAGGAAACAGCTCAAAAACCTGAACATGAACATCTAGAACTTGCTCACTTCATCTACCGGAGGAATAGCCAGGAAGCCACACCAACACCTGTAATGTAGGCCACAAGATTGCCACCTCACCCCATGGACAAAAATCAGGTGATCTCAAACCATTATATCATTTATACGTAGAGATGCACTCAAAAGACCCAGTGAACCAGTTCTATCAATCAACCACAACACTTTCAAGTTTTTAAACATTTAATTGGATCCCCAATTAACGGGACAGTATAGTGTGTGAACTGGGTGTGAAATCATTTGTAAATTTTATTAATTTGTTGTAAAAATTGTCAGCTCAGAGGCTGGCATGTATCTTAGACAGTTCAACATTCAAACGTATAATTCCCTCTTATTTCAGTATATGTGTTTCATTACAGCTTTTAAGTCATTCATTCTATTTGTAATTTCTCGGGTTCAGTTTAGTGTTCATTTTATATTTATTTTCTAAATTTTAAATTCAGTTTGGTTCATTTGGTATAGAAATTTCTGGGGTAGTTAGGTGGATTTTCACAAGTTTAATCCTGAGTGGGTGCCTGTTCATACAGTATTAAACGTGTTGTTGAGACATGTTAAATTATGCACCGACTGGCAAACGAACATGTCGGTCTCTGGGCCAAAAGTACTTTTTAAAAGGGTTATAAAATTCATGACATATTTCTATTTTCACAACTTAACCATATTTCTATATAAAAATAAATTTATTAATTAATCATAATAACTGAGGTTCATTGTTTTCTAAAATTTTATTTCTCACAGTATAAGAGCCCAGTGGGGCAGAATATTATAACAGTATTAGGCACTTGGCCAAATTTTGGATTTTATTATGTCCTGGGGACTACTGGAGTTGCACAAGCATAATCTAATACACATGTCATGTGTTATGAACCAATTAAATATTGTAATCTTAACTTGGATGTCTATAAAAGAATTAATAATATACCTCATGGGGGGTAAGAAAAGGGCGTGGCAAGATATCTTTGTATAATTGTATTGTATTGTGGAACATGTGATGTATTGTATAATTGTGTGTGTATTTTGGGGGGGTTATATGTATTGTACATATAGGTGTATTTTTGGTGGGGAGTTTAGATATAGGGTTTTTAGAAAAGAAAGATGAAACATAGGATTATATATCCTTTTAATTTTAATAACAAGTATTTATTCTATCCCAATTAATTTTTGCTGAATATTTCTTCTAAGAAAGTAATTTATTTTAATTAACTTGAATAACAAGGATGTGGATTTGTCACTATTCAATTTTTAAATAATTTGTTCTTCTAATTTGTATTATCAAGAAGTCTATAAAAATTATTTCCATTAAGTTCAATAGATCATTTTAAAGAGAACATAGAAAATAAAGTTTATATTATTAATATTTTACAGGAAACTATTTAAAGAATAGTAATGATTTTAAATTTTAATTCATTTTTAAAGAGAGATAGCAAATAAAATTTATTGTGTTAATAAACATTTTCAGGTGACCTTGTTGGAAGAATATAAATTATTTTAATTAACCATTTAAGGGGATAATAACTTTCTGACTGTTATGTTTATTGATTTTGTTATTAATTTTGTTTACCAATGGAGATAGAATAATAAAAGGAATTTTATTAATTGTTTAATTTATGAGTTTTCATTGCAAGTCCTGTCTCACTGGATCCAGCGCAATTTTGGCTTCTCTAGGCTTTGGTCTAGTTCTGATTAACTTGTAGCCCCTCTTTAAAAAAAAAAAAAAAAATTCAAAAAAAAATTTTTCAAAAAAAAATTAACCTTTTTTTTTAACTGCCTAAGTTAAAGAGGGGTTACAATTTCTCTTTGTCTTCTCTCACTTCGTTGTTCATATCGTTTTTCTCTTCTCCAACCTTGCTTGCATTTCTCTCTAATAGTGATTCCTTCTCTTTCTGACCAAAGTTTTCTCTTACACTCTCCTCTCTTCTCTCTTGCAGTTCCTTTTGGTTGCCATCACATATCACCTCTAGAGAATTGCTTTAATTTTTGTAATCTGTGTGAGCAAATTTAGTAATTATTCAATGGTTTTAATTCCTTGTATTCCTTATATATTCGTAATCTTATATTTCAGTTTAAGTAGTATGCCAATTTTAACACTAACTTGTGTTCAGTGAATTTTCATGTGAAAGAATTCGGAGCAGAAAACCGTCAATGACTGGACTATAAAATCTCTGGAGATTGTCAAAAATAATAGCATCATTCTTAATAGCATCCTTTTCAAACATAGGCCTATCTCCGACTAGTTATTCTATGTGACACCTGTACATAACAATACATTTGTTGACACCTGTATATACATACATATATATATCGTTTGATAAGTTCAGCCATTTTTGTTTTAGTGTAAATAAATTTAAATTGTGGTTTTATGTGTACTGATTCTTGGTAAACCTGGACTCCATTTGTTGTTTATTTAATATTATCTACTTAACTGTTTTTGTTGTTATAATTATCTCGTTACAACAATTTTCTCTCTAAATTTTGCAGAGCGCCAGTTATGAAATACACAGCAATAATAAAATTATAATACTATCTTTGCATACAATAAAATATAAAATACTAATAATAATAGAACAACGTACTAATTCTTGTGTCACAGATTAGCAGCACTAATATTTATTATGCAGTGTTAAAAATAATATTAAAGAATACAATTCTTTGTTTATACCCAACCTAACTGTATTGTGTAAATCACAAGCTGGGTCATATGAATTTGCTTGTTCATTGTGTTAAGTATAATTGTTGCACAGTAAATTGTTTAATAGAGGAGTGAGACATTGATGGCATAAAATAACTAATTACGATACTGAAAAATAATAAATCATCCATTTATTAACTATTATATTTAAAAAATTAAATATCAAAAATTTGAAATGTGAATTCAGAATATTCCCTTTTTAACAAAGATACACTGACATACTATTATGCCTCTTATATGTAACACACAACAATAATAATCTATAACATCAAAACAAAAGACATTAAAAAACAATTGTAAAATTCTTGTAAATTTCTCGAGTGTCTGACAGAAATATAAATTTTTGAATCATTTTTAAAATTTTAAATCTTAGCAAATAATCTGCAAAAATAGTATTATTTTTTCTTAAATCAAATTGTAAGTTTATTAATATTTTATTAAAATAATATTCACTTTAAGTAAACATAATTATTGTTTACAAGACACAGTAATGTTTACAATACCCATTCAAAATTGATTGGAAAAATTATTTTTAATAAAACTTAAAATTCCATATTACTTGTTTTACTTCAACTATTTACATTTTCATATTAATTTTACTTCACTAGCTCATACTTCAGTTCTTTGTAAGTTGTTTCTTTGTTTTTTTACTTCTGTGTGTGTGTGTGTGTGTGTGTGTGTGTGTGTGTGTGCAGCGTCTGGATATATGAGACAATGACAACGATTTTGATGTTGCTGATGCCGATTTTTTTGTCTTTAATAAAACCCAAAGAGTGGCCCCATGAGTAAGTCATTTGCATCTTCCAGTGGGAGTGGAAAGAAAGTACATTTCTACTTATGGCATTGTCTGAATTACAAAATGTGTTTTGTAGACTTCAAATTTGATTAAATAACCATGTTTAATTATTGTCATTAATTCATTCGTGTCTGGACAGGAGTTCTCTAACCAAGCAAAATACATCCATACACAGAGATCGTCCCCATTTGCAGCACAATACCTGTTTCTGCTGGTAGACCACACACACACACACACACACACACACACACTGGATAAAATCAACAGGTGATCACATTTGACAGGCTAGAGCCTGTAATCTTTGCCTGTACATACACTACTTAAAATTATTTGTAACAACTTCTCTCTATGAATTATTTACAATACTGCCATTGTTAAATATGCAAATATATGTGTAGTTGCATATATTCCCCAGGTGTTATTGGATTTGAATGGTATTCGTATTTTATTTACATCTTAATATACGTAATTATTCACATAAACAATACGTTTTAAAACTGCTTCTTTTAAAAAAAGATTTCATCAAATATAGTAAACACTACCGTGGAGGGATACAAAATTCTGCCACCTTTCTTTGGACGTATTGTTCTCCGTTGACAATATCCTGTGTCACATTTACGGCTTTGTAGGAAGAGGCTAAAATAACAATGATTTTTATACCTTTCTTTTCATGGTGCTATTTCTACCTGTTTCTCTAATAACATGCTGTTTATTCTGAAACTCGTTCTGTGTTCACCCTTGGTCTCTGTCTGTCTGTCTGTCTGTCTCTCTGTCTCTCTCTCTCTCTCTCTCTCTCTCTCTCTCTCGTGGGAAATAATTTTGTGCCGACTCTAGTATAGAACCAGCGCATGTCCAGTATATAACGTTCTGTAAGTTAAACGCAGTACAGAATTTGAAGCGCTTTAATTGGTGCTGCAATCTTGTAGCGAAGATAAGGCACTAATTCTAAGCTTATCAAGTGCCTGAGATGTGCTGGCATCTAGCGACAGCCCGGTTCGCGAGGTTGAAACGGAAAGTTTTATGCAAAGTTTGTCTGGCTTCAACTTTCATCGATAATGGCCGCTCTTGCTACTCCGGGTAGATGAAGATATTTTCATCAAATATTCTTCACACTATGTCAGGCTAGATCAATACACGACTGCGGTAAGTCTCGCCAATACTTTCATATTAATTGTATTTAATGTTTCACTAAAGAAAAACTAGTTTTAATAAGCCCCAGTAAGTGAATTTCTGATAACCGTTAAAAAACCGCATGGCGTTGTGCAATAAGTAATTTCAAGGTAGTATTTTTAAAACACAGTAAAACCATATTAAATTCACGTGCCCGAACTACGGCACTAAAAGTCAAAGAAATATAAATACAAAAGTATTAGTTTAACATTTGCAAACCTGGATGTAAGCAGATTCCTATTAAGTACCTATGGTTATTGCACAATGCGTAATTCGGTCAAAGTTGCATACAACTTTTACTAGTATTGATAGTAAAACTTTATTCATATCAGGAAACTTACTGAGGCACCCATTTGAGAGTCATATAATCGCCAAATGGTATTAATTAATATAGTAAAGATGATGTAATCAGATTTAACCTTTCTTGACCACGTGGTACCAGTATATTCAGACTATGTATAAAGCTTCTTAAAATTGTAACAAGCCATAATTAACTATCAAAAATTCAAACATGGTAACCCGCAGGGGTGAAGTTATTATTATAAAGATTTACTGTACTAAATATTTTCAAATAGGGCTGTTGGCCATATAACTTTGTCAAGTTTTATATTTAGGTAGCTCTAAAGCTATGTTAAGTTTATATATAGGTTTTGGGGGGGGTGTGAACTTTCTGTGGGCATTGTGTGGTGTACTCTGGCTAATATAATGTTGTGTAATTAGGGTTCCCCGAGTAAGCCGAGGAAACAGCTCAAAAACCTGAACATGAACATCTAGAACTTGCTCACTTCATCTACCGGAGGAATAGCCAGGAAGCCACACCAACACCTGTAATGTAGGCCACAAGATTGCCACCTCACCCCATGGACAAAAATCAGGTGATCTCAAACCATTATATCATTTATACGTAGAGATGCACTCAAAAGACCCAGTGAACCAGTTCTATCAATCAACCACAACACTTTCAAGTTTTTAAACATTTAATTGGATCCCCAATTAACGGGACAGTATAGTGTGTGAACTGGGTGTGAAATCATTTGTAAATTTTATTAATTTGTTGTAAAAATTGTCAGCTCAGAGGCTGGCATGTATCTTAGACAGTTCAACATTCAAACGTATAATTCCCTCTTATTTCAGTATATGTGTTTCATTACAGCTTTTAAGTCATTCATTCTATTTGTAATTTCTCGGGTTCAGTTTAGTGTTCATTTTATATTTATTTTCTAAATTTTAAATTCAGTTTGGTTCATTTGGTATAGAAATTTCTGGGGTAGTTAGGTGGATTTTCACAAGTTTAATCCTGAGTGGGTGCCTGTTCATACAGTATTAAACGTGTTGTTGAGACATGTTAAATTATGCACCGACTGGCAAACGAACATGTCGGTCTCTGGGCCAAAAGTACTTTTTAAAAGGGTTATAAAATTCATGACATATTTCTATTTTCACAACTTAACCATATTTCTATATAAAAATAAATTTATTAATTAATCATAATAACTGAGGTTCATTGTTTTCTAAAATTTTATTTCTCACAGTATAAGAGCCCAGTGGGGCAGAATATTATAACAGTATTAGGCACTTGGCCAAATTTTGGATTTTATTATGTCCTGGGGACTACTGGAGTTGCACAAGCATAATCTAATACACATGTCATGTGTTATGAACCAATTAAATATTGTAATCTTAACTTGGATGTCTATAAAAGAATTAATAATATACCTCATGGGGGGTAAGAAAAGGGCGTGGCAAGATATCTTTGTATAATTGTATTGTATTGTGGAACATGTGATGTATTGTATAATTGTGTGTGTATTTTGGGGGGGTTATATGTATTGTACATATAGGTGTATTTTTGGTGGGGAGTTTAGATATAGGGTTTTTAGAAAAGAAAGATGAAACATAGGATTATATATCCTTTTAATTTTAATAACAAGTATTTATTCTATCCCAATTAATTTTTGCTGAATATTTCTTCTAAGAAAGTAATTTATTTTAATTAACTTGAATAACAAGGATGTGGATTTGTCACTATTTAATTTTTAAATAATTTGTTCTTCTAATTTGTATTATCAAGAAGTCTATAAAAATTATTTCCATTAAGTTCAATAGATCATTTTAAAGAGAACATAGAAAATAAAGTTTATATTATTAATATTTTACAGGAAACTATTTAAAGAATAGTAATGATTTTAAATTTTAATTCATTTTTAAAGAGAGATAGCAAATAAAATTTATTGTGTTAATAAACATTTTCAGGTGACCTTGTTGGAAGAATATAAATTATTTTAATTAACCATTTAAGGGGATAATAACTTTCTGACTGTTATGTTTATTGATTTTGTTATTAATTTTGTTTACCAATGGAGATAGAATAATAAAAGGAATTTTATTAATTGTTTAATTTATGAGTTTTCATTGCAAGTCCTGTCTCTCTGGATCCAGCGCAATTTTGGCTTCTCTAGGCTTTGGTCTAGTTCTGATTAACTTGTAGCCCCTCTTTAAAAAAAAAAAAAAAAATTCAAAAAAAAATTTTTCAAAAAAAAATTAACCTTTTTTTTTAACTGCCTAAGTTAAAGAGGGGTTACAATTTCTCTTTGTCTTCTCTCACTTCGTTGTTCATATCGTTTTTCTCTTCTCCAACCTTGCTTGCATTTCTCTCTAATAGTGATTCCTTCTCTTTCTGACCAAAGTTTTCTCTTACACTCTCCTCTCTTCTCTCTTGCAGTTCCTTTTGGTTGCCATCACATATCACCTCTAGAGAATTGCTTTAATTTTTGTAATCTGTGTGAGCAAATTTAGTAATTATTCAATGGTTTTAATTCCTTGTATTCCTTATATATTCGTAATCTTATATTTCAGTTTAAGTAGTATGCCAATTTTAACACTAACTTGTGTTCAGTGAATTTTCATGTGAAAGAATTCGGAGCAGAAAACCGTCAATGACTGGACTATAAAATCTCTGGAGATTGTCAAAAATAATAGCATCATTCTTAATAGCATCCTTTTCAAACATAGGCCTATCTCCGACTAGTTATTCTATGTGACACCTGTACATAACAATACATTTGTTGACACCTGTATATACATACATATATATATCGTTTGATAAGTTCAGCCATTTTTGTTTTAGTGTAAATAAATTTAAATTGTGGTTTTATGTGTACTGATTCTTGGTAAACCTGGACTCCATTTGTTGTTTATTTAATATTATCTACTTAACTGTTTTTGTTGTTATAATTATCTCGTTACAACAATTTTCTCTCTAAATTTTGCAGAGCGCCAGTTATGAAATACACAGCAATAATAAAATTATAATACTATCTTTGCATACAATAAAATATAAAATACTAATAATAATAGAACAACGTACTAATTCTTGTGTCACAGATTAGCAGCACTAATATTTATTATGCAGTGTTAAAAATAATATTAAAGAATACAATTCTTTGTTTATACCCAACCTAACTGTATTGTGTAAATCACAAGCTGGGTCATATGAATTTGCTTGTTCATTGTGTTAAGTATAATTGTTGCACAGTAAATTGTTTAATAGAGGAGTGAGACATTGATGGCATAAAATAACTAATTACGATACTGAAAAATAATAAATCATCCATTTATTAACTATTATATTTAAAAAATTAAATATCAAAAATTTGAAATGTGAATTCAGAATATTCCCTTTTTAACAAAGATACACTGACATACTATTATGCCTCTTATATGTAACACACAACAATAATAATCTATAACATCAAAACAAAAGACATTAAAAAACAATTGTAAAATTCTTGTAAATTTCTCGAGTGTCTGACAGAAATATAAATTTTTGAATCATTTTTAAAATTTTAAATCTTAGCAAATAATCTGCAAAAATAGTATTATTTTTTCTTAAATCAAATTGTAAGTTTATTAATATTTTATTAAAATAATATTCACTTTAAGTAAACATAATTATTGTTTACAAGACACAGTAATGTTTACAATACCCATTCAAAATTGATTGGAAAAATTATTTTTAATAAAACTTAAAATTCCATATTACTTGTTTTACTTCAACTATTTACATTTTCATATTAATTTTACTTCACTAGCTCATACTTCAGTTCTTTGTAAGTTGTTTCTTTGTTTTTTTACTTCTGTGTGTGTGTGTGTGTGTGTGTGTGTGTGTGTGTGCAGCGTCTGGATATATGAGACAATGACAACGATTTTGATGTTGCTGATGCCGATTTTTTTGTCTTTAATAAAACCCAAAGAGTGGCCCCATGAGTAAGTCATTTGCATCTTCCAGTGGGAGTGGAAAGAAAGTACATTTCTACTTATGGCATTGTCTGAATTACAAAATGTGTTTTGTAGACTTCAAATTTGATTAAATAACCATGTTTAATTATTGTCATTAATTCATTCGTGTCTGGACAGGAGTTCTCTAACCAAGCAAAATACATCCATACACAGAGATCGTCCCCATTTGCAGCACAATACCTGTTTCTGCTGGTAGACCACACACACACACACACACACACACACACACTGGATAAAATCAACAGGTGATCACATTTGACAGGCTAGAGCCTGTAATCTTTGCCTGTACATACACTACTTAAAATTATTTGTAACAACTTCTCTCTATGAATTATTTACAATACTGCCATTGTTAAATATGCAAATATATGTGTAGTTGCATATATTCCCCAGGTGTTATTGGATTTGAATGGTATTCGTATTTTATTTACATCTTAATATACGTAATTATTCACATAAACAATACGTTTTAAAACTGCTTCTTTTAAAAAAAGATTTCATCAAATATAGTAAACACTACCGTGGAGGGATACAAAATTCTGCCACCTTTCTTTGGACGTATTGTTCTCCGTTGACAATATCCTGTGTCACATTTACGGCTTTGTAGGAAGAGGCTAAAATAACAATGATTTTTATACCTTTCTTTTCATGGTGCTATTTCTACCTGTTTCTCTAATAACATGCTGTTTATTCTGAAACTCGTTCTGTGTTCACCCTTGGTCTCTGTCTGTCTGTCTGTCTGTCTCTCTCTCTCTCTCTCTCTCTCTCTCTCTCTCTCTCGTGGGAAATAATTTTGTGCCGACTCTAGTATAGAACCAGCGCATGTCCAGTATATAACGTTCTGTAAGTTAAACGCAGTACAGAATTTGAAGCGCTTTAATTGGTGCTGCAATCTTGTAGCGAAGATAAGGCACTAATTCTAAGCTTATCAAGTGCCTGAGATGTGCTGGCATCTAGCGACAGCCCGGTTCGCGAGGTTGAAACGGAAAGTTTTATGCAAAGTTTGTCTGGCTTCAACTTTCATCGATAATGGCCGCTCTTGCTACTCCGGGTAGATGAAGATATTTTCATCAAATATTCTTCACACTATGTCAGGCTAGATCAATACACGACTGCGGTAAGTCTCGCCAATACTTTCATATTAATTGTATTTAATGTTTCACTAAAGAAAAACTAGTTTTAATAAGCCCCAGTAAGTGAATTTCTGATAACCGTTAAAAAACCGCATGGCGTTGTGCAATAAGTAATTTCAAGGTAGTATTTTTAAAACACAGTAAAACCATATTAAATTCACGTGCCCGAACTACGGCACTAAAAGTCAAAGAAATATAAATACAAAAGTATTAGTTTAACATTTGCAAACCTGGATGTAAGCAGATTCCTATTAAGTACCTATGGTTATTGCACAATGCGTAATTCGGTCAAAGTTGCATACAACTTTTACTAGTATTGATAGTAAAACTTTATTCATATCAGGAAACTTACTGAGGCACCCATTTGAGAGTCATATAATCGCCAAATGGTATTAATTAATATAGTAAAGATGATGTAATCAGATTTAACCTTTCTTGACCACGTGGTACCAGTATATTCAGACTATGTATAAAGCTTCTTAAAATTGTAACAAGCCATAATTAACTATCAAAAATTCAAACATGGTAACCCGCAGGGGTGAAGTTATTATTATAAAGATTTACTGTACTAAATATTTTCAAATAGGGCTGTTGGCCATATAACTTTGTCAAGTTTTATATTTAGGTAGCTCTAAAGCTATGTTAAGTTTATATATAGGTTTTGGGGGGGGTGTGAACTTTCTGTGGGCATTGTGTGGTGTACTCTGGCTAATATAATGTTGTGTAATTAGGGTTCCCCGAGTAAGCCGAGGAAACAGCTCAAAAACCTGAACATGAACATCTAGAACTTGCTCACTTCATCTACCGGAGGAATAGCCAGGAAGCCACACCAACACCTGTAATGTAGGCCACAAGATTGCCACCTCACCCCATGGACAAAAATCAGGTGATCTCAAACCATTATATCATTTATACGTAGAGATGCACTCAAAAGACCCAGTGAACCAGTTCTATCAATCAACCACAACACTTTCAAGTTTTTAAACATTTAATTGGATCCCCAATTAACGGGACAGTATAGTGTGTGAACTGGGTGTGAAATCATTTGTAAATTTTATTAATTTGTTGTAAAAATTGTCAGCTCAGAGGCTGGCATGTATCTTAGACAGTTCAACATTCAAACGTATAATTCCCTCTTATTTCAGTATATGTGTTTCATTACAGCTTTTAAGTCATTCATTCTATTTGTAATTTCTCGGGTTCAGTTTAGTGTTCATTTTATATTTATTTTCTAAATTTTAAATTCAGTTTGGTTCATTTGGTATAGAAATTTCTGGGGTAGTTAGGTGGATTTTCACAAGTTTAATCCTGAGTGGGTGCCTGTTCATACAGTATTAAACGTGTTGTTGAGACATGTTAAATTATGCACCGACTGGCAAACGAACATGTCGGTCTCTGGGCCAAAAGTACTTTTTAAAAGGGTTATAAAATTCATGACATATTTCTATTTTCACAACTTAACCATATTTCTATATAAAAATAAATTTATTAATTAATCATAATAACTGAGGTTCATTGTTTTCTAAAATTTTATTTCTCACAGTATAAGAGCCCAGTGGGGCAGAATATTATAACAGTATTAGGCACTTGGCCAAATTTTGGATTTTATTATGTCCTGGGGACTACTGGAGTTGCACAAGCATAATCTAATACACATGTCATGTGTTATGAACCAATTAAATATTGTAATCTTAACTTGGATGTCTATAAAAGAATTAATAATATACCTCATGGGGGGTAAGAAAAGGGCGTGGCAAGATATCTTTGTATAATTGTATTGTATTGTGGAACATGTGATGTATTGTATAATTGTGTGTGTATTTTGGGGGGGTTATATGTATTGTACATTTAGGTGTATTTTTGGTGGGGAGTTTAGATATAGGGTTTTTAGAAAAGAAAGATGAAACATAGGATTATATATCCTTTTAATTTTAATAACAAGTATTTATTCTATCCCAATTAATTTTTGCTGAATATTTCTTCTAAGAAAGTAATTTATTTTAATTAACTTGAATAACAAGGATGTGGATTTGTCATTATTTAATTTTTAAATAATTTGTTTGAGAATTTGTTCTTCTAATTTGTATTATCAAGAAGTCTATAAAAATTATTTCCATTAAGTTCAATAGATCATTTTAAAGAGAACATAGAAAATAAAGTTTATATTATTAATATTTTACAGGAAACTATTTAAAGAATAGTAATGATTTTAAATTTTAATTCATTTTTAAAGAGAGATAGCAAATAAAATTTATTGTGTTAATAAATATTTTCAGGTGACCTTGTTGGAAGAATATAAATTATTTTAATTAACCATTTAAGGGGATAATAACTTTCTGACTGTTATGTTTATTGATTTTGTTATTAATTTTGTTTACCAATGGAGATAGAATAATAAAAGGAATTTGATTAATTGTTTAATTTATGAGTTTTCATTGCAAGTCCCGTCTCACTGGATCCAGCGCAATTTTGGCTTCTCTAGGCTTTGGTCTAGTTCTGATTAACTTTAGCCCCTCTTTTAAAAAAAAAAAAATTTCAAAAAGTACTTTTTAAAAGGGTTATAAAATTCATGACATATTTCTATTTTCACAACTTAACCATATTTCTATATAAAAATAAATTTATTAATTAATCATAATAACTGAGGTTCATTGTTTTCTAAAATTTTATTTCTCACAGTATAAGAGCCCAGTGGGGCAGAATATTATAACAGTATTAGGCACTTGGCCAAATTTTGGATTTTATTATGTCCTGGGGACTACTGGAGTTGCACAAGCATAATCTAATACACATGTCATGTGTTATGAACCAATTAAATATTGTAATCCTAACTTGGATGTCTATAAAAGAATTAATAATATACCTCATGGGGGGTAAGAAAAGGGCGTGGCAAGATATCTTTGTATAATTGTATTGTATTGTGGAACATGTGATGTATTGTATAATTGTGTGTATATTTTGGGGGGGTTATATGTATTGTACATTTAGGTGTATTTTTGGTGGGGAGTTTAGATATAGGGTTTTTAGAAAAGAAAGATGAAACATAGGATTATATATCCTTTTAATTTTAATAACAAGTATTTATTCTATCCCAATTAATTTTTGCTGAATATTTCTTCTAAGAAAGTAATTTATTTTAATTAACTTGAATAACAAGGATGTGGATTTGTCACTATTTAATTTTTAAATAATTTGTTCTTCTAATTTGTATTATCAAGAAGTCTATAAAAATTATTTCCATTAAGTTCAATAGATCATTTTAAAGAGAACATAGAAAATAAAGTTTATATTATTAATATTTTACAGGAAACTATTTAAAGAATAGTAATGATTTTAAATTTTAATTCATTTTTAAAGAGAGATAGCAAATAAAATTTATTGTGTTAATAAATATTTTCAGGTGACCTTGTTGGAAGAATATAAATTATTTTAATTAACCATTTAAGGGGATAATAACTTTCTGACTGTTATGTTTATTGATTTTGTTATTAATTTTGTTTACCAATGGAGATAGAATAATAAAAGGAATTTTATTAATTGTTTAATTTATGAGTTTTCATTGCAAGTCCCGTCTCACTGGATCCAGCGCAATTTTGGCTTCTCTAGGCTTTGGTCTAGTTCTGATTAACTTGTAGCCCCTCTTTAAAAAAAAAAAATTTTCAAAAAAAAATTTTTCAAAAAAAAATTAACCTTTTTTTTTTAACTGCCTAAGTTAAAGAGGGGTTACAATTTCTCTTTGTCTTCTCTCACTTCGTTGTTCATATCGTTTTTCTCTTCTCCAACCTTGCTTGCATTTCTCTCTAATAGTGATTCCTTCTCTTTCTGACCAAAGTTTTCTCTTACACTCTCCTCTCTTCTCTCTTGCAGTTCCTTTTGGTTGCCATCACATATCACCTCTAGAGAATTGCTTTAATTTTTGTAATCTGTGTGAGCAAATTTAGTAATTATTCAATGGTTTTAATTCCTTGTATTCCTTATATATTCGTAATCTTATATTTCAGTTTAAGTAGTATGCCAATTTTAACACTAACTTGTGTTCAGTGAATTTTTATTTGAAAGAATACGGAGCAGAAAACTGTCAATGACTGGACTATAAAAACTCTGGAGATTGTAAAAATTATAGCATAATTGTTTTTTACTTCTGTGTGTGTGTGTGTGTGTGTGTGTGTGTGTGTGTGTGTGTGTATGTGTGTGTGTGTGTGTGAATGTGTGTGCAGCTTCTGGATATATGAGACAATGACAACGATGATGATGTTGCCGATGCCGATTTCCTGTCTTTAATAAAACCCAAAGAGTGGCCCCATGAGTAAGTCATTTGCATCTTCCAGTGGGAGTGGAAAGAAAGTACATTTCTACTTATGGCATTGTCTGAATTACAAAATGTGTTTTGTAGACTTCAAATTTGATTAAATAACCATGTTTAATTATTGTCATTAATTCATTCGTGTCTGGACAGGAGTTCTCTAACCAAGCAAAATACATGCATACACAGAGATCGTCCCCATTTGCAGCACAATACCTGTTTCTGCTGGTAGACCACACACACACACACACACACTGGATAAAATCAACAGGTGATCACATTTGACAGGCTAGAGCCTGTAATCTTTGCCTGTACATACACTACTTAAAATTATTTGTAACAACTTCTCTCTATGAATTATTTACAATACTGCCATTGTTAAATATGCAAATATATGTGTTGTTGCATATATTCCCCAGGTGTTATTGGATTTGAATGGTATTCGTATTTTATTTACATCTTCATATACGTAATTATTCACATAAACAATACGTTTTAAAACTGCTTCTTATAAAAAAAGATTTCATCAAACATAGTAAACACTGCCATGGAGGGATACAAAATTCTGCCACCTTTCTTTGGACGTATTGTTCTCCGTTGACAATATCCTGTGTCACATTTACGGGCTTTGTAGGAAGAGGCTATATAACAATGATTTTTATACCTTTCTTTTCATGGTGCTATTTCTACCTGTTTCTCTAATAACGTGCTGTTTATTCTGAAACTCGTACTGTGTTCACCCTTGGTCTCTGTCTGTCTGTCTGTCTGTCTCTCTCTCTCTCTCTCTCTCTCTCTCTCGTGGGAAATAATTTCTCTTTGTCTTCTCTCACTTCGTTGTTCATATCATTTTGCTCTTCTGCAACCTTGCTTGCATTTCTCTCTAATAGCGATTCCTTCTCTTTCAGACCAAAGTTTTCTCTTACACTCTCCTCTCTTCTTTCTTGCAATTCCTTTTGGTTGCCATCACATATCACCTCTTGATAATTGCTTTAATTTTTGTAATCTGTGTGAGCAAATTTAGTAATTATTCAATGGTTTTAATACCTTGTATTGCTTATATATTCCTGATCTTATATTTCAGGTGAAGTAGTATGCCAATTTTAACACTAACTTGTGTTCAGTGAATTTTCATTTGCTCCTTAATCTTACTCCTTTCAACTGGCTGAGTAATGTTCTCTTCAAGGGTAAGTTTTCTATGTGTTTAATATCTACCACAATTGGTATCTTACCTGTCTTTGTTTATCAATATTCCAATAGCAGCAGTGTTCAAACAAGTCTTATGTTTTTCACAAATAGTTTACTTGCTCAAACAATCATGTGGCAGCAGAATCTTGAAAATGTTTATTTACTAAGCAAGCTTCTCTGTCAATTATTATATTATTACTTATCGATTCCATTTCTCGTTCACTATTCAGATTGAATTCAGTTTGATTGATCTTGAATCCTGTGCCATGTTTTGGAAAAAAATTACGGCGGTGTTTTTTTTAATAGTGGAATTATTAATTTACGTATTTAACAACGTAAGTGTTTATGTAAGAATTTACGTACGTCCGTTATCTGGCCGCTGGGCCGATCTGCGCGTGCTCTGTGTCCAGCGCTTCATACTATTTTTTCAGCTGCAGGACTGTTCAGTTCAATCGCAGCATTCATCGTAGTAACGTCTGGATTCGCCTGACAGCATCGATGTAAAAATTTGTCTACCATCTGTTACTATGTATAAGTAGAAGTCTACGTGACCTTCCGGTAAGTGTGTTAAGATATATAACTTATTAATTCATGAAAATAAATTCTATTTACTTAATATTAACGCAGATGCAGGGTGATATGTATTGCATTAATTTATATCAGCACGTGGCATGCAACAGGCTAAATTGGTTTATGTATGTTTCAATGTTAATGCTGGCTAACAGATATTAATCCAATATATCAATAATATAATTATAATAATGCTTAAGTCATTATATTAGAATGGGGCGTAAGTTAGTTATTTTTCTGAAATGATTGTACATCACGAACTTGTTAAAGTTTGCTAGTACTTGTCAAAGGGGGTTAAGTGCTTGACGAAAACTTGTGAATAACTATTTATTTGAAATGATTATTATGTTGAATGACTATATTTGGATATATTATAGATTATAATATTTAAAAGTGTTATTTTGAAGTGATTTATTTGATTCAATGGGGTTTAATGCATAAGTGAATTTTACGGAGATTGTAAACTGGGCATGTCACGAAATGTGGGTTCAGCTGGGTAAATTGGGGCACTGTGGTTTATTAAACCTGTAAGTAATTATCGATATAATTGTGCAGGGTTTCCGATGTAGACAATAATCTGTCTCGTTCGGATGACCGAATACCTGCTTTCCATGAAATAAATTCAACCACTTCTGTCAAGCTGTCAGGCAGGATGGACGGACACACTCAACCAGATCCTCTACCCATACGCTGCTAACCAGGTGACATTTAAGCTTTTTTTTGAAACCAAAATGTTTGTGGCCGATACACTTTCTTTGAGACACTTTTAGAGATGCTCCAGTTTGGGGACTTTGTTCCGGACAAGTCCAACGGGACAATTGGGTTTACATGTTACTTTTTCATTTTCTTTTTTTTTTTATTAAGGCTTACGCCTCATTAACATATTAATGTTTATCTCATTCAGAGAATTGTAAACTCAGCCAGGGTCATGCATCACCCGAGTTGATGTGAGTTTTCTGTAAATATGGTCGGCATTCCCGGCCACTAAATTATTTCTGTGTTAAGCAAGCATGCACGGGTGTCTCGGTCCCGTAGGGGAATTTTATGGTTAAGTACTTTTTCAGTTAATTGGGTTGTGTATTGGATTATTAATTTAAAGGTCGGGGGAGGTGTTTTAACATGTGGACGACATCTGTAGGTGCCGTTCACCACAGGACAGTATCATGTCATATTTTGCTGGATCTTGTCCGGGCGCATGACCGTGCCTGAGGCCAAGTGGATTCTTTATGAACACCTCAAGCATATTTTAGTACATTAATTCCATAGATTCTGCTTTTTGAAATTCAATTTTACTGTTCAACTAATTTTGTAACCATTAAATTTTGCCATAGCCAGCACCATAATTGTTAAACTTTTTTGCTCATAATACCAATTCATTAATAAATGTTAAAGAATGCAAGACAAATCAGTACCAGTTATAAGTATTTATGGGTGGTCACGTTCCACTGATTTTGCAAATTTTTGTCAGGAAAATAAAAGAAATGAGAAATGCAGTTTTGCAACCGGGCATCCATGTTGACCTCGTGATGGCACTTATTATTGTTATCGGGATCCGAAATTGTTAATTCCTTTTAGGCCTGGTACTTGTGTGCCATTTTGATTATTTAGCCAGTTGAACTGTGGCCTTTCACAGACGTAAAATTTTGGGGCATGTCTACTCTGCTCTTTTGTGACTGATTAATTGGGGTTTTGGGTTTATTAATTGAAAATTTAAGAGGGGCCGGATACTTGATCTGAATAAGAGGATTGAGGGTGTAAGATGACAGAATATACGCTGTTAACCAGGTGGACATGGTGTGTGCCATTTATATGTAAATGTGTATCTATGTTAATTATATGTTGTGTGTTATGCCTTATGTGATTGTTAGATTGTTATACGTTATTCTGCATATATATATATCATGTTATGATTTATGTAATTTACTGGGAGGGTTGAGACTATGCGCCATTTTACATTATTTAAAGTAACTGTATTCTGCTCAGTAATATCAAGCTCAATTATTTGGCGATGCCTATGTCGAATGTGAATTATAATAATGATTTTAAGAACAATAACGATTGTGGTTTTTGAAGTTTGAGCATTTCTTGATTATGAAAACACTTGTAATATTATCTTACTCTTTCAAAGGCGCATACATTGTACACTAGGGGAGTTAATTGTACAAAAGCATGAATACAATAAATCTTGTTATTGTTATCTTAGAGCAGAGTTTCATTTGCAAGTCCCATCATACTGGACCCAGCGCATTTTTGGCTTCTCTAGGCTCTGGCCTAGTTCTAAATAACTAGTGGGCTCTCTTTAAAAAAAAAATAAAAAGAAAAATAAAAAAAAAGGAAGTTTGTTTTCTATATATAAAAAGCATAAAAGGAAAGAGGGGTTACAATCCTTGAATATTAAATTAGTCCTCTCTTCCGTACGTGTAGGATACACAATCATTTGAACCAGTCTTCTCTTTTTTTAATATTTTAAGATTTTCTACTTCAATGTGTAAATCATTGTAGAACGTATTTATTTGACTTGGGTAGTTCTTTGTTGTTTTGGTAGACGATGGCAGTTTACAATGAGTAGTTCAGACTTCTAACACTTGTGTCTTCCTTATGTTTTCAAATACCGTTTTACTGACTTAAAATCACACACACAGAGCTAAAAACAAACATGTGTTCACTTTGACAAGCTACAGCGTGTAAGCTTTCCCTGCACACACACACACACATAGCACTACTTAAGCTATTTTTAACAACTACTCTATATTAATTATTTACAAAAATTCTAGTGTGCTTAAATATGCAAATGTGTGTGAGAGAGAGAGTGTGTGTATGTGTGTGTGTGTGCATCATTCACCATTCAATTATATACACATTTGCTTGTAAAAATCTGCTACTCTTCCTATGAAGAGTAATGCAATACTGTAATCAGACATAGGCTAAGGTTAATTTTTAGCAAGCCGAAAGCTACCTCACAGACAGAACATGATTTTTAACTTCTGCTGCTTCTGTGTGTTCCAATTATGAATTATTACAGTTGTGTATTCATTTGTTCCAGTGTTACTTATTTACACCCATGAATAATGTCTGTGAAGAAGAGGATTCTAGTGTAGATTGTGAACTATATAGGGGAAAGTCAATTCAGAATACTCTCGGAGACCATCTGTCATCACACAAGTTAATACATTCTGGCATTAAGAACTACCAATGCGATGTTTGTTCAAAATCATTTACTCATTCAGCAAATTTGTCACAACACAAGTTAATACATACTGGCATTAAGAAGTACCAGTGTGATGTTTGTTCAAAATCATTTACTCGTTCAGACAATTTGTCACAACACATGTTAATACATACTGGCATTAAGAAGTACCAGTGTGCTGTTTGTTCAAAATCATTTTCTCAGTCAGGCCATTTGTCACAACACAAGTTAATACATTCTGGCATTAAGAAGTACCAGTGTGATGTTTGTTCAAAATCATTTTCTCAGTCAGGCCATTTGTCACAACACAAGTTAATACATACTGGCATTAAGAAGTACCAGTGTGATGTTTGTTCAAAATCATTTATTCGTTCAGAAAATTTGTCACAACACAAGTTAATACATACTGGCATTAAGAAGTACCAGTGTGATGTTTGTTCAAAATCATTTACTCACTCTGGCGATTTGTCAAAACACAAGTTGATACATTCTGGCATTAAGAAGTACCAGTGTGATGTTTGTTCAAAACCATTTACTCAGTCTGGCAATTTGACAAAACACAAGTTAATACATTCTGGCATTAAGAAGTACCAGTGTGATGTTTGTTCAAAATCATTTACTCAGTTTGGCAGTTTGACAAGACACAAGTTAATACATACTGGCATTAATAAGTACCAGTGTGGTGTTTGTTCAAAATCATTTACTCAGTCAGGCAGTTTGACAAAACACAAGTTAGTACATTCTGGCAATAAGAAGTACTAGCGTGATGTGTGTTCAAAATCATTTGCTCAGGCGATTTGTCAGAAGTTAATACATTCTGGCATTAAGAAGTACCAGTGCGATGTTTGCTCAAAATCATTTACTGATTCAAGCACTTTGTCAAAACACAAGTTTAATACATACTGGCAGTACGAAGTACCAGTATCATGTCTGTTCAAAATCATTTACTCAGTCAGGCAATTTGACAAAATATAAGTAAATACATTCTGGCATTACAAGGTTCATACTGGCCTGGAAAGTCTGGGAAATCAAAATAAGTCAGGGAAACATTTTAAGATATGCTGAAATTCAGGGAAATTAAGTATATTTTTCAGAAAGTCGGAAACTTTTTACTACGACCAGTCACACAAAACGTATGAAGATCCTTTTTTCCTTTAAAACACTGTACAACCAGATGGCTTGAAAATGTGCCTTCTATTGACAGAGTTTTAAGTATTTTTGATGATATAAAGAAATTTGTTGACAGCAAAAAATATCTCAATACAAAACCATTAAAAAATGTTTCTGTTCAAACCAAAGATATATTTCTGAAATGCAAATTGGCTTTTTTTTAAGTGCTTTCCTTGGAATGTGAACCATTTTTACAAAAGTTCCAAACCTCAGACCCACTTGGTCCATTCCTGTTCACAGATTTGCAAAGTTTCGTACAAAATTTGATGGAGAGATTTCTTAAATCCTTTAAAATGCCTACTACAACAGCTTTTTTCATTAGATGTACATGACAAAGAAAATTTGCGTGATGTAAAAAGTATTTTCATACAAAAAAAAATTCTCAAAGAAGCCACTTCAAAAGATAGTGATATCCTAAAATTCAAACTTGAACACCAGACTGTGCTAGTCAAAATGACAGAAAAGACATTAGAAAGATGTCCTCTGAAGTACAAGCCTGTCCAAGGGCTCTCATCATTGGATCCTAGTATAATTTTTCATCAGTCAGAACTAGGGAAACGAAGATTTGGTTTATTGCTAGAGGCATATCACAGATTCTGTTGCTGAGATAGCAAAAGCACAATACACTCGACTTTGCAGTGAAGCTCATTCTACCCTTCAATTACAATTCAAAATATTTTTGGATGGTGATTGTCCTTCCAAGAGGCTTGATGATTTTTTCTTCTTTATTGCTTGGGAATCTATGTTATTCAGAATTGTGGCAAATTATTAAATTAGGACTGATTTTTTCGCATGGAAATGCAACTGTAGAAGGAGGGTTTTCTGTAAATAAAACATTATTAGTGGAGAATTTGCAAGAACATAGTCTTTTTGCTCAAAGAACAGTGGAAAATGCTATAAGATATCATGAAATTATTCTTAAAGTTCTTATCACTCAAACATTGTTGACAAATGAAAGAGCTGCCCATAGGAGATATGAAGAACATCTCAAAGAGTCAAAACAGAACCAAAAAGAAGAAGAGAAGAAAAAGGTTGAAAAAAGAAAATTATCCATAGAGATCAAGAAACTTTAAGAGCAGAAAAAGATGTTAAGACTGCAAGCTCTGAAAGAAGAAGACAATATAAAATCAAAAATTCAGATTCTTGAGAAGAAAAAGTTAGGGTAAATCTCCCCATTTAGAACTTTTATGATCACGGTTGACTTTATTTACCTAGGCTATGATAATTAAATTTGTATTCATGTATCTATTAAAATTAGGTATGGAATTTTAGGTTACCTGTATCAAAGAGTGTTAGTTTTAAAGAATAATACAATCTCTATGTTACTTTGTATGTTTCCTTTAGATTTTTTATGATATTTTAACCTAATAATGTACATTTATTGTAATTTTTTAATATAAGTTAATTAATTTCTTATTGTTTTTTGTATAAATACAATTGTTTACTTTTTGGAAAAAATAAAAAGGAGTGCGTTGGACGGCTATGGGGAAGGTGGAGGCCGATTACTAAAAAAATAAATATTTATTTAAATTCATCCATGATGATGGACGATTAAGCATACTATGTAAATTTTCATTAAGATAATGTATGAATGTTTCATGCTTACAAATAAAAATAAATTTCACTAAAAATGAATATTTTAAGCTGAGTAAATAGGCTACAATAATGTTTAATAGGTAATTTATATATTGAAAAATTGGTATTGTAGGAAAAAAATAACACATACGCTGGTCAGGGAAAATTTGTGGATTTGGTCATGGAAAGTCAGGGAAATCAAATTCAAAACTTCAGCATGAACCCTGTATTAAGAAGTACTAGCGTGGTGTTTGTTCAGAATCATTTACTATATCAGACAGTTTGTAAAAACACAAGTTAATACATTCTGGCTTTACAAAGTACCAGTGAGTTGTTTCTACAAAAGTAGTTAATTTGGCATAGCCTGGTGTGTTATAAATAACATGCTGGCATAAAATATTAACAGTGATGTATGTAACCAAATTTTCTGTTTGTACATTTTGAGTGTTAATTAATCCATTATACTATTACGACCATTACTGTGTGGTATGTAAGAATAGTTTCTATTGTCCAAAAAGTTTTAGCAATATAGTAAAACTTATCAATATAATGTCTTCAAACAGAAACCCTTAAACAAGCATAATTATACAAATAAATTAATATGCTGTAATATTGCCACTGCAAATATTTAATGTGTCTATGATATTTGGCACTACAAAACAGTGAAATTTGTAACAATTAAAATCATTAAATTGTACATTGTAATGTAGTGTGACATTATTGTTACACATTTGAAATGACCCCTGAATTTTTTATAAAATTGTTTTTTTTTTTTGTTTAAACAAATTTTTTTTCTCAGGGGTCGTTACTTAATTATTAAAACTAGACCTGCGGTCTAGATGGAAGAAAAAATTGAGTTGAGCCCATCGTGACAGGACTTGCAATAAAACACTTGCAAACGATAACAGCTTTTATTAGTGTTCTCTTGTTATAATAATAACATCTTTATTACAATATGCACGGCCATATTTTCCACTATCATTAATAAACGTGCATCTCTCCAATATTGAATAACAATTGGCAATATTAACAAAGAATTAATTTTGAATATAATTAATCAACAACAAATTATTCAAACACATTTAAGTGCATTGCCTTCACATAAGCTGACATCACTTAAGTATTAACCTTTATTCACACGACTTTTCTAAATAAGTTCTAATAAACAATTACTAAAGGTTGAATCTGCAGATACTTTATGAATTAAACTGACCCTCAAACAATGATACATCATGCCTAACAAAAACATGTAATATGCCGTTTTATACTTGCCAAATAAAATATTTCTCTTTTCCTTTTAAGATAAATTATGCATCACAGGATTAATACATGTATATACAGATATATTATAACAGCACCAAATATTAATTATTTGGGGTTATATGTCACCTGCATACTAAAAGCATATTTAAATAAATTGTAATAGTCAAAACTCCATTTGTATGTAGAGCAATGAAAATAATGCTTTATAAAGCGACGCACACGTGGCCGTTATGTAATCAGCTCGCTGTACAAGGAAGGGCCACACCCAAACTGGTAATTATTAATATCTCGGAAACTAATAAATTAAGGCGAAATCCAAGATAGCCAAAATGTTTGCCGAAATATTAATAATAACGTATGCAAATTGTACGCAATATAATTAACAAACAAAAGAGTTATTTAATTTAATTGAATAACTCCTGTAAAAATAGAGCTACATTAATGAGATTTGAATATGTTGTAAAGATAATAATTTCCAACAGATTGTATATTTTAGATTTTGCACAACTTGGTTTGCAACCAAGTTATTGCAAAATTAAATAAGCACAGGAAATCCGGAGCGACAAATTGGTTCCGCCGGAATAATAATAATAATAATAATAATAATTTTCCGTCTGTGGGAATCTAACTTCATTCTCACGGACCAAGGGAATTCAAATTTTATGTAGTAGGGAGAGTGTGTCAGCCAATCAAATCATTTGACCAAACCCCGACCAGCGCGGTGTTTTCGGGCTGAAACATCACTCTTCTGCCAGTACTTGAGAAGTGAAGACATAATTCTTCGATCGTCTCGTAACAATAGTTGTGAAGATTCATTAGAAGACTCTACGTGGTCGACACACGCAGTTACGAACACAGTAAATACAGATCAACTGTACAACTCGTAATTGTTGCGTAAAGGCGAGATACTCTTCATAACATCAACCAAGCTTATTGTGTACTGCAAGCTGTGGTCATAAGCACGCAAGAGATCCACCCGACTTCAGGACCAGACTTCAAGAATACAGCAGAGAGGCCGTCTAAATCATTGGTGAACAGCTGACGAGCAGAGCTACCACTCGAACGAAACACACACACACACACACACACTGACGTGCGAATCGACGAGGGACAGAAACCAGTTCCAGCAGAGAGCCGTAGACGTTAAAATATACGACGAACAGAAGGACAGCAGAGTGTTGCCGAATTCTGAACTCAACGACCGAATCCAGGAGCTCTAAGCAGATTACTTTCTCTAGCGACCGGACCGGAATCAACGAGGGACAATTGGGAGCAACTCTACCATCCTCTTCAATAACAGGAAAGCAAAATCAACTTATTTATTTTTCAACATCAAATTTTTGTATTTTTCATTTAAAAGCATTGTAATTTGAACAATTCAGGCGCCATACAAAAAAACAAAGACTCTAGTAATTAAGAATAAATTCATTGTGATAATCTGTATAGCAGTATAAGTCATTAGTAAGCCGTAGTTAAGCAAATAGAAATAATATAAGAGCGCTATACAAATCTTAACTAACAATCTAATTATTAGCTCATACTGCAGTATAACAGAAGTCAAATCACTAGAAATGAAATAACGTGAACTAGATTGTCACGTCTAATTTATTTTTGAAAATTATTCTAATTAACTTCAGAGTTTTATATTTTGTTTTATTAACAGTTAAATTCAATTTAAGTAAAGCAATTTAATTAAATCAAATCAATTAATTAATTAAAATTTCAATTGCAATTAACTCGCCAAATAACGAGTTTAGTTTCTTTTCAATTATTAACCAATTGAAAAACATTAGTCAACATAGATTCATTGTTTAGATTGTAAGATAATTGATAATATAATAACCATTTTATTCTTGTGTGTTATTGGAGTAATAAACAACGTTTTATTACCCCATATTTCATTGTATTATTGTTGTACGATAAAGCCTACCAGTCTCACAAAACTCTCTCCCTTTAAAGTAACTTATTTTGTGTGTTGTTGCAATAAATTTGAGATTACTAGCTTGCGAACTTCAAATCCAAAATCCACACGCCCTAGTCAGAAGAATCCGCAAGATCGGACAGCAGGTAGGTACTCATACACCACACGACACAACAACAACGCATATAAAGTGCTAGTTTCATATGTCGGCCAACGTGGGGCCCGGCAAATGTACACAACATTAAATCACAACGAAATTGAAACGCATATGGCGCTCCAATTTCGTGGGGCTCGAGAAAATTAATTAAATTCAATTTAGATTTAATTTTCACGTTAAAACAAACTTTGCTGTTTCAACTCTTAAAACTGCTGGCGTCCAACTGAACAATCCCCAAAGAGTTTTGTGACTGGTGCTCGTACAGCAGTGAAATTATTTTGTGTATTTAAAACTATTCTGTGTATTTTAAATTATTCCATATTTGAAATTGTTGTGTATTTAAAATGGATATGGACAAAATACTTAAACAAATGCAGCAAATGAATGCGGATTTGACCGCTAACATGAACGCGAAATTTGAACAAATAACAGCCAATGCTGAAATGAATATCGCAGAATTAAAGTCTAAAATCGAGACACAAAGAGTTAGTCTAACCGAGAAATTAGACCAAAGCAACGCTGACATAAATACGGAAATTAAACAATGTAATAAAGCAACGACCGCGAAAATAGACGAAAGTGTAAACGAGTTAACCGCGAAAGTCGCTGAGATCGGTGAAAAGGTACATACGGTTGATACCAAAATAAATGAACGGTTTAAGGTTTTTGAGACCACTATGCAAAAATCGTTTATAGAACAAGTAACACGTATGGAGGGCCAGTTCAAGGACCATATTAGCCGTTGTGAAAAACAAACGCAAGACGTCGCGAGAAAGGTTGACTCTCTAGAGATAAAGATTCAAGCCGATGCGATGGAAACGCAACGACAAGTAAATAGATTAGATGCTTCAATTGTAGAGACACGATCTAACATTGACTCTAATAAAGAGAGTGTCTTACAAGCGTTAAACGACGAGATTTTGAAAGTACGACAGGAGGTACGGAGGAGGTCCGCTCCTAATATTTTAGTACAAGGTCCTGTCGACGAGAAAAATCGCGTGTATTTTACAGGGGAAAATAACGAAAACCCTATTGAATTTTTGTTAGTGTGTGAGAGTGAAATGGCTAGAGTAGGTTCCCGACTAGAAGATCAAGACAAAATACATTCGGTAGTTAACGCGATGCGTGATTCGGCGCGTAAGTGGTATAACATTGTACGCGATAGAGTGTCCACATATGCGGAGTTCAAACAAAAATTTGAAAGCCGGTACTGGAATTCGCATACTCAAAGACTTTTACGCAATGAACTTGAGTATTGCCGATTTGATAGGAAAACGGGTATTACCGTGGAAAATTATAATCCAGCAGGTCGAACGCGCGAAGCACTTAACCCCAGCATTTTCGGAGATTGACATAGTCACGAAACTTGCCTACCATTTTAATCACAACATTAGAGTAGCCGTGTTTACGCAGGGTATACGCACGGTCGATGAACTCCTCATTCTAGTGTCCCAAAGCGAGACAGTTTTTGATTTTGGTGGATGGTGTTACAATCCTGATTTTCGCTGAAATAACGAAGGGCAGAATATACGGGAACAATATCACCAGCAACCTGATCAAAGACTGAGTACTAGTTCTACTCCACCCCAGACATCGTCAAAACCCCCAGATAAGACCTTTGAATACAAAGGCAAGCCAAATATCGGTAGACCGAAAGGGCAATATAAGGGTAACGATGGGGCCCCGATTAAAGCTATGCAAATGGTTGAAATAGCGAGAAGTGATACAGTAGAGCAAGACAGCGATACCCCAAGCAATAAAGACCCTAGTGACAAGAAAAAGAATCGTAAGTTTCCAAAAAACTTGGAAACGGGCGCCTCCAGGGAGGAAGCGCCATAAATCATGCTAAAATGTGTAGAAATAAAGTAGGTAAAAATAAGAAAAATGCTAGATTTAAGAAAAGTGATTTTTCTACAGAAATTTGTACGCCAGTTGACAAAGTATTTCAACCGGAAGGTACGGAACCGTGGTTGGCCGTTAACACAATACAACAATGGGCTCCGACAATTGTACGTCCGGTGGAACAGGAATTTGACGACGACGTTCCCACACAGTCAGCGTGGGAAGACATAGAAATCATATCCGGGGACGCATACGAATTCGACGAGTACATAGCGGAATATTGTAGAGCCACCCATAAAAATGCCTACGATATACTGGATGCGCTTTAAAAATAATAATTTAATAATTGTATTATAATAATTAAAATAAAAATAAATTACTTGTGTTTTACATTATTAATAATAATTGTAGATAGCTTGTGTATTAATAATAATGTTTTTCTATCGTGGTGAATAATGAGCGTGTACAACTAAACAAACGCATGGCAGGAAATAGTTATGTCACGCGGTAACTGCCGACCGAAGATTTGAAAGTAGGTCAAGCAATTAGTGCCACGAGGCAGGCGATAATGACAGTAAACAAAACGTCACCAAATTCCTTTGCGCGTGTGCCACTGTTTACAAACAAACCCTCTGGAACGCCCGTGATTATATACTACCCGTTCTAAAAACATTGATACACAATAATTTGCAAATGTAATATTTTAATACATGTATTTAGAGTTAAATTGTATATAATGGAATAACATTAACACCTATGTATGTGTCTTTAAAATAAGTAATCCAATGTATAGGTAGTAAGTATAGGTGATTACAAAATACGTGTGTAATGATTAAAAAAAAAATAACTGTAATTATTACATTCATTTTTTTTAGAAATGGGTGGGGGCATATATAACAGCACCAAATATTAATTATTTGGGGTTATATGTCACCTGCATACTAAAAGCATATTTAAATAAATTGTAATAGTCAAAACTCCATTTGTATGTAGAGCAATGAAAATAATGCTTTATAAAGCGACGCACACGTGGCCGTTATGTAATCAGCTCGCTGTACAAGGAAGGGCCACACCCAAACTGGTAATTATTAATATCTCGGAAACTAATAAATTAAGGCGAAATCCAAGATAGCCAAAATGTTTGCCGAAATATTAATAATAACGTATGCAAATTGTACGCAATATAATTAACAAACAAAAGAGTTATTTAATTTAATTGAATAACTCCTGTAAAATAGAGCTACATTAATGAGATTTGAATATGTTGTAAAGATAATAATTTCCAACAGATTGTATATTTTAGATTTCGCACAACTTGGTTTGCAACCAAGTTATTGCAAAATTAAATAAGCACAGTAAATCCAGAACGACAAATTGGTTCCGCCGGAATAATAATAATAGTAATAATATTAATTCGCGTCTGTGGGAATCTAACTTCATTCTCACGGACCAAGGGAATTCAAATTTTATGTAGTAGGGAGAGTGTGTCAGCCAATCAAATCATTTGACCAAACCCCGACCAGCGCGGTGTTTTCGGGCTGAAACATCACTCTTCTGCCAGTACTTGAGAAGTGAAGACGTAATTCTTCGATCGTCTCGTAACAATAGTTGTGAAGATTCATTAGAAGACTCTACATGGTCGACACACGCAATTACGAACACAGTAAATACAGATCAACTGTACAACTCGTAATTGTTGCGTAAAGGCGAGATACTCTTCATAACATCAACCAAGCTTATTGTGTACTGCAAGCTGTGGTCATAAGCACGCAAGAGATCCACCCGACTTCAGGACCAGACTTCAAGAATACAGCAGAGAGGCCGTCTAAATCATCGGTGAACAGCTGACGAGCAGAGCTACCACTCGAACGAAACACACACACACACACACACACTGACGTGCGACGTGCGAATCGACGAGGGACAGAAACCAGTTCCAGCAGAGAGCCGTAGATGTCAAAATATACGACGAACAGAAGGACAGCAGAGTGTTACCGAATTCTGAATTCAACGACCGAATCCAGGAGCTCTAAGCAGATTACTTTCTCTAACGACCGGACCGGAATCAACGAGGGACAATTGGGAGCAACTCTACCATCCTCTTCAATAACAGGAAAGCAAAATCAACTTATTTATTTTTCAACATCAAATTTTCTATTTTTCATTTAAAAGCATTGTAATTTGAACAATTCAGGCGCCATACAAAAAAACAAAGACTCTAGTAATTAAGAATAAATTCATTGTGATAATCTGTATAGCAGTATAAGTCATTAGTAAGCCGTAGTTAAGCAAATAGAAATAATATAAAAGCGCTATACAAATCTTAACTAACACTCTAATTATTAGCTCATACTGCAGTATAACAGAAGTCAAATCACTAGAAATGAAATAACGTGAACTAGACTGTCACGTCTAATTTATTTTTGAAAATTATTCTAATTAACTTCAGAGTTTTATATTTTGTTTTATTAACAGTTAAATTCAATTTAAGTAAAGCAATTTAATTAAATCAAATCAATTAATAATTAAAATTTCAATTGCAATTAACTCGCCAAATAACGAGTTTAGTTTCTTTTCAATTATTAACCAATTGAAAAACATTAGTCAACATAGATTCATTGTTTAGATTGTAAGATAATTGATAATATAATAACCATTTTATTCTTGTGTGTTATTGGAGTAATAAACAATGTTTTATTACCCCATATTTCATTGTTTTATTGTTGTACGATAAAGCCTACCAGTCTCACAAAACTCTTTCCCTTTAAAGTAACTTATTTTGTGTGTTGTTGCAATAAATTTGAGATTACTAGCTTGCGAACTTCAAATCCAAAATCCACACGCCCTAGTCGGAAGAATCCGCAAGATCGGACAGCAGGTAGGTACTCATACACCACACGACACAACAACAACGCATATAAGTAGAGTTGCAATATATATATATATCTTGATACTATCACCATGCCTTACACACACCAGTTGCCCACTTAAGGAAAAATTTAAGGTGTCATACTACAAGAATTATACTGGCTCAATTCTGTAACAGCCCCTAATAAGGACCTGTCCCCACAAGAAGATTTAGGAAGGAACTACTTCATAGTTATTATCAATGCATTAAGTACAAGTTGTTAATGACATTTTATCTTCATAAGAAACAGTTAATTAAACTGCCCAACTACCAGTTTTAAATTATGCTAGGTCACTAATCATGACAAAGGCAAATGGTGTGCTATAAAATATAGCATAGTAATTGACATTCTTCAACAGGTAGATTCTTTAACTCTTTAATTACACTAGTCACTATAAGTCCACCGGACATGCTATAATAGACAGTTGGTCATTGAACATCTAAAATTATGGTTGTGAAGATGTCTTTCATTTCATGTTTTAACTGCAATAGGTTGCTGTTTCTTTTTGTGTTTTGTGGATTAAAATATAGGAAAAGTCCCACCTGTGCTTAGACGATTTATTGTTACCCAGAATGCGCGCTGATGTTGACTATGGTGTAACCACTGGTGTCTCCGAAATTCTGTGCTTCATTTCTTCCTTAGGGCAGTCATTTTGGGCTGGCAGTGTGGGGATTTCTTGAGGTCTGACGGCATTGGGGTGGTGCTGTGATAGTCTGCAGATGACGACCGATGTTCTGTCCCCATCTTCGTTGTCCTCTTTTCCCTCCCGGCTAGGCGGGAACCCTGGAAAACATTTTATTTATAAGTAGCCGTCAGGAAAAAATACCCTCACACAATTCTTTCTCGCCCCAGTAAGCACAGATCACAGACACACACTGTCACAATTCCATTCCGAAAATTAAGTGTCAATATAAATATTACTCCTCAAAATTTCTCTTTAAATCATCAACTTTTAGAATTAAATTATTTTTAACCTAAATCTGTATTACTTTACATTGGAATATAATTCTAACGCAAGTTCTATTTAATTTTCATGCAAGCAAAGGCAAGTCAGCAACGTGCTCTTAACCATCCCAGACGCAACACACACAAAAAGACGTACATATATCATAATATAATACCCCCGCAAGCGCTTAGCTAATTAATATTAAAGCAACACTTTGGCTCACCTGAAGCTCTTTAAATGATCACGAACTCAGTTCAAAAGATGAATCTTAATTAATAACGCCGCCAGACCAGTGTCCCCTTTGAATGCAAAAGAAGAAATGAGAGCGAATGTCGATACCTGCAATCCCACGCGAACAGAAAATTCACAAATCAGCTGAATGGCGCGGCATGCTTGATTACGTACACACACAATTATCGCCACGTCATGGTCAAGGTTAAACGATGCAGTGAAGCCTTTATACCCTTGAACCCAAGGTTAAACCCTTGAACCCGTTATACAGACGGCACTGTAGCCGCGACGTACGCCGAATAATTTAAGCTTAAATACTTCGGCACACATTTATCCTCTAATTAAATTTATCACTGCATGAGTTAGTGTTATATATGTATGTTTAGTTGAAATAATTTGAAAGTCTTTGTTTCTTGCTATACATGGATTATACTTCTCATACAAGATTTTTGTCTGGCTGCTACAACCTTCACGATGACAGAGTCCTGGGGTGTTTACACATCTGTGTCATTGCTTGGCAAAATGATTCACGTGGGTATGTCCCCACGTTAATGCAGCTTGGCATTTCACAACTTGTAAGTTGTATTTAAAGCTCATAGGTTATTTCATCTAGCATATTTCTGATTGCTGCATGCATACTGTTTCTTTACAATTCAACATTAGTTGAGTACATTACTGACAGATGGCATTGTATCTCAAAAGTGCTAATTTCCTATGCTTTACATGTCAATGTTTGTAACGGTTCCTTGTTGTGAACTACACATTTGGTATAGTGGAGTGTTTGAATTTTTAAGTGATTTTTTTTTTGTAATTTTATATTAAAAAATGACTAACTTCTTGACTGAAGATAAAATATTATGGTAATTTAATTTCAAATCTCGATCTGAATTGAATAATGTAGAAAATGAGACATTTTGATCTGACAATACAGGTAAGCCTACATAATTTGAGGTTAGTTCATCTCACTGTTTACTGCCGGTGTCCAAGATAACAAACTATAGCAAGTGTCACGAATGGCAAGACACCAGAATAGTGCGGATGCCCTGGTACATGCTTTGCAGTTTGAGGCCACCAAATCAGCGTCTGGGTGAACAAGTCATAAAGTGCACGCTAAAAGATCACAGTGGCACAGACGAGGAAGAAGAACAAGGAACAGAAACTTGACGGTCGGCACCGCAGAATAAAATAAAGCATGGAATACCAAAGTGTTATAATTGTGGGAAACTTGGACATCTACAACGAGATCGTTGGGTAGTAGGAAATTCAGCAGCAGGGAAACAAGCAGTAGTCAGTACAGTGAGGTGTGTGCTGACTAACTGGAGGAACAAAGCCCCTAGACAATACGCAACTTCTACACTTCAGAAAAACAGCGGAAGCTTGGTGGTTACCGGACTCGTTCAAGAAAGGCCAACCTCGGTTACAGTTGACACAGGTGGAACAGTTCCCATTGTGCGGCCCGACATATCTCAAGCCAATCTGGTGCTCTTGCAGCTTGCGAACAGCTACTGGATGGCCTGTAAAAGTGTTTGGAAAAGTGGAGCTACACCTACACCTTGGTCAACTTGAGTTTAATCACCAAGTACTTGTTGCAGACATTGTGTTGTACAATTCTTTGTGTGGACTTTACGAATGCATACGGATTTATAGTTGACTTCAAAAACAATGTCTTGAGAATCAGTGGTGAAGAGGTAATGCTCTCCACAATGACTACATCACCAAAATTGATGGACGTGATAAACCAAGTGGCCGTAACTGTTCTGCTAAACTCCGAAAATATTATTTTTAGAACTGAGGTAGATACAGTAAAATTAAAGTTAAGGGCATATGCGCAGAAACCAATTTATGGATGGACGAGTCCACTTAGAAAATTGTGAATGGTGGGAGGGTAAGAGAATCAGCTTGTATGCAAGTGAAGGTGTTGCCAACTTTGCGTGTGATGATTTAGTTACCCGTACATTGTTAGTTACTGTATGATATACTATCTCAGTCTTGCATTTGTTATTACTATTTCAATTTATTATTAATTATATAGTTGTTTTACAGTCACTCATTTTTATTAGTTATTTTTTTTTTAGTTAATTTCTATTAGTAGCTTTTATTGTATAATTATGTATTGTGCCGTAACTATGAAATTTCGTTACGGCAACTTACGAGATTTGATTAAGTCAAATTTATGGCAATAGAAGTTTTCGTTTGCAGTGGTGGCTGTAGTTACGTGATATATGGACATGCGCGCTATCTAGTTGCGGTGCGTTGCGTCTGGTGTTTCTCTGCTTCGCCGTGAGGGGTTGGTGTTGATAGTTGCCTTGTACACGTTTTTCTCTCTCTCATGTTTCAGCCTTCAAAGTGGCAAGATGTTGCTAGCTCGTCTTCTGAATAAAGTTTGAATTTTTTTTAAATACCGGGCGATTTTTTTTTTATTATGGCCGGCTGAGTAAAGAGATGTGCTCCGGGGTGTCTGAGGCCCGTTCATCCGTTTCCCGAGTGTCAGACCAGGATAGAATGTGAGGATATAAAGGGACTGAGTAGTGGCTAGTGTGGTGTGGCCAATTTAGACAGGTATGTTTCGAGAACAATGTTTCTCAGGTGCTGTGGAGGTGTCTTTTTGCAAAGAAAATTATTAACTTATTTCCCATGTGTGCATGTGGCACTAATTAAGTTTCTTGTCAAGTGAGTTATCTTAACACAAAAAAAAAAGATGAAAACTTTGCTTTAATTCTTGATGGGGTTTTTACTTGCTTAATATCTGGTATACCCCGGCTATTTTAATGATTGCTAGTTCATTTCTCAACTCAAGTTTTCTTTCAAAATTCTGTGAACTGGACTGGCATCTTAATTTTCTTTTAAAATCATGAGGACAGCTTCTTGTGCTGTTAGCGAAGTGATAGTAATACCTTCTCTGCAAAGCTTTCAAGATTTAAAGTAACAAAAAAAAAAAAACACGATACTACTGGGGATTTGGGATCTGTTTAAACCTTGCAGTGGGAAGGATCTTCCCAGCGCTACTAGAGTAGAAGAAGGCCTGGTTCCTTTATTTTCTCAGAGATAGACTCAATATTTTTCTGTGTTCTCCATGTAACTATGTAACTGTTTGTGTGAAAATTGTTTAGTGAATGTAAGTAAAAGAAAATGATCAAATCATATGTATTGTGTGCACGCCTTGGCATAACAGGTTGTGAATGGTCCATCACATTGGATCAGACTAGGTTGTATCCATACACGTGCTGGGATTTAGAAGTTATTTTAATTCTATTTGAGTTTCAAATTAAACGTTAAAATTTTTTGTATATTTATATCTTCATAAATCTAATGGAACTTTATAATGTTGGCTCAGTTTAAAACATGTTGAATTAATTAAATATTAATTAGTTGTTGAGTGATGAGCCTATATAAATAGTGTCTTGGATCTAGTCATTTGTATCCCCACATGTGTATGTATAAAACATTTTACATTTTTGAGACCTGGTTATTTAATATTTTTTTTATATTAAATGTTAAATTATTATTTTGTTTAATATATTGAATAATATTATATTGTTTGGTATTGTTGAGTAATATTGAATATATTTAGTATTAATGTTTAAGGAAAAAAAAGAAAAGAATTAATTTGAGCACACATGGTGAATTTCTTACTCAAGAACATGATTACCAGATTATATTTTAATATTATACCTTCACTAATTATGTTGTTGTTGTTTTTAATTTTTGTTTATGGAGATGTTAGACGGTGCATGTCGTTAGTGGAAATTAATTAAAATAGTACAACCAGAGGTGTCCTGCCAAAAAAAAGAAGAAAGCTTATTGTTATTAGATGTATTAAATTTTAATAAACCTCTCGATTTATTTTTTTATTATTTATCAATGTTAATAATAAATTAAACAGTATTAAATTATTCATAAACTATTGTTATTAGACGTATTAGATTTTGAGAACCTCTGGATTTATTTATTTTTATTTATTAATGTTAATCATAACTTATTGCCAAAATATTTTTTGAAATTATATTTTTGTAAACGTTAAATATTACCGGAGAGGTTTTGTTGGTTGATTATTGTTATTTCAAGTGAACACTTCTGTATTCTGGGTACTATGAAGTACACACATTGTATATAAGATTGTAATGCTTTTGAAAAGGAATTAGAGCAGCAATAAATTTGTTGTTGTTGTTGAGTTTGGAAATTGAGGTCACCTCATTAATTCGATTGCCTAATGCCTAAAAATTGCGTAAAAAGCACGAGGCTTTTCTTCCACTAGGAGGCCTCCTCCTGGTTTTGAACAAGTGAGCCGGTCATCCAGGTAAGCTATATAATTTACTTACACCTTTTTTTTTAGAAAGTTAATTTCTGAAGTACGGTTGATATGTTGGGATGACGATGATGAGTGGCTCACAAATGGTAGCAGAGCGTGGTTGGACGTAGGCCTGGCCACCTCTGAACCAAAAATTGGAAATTGATGCGGTGGCCTCAATACGTTAATTGGACATGCACTGTCAGTTTTGTGGTGTGTTTTTATATCTCAAAGAATGTAATGAGATAATTTTTATTGTAATTAAGGGTTCACCTTTGTTGTAAAAGTTTGGTCTTTGGGAGCGGTTGTCGGGCCGGGACACCTAGGGGTGAGCACATGTTGGTGATTCCGGATTGTATCTTTGTGGTGTTCGCCGTTAAGTGTCTATTTGTTTGTTTGTGTTCGTGTTCTTGTCTTTGTCTTTGTTGGTCCTCCAGCATTTGGTCTTGGTCTTGGTCGTTGGTCCGGTGTTGGGTCGGGAACCCTGGGGTGCATTGGTTGTTATTGCTTGTTTGTATTCAAGTGCTTGTATTGTGAAACGATGTCAGAGGCGGGGCAAATTAGTGGTCGGCGTGAGGGTCGCGGTCTGGTGCCCGAGTACTTTAATAAAGATGAGCTCCAGTTTGAGATACGCTTGCGGGGTGGGATTCCCCAGAGGGATGTAGCGTCCTTGAGAAGACAACTGCGGGAGCTGCTGGTGGGGGATGTCCCCCTCCGGAGAGTCGAAATTGAGGATCTGGGGGAGGAATTAGCCTTGTGTTCGGACAAGTGGACGGAGTTCTCCACCCTGATGGAGGACTCTGAATATATAGGGAGTTCCACCCGAGTTTGGCAGCGGGTGACCCAAAGAATGCTCCACTTGTCCGCTCGTCTCAGTAATTTGTTGTTGCAGGACGATCTGGAGGAGGAGGTTAGGCGGGCTGCGACGGACCTGCAGTCAAAAATTTGCCTACCTGGGGAGGCACCAGAGAGTCCTGGTAAGCCGAAAGAGATGCTCACGCGCCAGACCGTGGCCACTGAGCGGGTGGATATCCTGGGAGAAGCATGTAGTGCTCTGGTCGAGGAACGTCCTCTTATTTCGTTGGGCAGTCGCCCCCAGGGATTTCAGGGCGATCAGGTGGAAGTCCCTCGCGGGTTTGGTACCACCCTTGCCAGCGTCAAATATCAGTCATTGCCGAACCCTATCTATGACCTCCTCCGTCGGCTTCCCGTGGTCGACGGTCTAGATCTGGACCAGCTAGTAAAATTTTTTGAAGGGATTTTCGGCATTTAAGACTTCCCTGGGGTGACTGGTTCCTCTCTTTTGAATATGATATATCCGTATTGTCGGGCGCCTCTACTGGATCGTGTGGTCTGGCATCTCGGCGCGAGCGGGGATTTCGATGCTTTCCACAGGAATGTTCTGGAGCTGTTTATGCCCGGGAGGCTGCGTGACCAGATGCTGCAAAGATTGTTTTATAGAGTTCAGTGGCACGGGGAAAAGCTAAACGTATTCATAAATTCTATCAAGAGTGCTGCCCGTGTGCTGCGTGTGGACGTGTCGGAGGCTGAGGTGGTGCGTGTCATCTTGGAGGGCCTCAATCCCCAGGAGAGGTCACGGTTGGTGTTCTTGGAGAGACCGCGGATCTCAGCAGAGCTTGTGTATTTGCCCGCACCATCCAGATGAATGATGAGACTCGCTCCGGCACTTCCAAATTCTCGGTCCCCTGTTCCACATCTGGTCAACAGCGGCCACCTACCCGGGAGCAACGAGGCAACAACTTTGAAAGAAGAAACTATAGTTGTTATACCTGTGGTGAGATGGGGCACTTGGCCCGGAATTGCCAATTCAAACGGTCGGAGGTCCCGCGTGAGAACCGTCCTTCAAAAAACGGCCCGCGTGGGGGGGATTGAGGGGGCGCCGGTCCCTCCCCACGCGTGGTGGCGTTGGCGCATCTCATGTTCCATTATGTGCGGTTGAAACTGGGCACTCATCCGGGAAGCGCTATCCTAAGTCGATTCGTCCCGGCCTCTCCGTGTGTCCCTATCTCGAGTTGGAGGTTGGAAAGGGCCGTATTACGGCCTTGGTGGACTCGGGTTCGGCGCGGTGTTTGATCTCCTCCCGGGTTTACCAGCAGTTGGTTGGGGAGTCTTTAATTAAGGCGAGTGCCCTTTCGTCGGTGGTGTGTTGGACGGCCTCGAGGGAGGTTTTGCCTATCTCAAAAGTGGTGTCCTTTAAAATTAAAATAAATTATTTTTCGTGGGTGTGGGAGTTTCTCGTCGCTCCGAATCTGAGCGTCGATTGTATTTTGGGTGCGGACTTTATTAGGAAAAGTGGTCTAGTTCTCGATATCCAGGGGCACGTTTGTTTCTTCAAGTTTAACCGTGCCGTGCGCATTCCCTTTTTTAGATATCGGGATGAGTCGGGGGAGGGTCTTGAAGAACTCTAACCCCCGGCGGCTATTAATAATTTAAGCCAGTCCCAACAGACCACTTTCCGTCAATTGTGTGAGGAGTTCCCCGAGGTGCTGACGGCCGATCTCGGCCTCACACATAATTTGGAGTATCGTATCCGCCTGTGTTACTCCTCGGTTGTCCGTTCGCACCCTTATAAATTCGCCCCTCCCAAAATGACCATTTTGCGTGAGAAGGTTCAGGAACTGTTAGACCAGGGGGTCATTGAACCTTCCACGTCGGCCTATGCCAGTCCAGCATTCTTGGTGCCTAAACCAGGAGGGAAGCATCGGCTGGTTATTGATTACCGCAAATTGAATCAAAATATAGAGGTTGAGTCGGTGCCCCTCCCGGACCTGCATTCGGCCTTTGACTGCTTTTCGCAGGCCCGCTATTTCACCATTTTTGACCTTAATTCTGCCTACCACCAGATTCCCTTACACAAGGAGTCTCGGCCGTACATGGCCTTTTGCGTACCGTGGAATCTGTACCATAATATAAGAGAGTCCCCATGGGACTGGCCGTTGGTGCACAGACGTTAACACGTCTACTAGATACAGTGCTCCACGATGTTAAATTTCAGTACGTCTTTAATTATCTTGATGATCTCCTTATTTATAGTACAACCTTAGAGGAACACATGGATCATCTCCGAGAGGTGTTGTGTCGCCTGAGGCGCGCGGGGCTCACGGTAAACCCCGACAAGGTGAAATTTGCCCAGGAGGAAATTTCTTTCCTCGGTCACCTTGTGTCTCATAAAGGGGTCACGGTAGACCCAGAGAGGACTCAGGCAATTCGGGATTTTCCTCCTCCTAGGGACGCAAAAGGGGTTGCCCGCTTTGTGGGGATGGTTAATTTTTATCGGCGGTTCATCCCCGGGGCCGCAGAGATCGCTGCCCCCTTAATTCCTTAAGGAAAAAGGGTGCCAAATTTGTGTGGGGTGACGAGCAGCAGCGTGCCTTTGAGACCCTGAAGGAGTCCATTCTGTCGCCGCCCGTGCTTCGGATGCCTGACTTCACGAAGCCCTTTATTTTGCAATCGGACGCCAGCTCTGTGGCGATCGGCGCCGTGCTCTCGCAGGTGGATGGTGCTCGGCAGCCAGTTGCCTTTGTATCTAGGACCCTCACCGACACTGAGAAGAAATCCTCTGTGCATGAGTTGGAGTGTTTGGCGGTAGTCTTCGCTCTGGACAAATTTAGGAGATATTTGGAACATGCTGAGTTCCTTTTAGAGACCGACAACCAGGCTCTCTCTTGGCTTCTGGCGCATCCCCGTCAACTGGGTAAACTTGGCCGCTGGGTGGTCAAAATTTCATCTTTTAAGTTCAGGGCACAACATATACGGGGGACCCAAAATGTTGTTGCCGATGCTTTGTCATGGATGTACCATCTGCCCAGTGAGGAGCCAATAAATGAACCCTGCGCCTTACTCTTGGAGTTTCCCCTCGCCTTTACTGATGTTATCCCTCATCAGCGTGAGGATGAGTCGTTGGGTCCGATTATCGAAAAAATGAAATCAGGCGAGATGAAGGCTCCTTATCATCTGTCCCTAAGATAGTGCTGCCGAGCAAGCTTGTACCAATGGTCTTCCAGTATTATCACGATTCCCCGGTAGGATAAATTTGGGTGTTTCGAAGACCATCGCCGCGATCCGAAAGAACTTCATCTGGAAAGGCATGGACCGGGACATCGCCACCCGGGTGAAGTGCTGTCATCTCTGTAGTCTGAGCAAGCCCGCTCAGAACACCAAGTTGGGGTTGCTGTCTTCTGAGGTGGCTGGCAGACCTATAGAGAAGGTTTTCATCGACTACGTGGGTCCTTTCCCACGTAGCAAGGCCGGGAATTCGTTCCTCCTTGTTTGTGTGGACGCCTTCTCTAAGTATGTCTGGCTTCCCTTGCGTCAGGCAAGTGCCGCTACTACCATCATAGCCCTTCAGACCAGCATCTTTCAGCATTTCGGGCTTCCCTCCATCATTGTCTCAGACAATGGCCCCCAATTCATCTCGAGACAGTTCCGAAACATGTGTTTCAGGCACGGCATTCGTCATGTAACCACTTCCCCTTATCACCCGCAACCTTCCCACGCTGAGCGATTCAATCGCAATCTTAGATCCGCCCTCATCGCTTACCACGCGGAACAGCAGAACACGTGGGACCAGAATCTTCAGTGGTTACAAATGGCTTTTAACTCCTCTCTTCATGAGAGTCATAGAGCCGTGCCTTTTGAGGTCATGTTTGGTTTCTCCCCTGCTCATCCCCTTAGCAATTTGTGGAGATTGGAAGATCTCCCGGATTTGCCGGACGGGGGGGTCTCTCACAGGTGGAAAGAGGTGAGGAGAGCTCTGCTCCGATCGCACGAGCGCGTGCGGCGTCGTTATAATGCGGGAAGAGTCCCCAACCCTTTCAAGGTGGGCCAGTTGGTGTATTGTAGGAGCCACCCGCTCAGCTCTAAGGTGGAAGGTCGCGCCGCCAAGCTTTGTTTTCGATGGTTGGGACCTTTCCGCATTTCTGAGTTTGTCTCTCCGGTTACTGCCAGCCTGGTGGGTCTAGAGGATGGTATGCAGGTGAGAGTGGCCCATGTGTCGCATTTGAAGGCGTGTGCTCAGGTGGAGGTTCAGTGAGTGTAGGATTGAGTTTTTTTTACCCCTGTTAGGATTAACTTGGGTCCTTGGGTTTGGTTTTTGGGGGGCTTCTCTGGAGGCTTTGGGTTTAATGTTTTACGTTTTAGAGTTTTATCTGTTTTTAAGGGGGGTTAAATGGGGTTTTAGTGTTTTATCAGAATTTTAGCTCTCCTTTCCTTTCCTCTTTCTATCTCTTTAGGTCGCGACCGCTCACACTCCAGGTATCTTCCACACTTACACACACCCAGCTACACACACATACACCTTGTCCTTCTTTCCGATGTCCTTTCATTTTCAACTTCCGCCTGTTTTTACCTTTTATTCTGTTTTAGTTAGTCCCCAGATTTCCTCCAGTTGTGGCCGACCCAGTGTCGTCCAACCCGTTGGACTCCTTTTGTTGTGGGGGTGTGCCGTAACTATGAAATTTCGTTACGGCAACTTATGAGATTTGATTAAGTCAAATTTATGGCATTAGAAGTTTTCGTTTGCAGTGGTGGCTGTAGTTACGTGATATATGGACACACGCGCGCTATCTAGTTGCGGTGCGTTGCGTCGGGTGTTTCTCTGCTTCGGCGTGAGGGGTCGGTGATGATAGTTGCCTTGTACACGTTTTTCTCTCTCTCATGTTTCAGCCTTCAAAGTGGCAGGTTGTTGCTAGCTCGTCTTCTGAATAAAGTTTGAATTTTTTTTAAATACCGGGCGATTTTTTTTTTATTATGGCCGGCTGAGTAAAGAGATGTGCTCCGGGGTGTCTGAGGCCCGTTCATCCGTTTCCCGAGTGTCAGACAAGGATAGAATGTGAGGATATAAAGGGACTGAGTAGTGGCTAGTGTGGTGTGGCCAATTTAGACAGGTATGTTTCGAGAACAATGTTTCTCAGGTGCTGTGGAGGTGTCTTTTTGCAAAGAAAATTATTAACTTATTTCCCAAGTGTGCATGTGGCACTAATTGAGTTTCTCGTCAAGTGAGTTATCTTAACACACAAAAGAAAGATGAAAACTTTGCTTTAATTCTTGATGGGGTTTTTACTTGCTTAATATCTGGTATACCCCGGCTATTTTAATGATTGCTAGTTCATTTCTCAACTCAAGTTTTCTTTCAAAATTCTGTGAACTGGACTGGCATCTTAATTTTCTTTTAAAATCATGAGGACAGCTTCTTGTGCTGTTAGCGAAGTGATAGTAATACCTTCTCTGCAAAGCTTTCAAGATTTAAAGTAACAAAAAAAAAAAAACACGATACTACTGGGGATTTGGGATCTGTTTAAACCTTGCAGTTGGAAGGATCTTCCCAGCGCTACTAGAGTAGAAGAAGGCCTGGTTCCTTTATTTTCTCAGAGATAGACTCAATATTTTTCTGTGTTCTCCATGTAACTATGTAACTGTTTGTGTGAAAATTGTTTAGTGAATGTAAGTAAAAGAAAATGATCAAATCATATGTATTGTGTGCACGCCTTGGCATAACAGGTTGTGAATGGTCCATCACATTGGATCAGACTAGGTTGTATCCATACACGTGCTGGGATTTAGAAGTTATTTTAATTCTATTTGAGTTTCAAATTAAACGTTAAAATTTTTTGTATATTTATATCTTCATAAATCTAATGGAACTTTATAATGTTGGCTCAGTTTAAAACATGTTGAATTAATTAAATATTAATTAGTTGTTGAGTGATGAGCCTATATAAATAGTGTCTTGGATCTAGTCATTTGTATCCCCACATGTGTATGTATAAAACATTTTACATTTTTGAGACCTGGTTATTTAATATTTTTTTTTATATTAAATGTTAAATTATTATTTTGTTGAATATATTGAATAATATTATATTGTTTGGTATTGTTGAGTAATATTGAATATATTTAGTATTAAAGTTTAAGGAAAAAAAAGAAAAGAATTAATTTGAGCACACATGGTGAATTTCTTACTCAAGAACATGATTACCAGATTATATTTTAATATTATATCTTCACTAATTATGTTGTTGTTGTTTTTAATTTTTGTTTATGGAGATGTTAGACAGTGCATGTCGTTAGTGGAAATTAATTAAAATAGTACAACCAAAGGTGTCATGTCAAAAAAAAGAAGAAATCTTATTGTTATTAGATGTATTAAATTTTAATAAACCTCTCGATTTATTTTTTTATTATTTATCAATATTAATAATAAATTAAACAGTATTAAATTATTCATAAACTATTGTTATTAGACGTATTAGATTTTGAGAACCTCTGGATTTATTTCTTTTTATTTATTAATGTTAATCATAACTTATTGCCAAAATATTTTTTGAAATTATATTTTTGTAAACGTTAAAAATTACCGGAGAGGTTTTGTTGGTTGATTATTGTTATTTCAAGTGAACACTTCTGTATTCTGGGTACTATGAAGTACACACATTGTATATAAGATTGTAATGCTTTTGAAAAGGAATTAGAGCAGCAATAAATTTGTTGTTGTTGTTGAGTTTGGAAATTGAGGTCACCTCATTAATTCGATTGCCTAATGGTTCCCCAGCACGAGGCTTTTCTTCCACTAGGAGGCCTCCTCCTGGTTTTGAACAAGTGAGCCGGTCATCCAGGTAAGCTATATAATTAACTTACACCTTTTTTTTTAGAAAGTTGTGACGATTTAAACAAAATCTTTAATAAATAAAAAATTAATTTACTAGCAATTAAGTATTTTTAAATCGCACTATTAAACCTAAAGCCCCTGTACTAACTCAGAATAAGTATGAAATGTAAATGGAAAATCTAACTAAACAATTAATAAAACATTGAATTGTAAAAAGCTATTAATATCACAGTTAACCCTTTTGCTAATCATCATGCGTTGACCTGTTTAATTCCGGACTCAACGTGTTTAGCGAGTCGTCTGTAACTTAGGAAAATATAAAAATCATAATGTTTGTAATTAGTAATTTGAAGGCACGAGTAGTAGTTAAAATAATCCACTTAAATTATATATGTATAATTAATGTATTGTTTCTTGTAATAATAATATCACTTTAAATAAAAATAGGAACTATATTATCGCGGAGTACTTGCCCCGCTCCGTTGTAATGTGCCAGTCGAATCGAGAAAAGAGTGACAATGCAGCCGTCAGACCGTACACACCTACGAGCGAGAGCTCTACAAAAATGCATTGGTTAATTTTAATCTTAACTGTTAGCTACCCACTACTAAACATGGCGAGCAAGTTTAATATGTAAAATGTAGAAAGTTGTGTTAAGAAATGTTATAAGTTAAACAAAACAAAAAAACTAACAAGTAGTAAGCAAGATGACGTCTCCCCTCAAGAGGTAAATTCCAGCACAACTTTACATATGAATATGTGACCTGCATAAACTTCACATGTGAACGTATACGAGCCATACGACGCTGACTAGGACCTATGTGGATCTACACCAACTTTAACCAGAAGAACTTCAATCTCCTCAGTGAACCAGCTATCTAGTACTCGCCGAAGACACGACTCAGATGATGACGCCGACTTCCAGAATTCCCAAGAGTGACACCCCAGGACGAGGTCACCACGGCTTATTGTAAAGGTGACTCGATAGCTTGCCTATCGAGAGTTAATTATATTTGAGACATAACTTAAGATGAAAGAGACTTTTCAAAGACTATAATTTTCTTTAAACTATAAATGAGACCAACTAAGAGTATACTGTAATATTGAATATCATACGTTGTAACGTTAAAATGTAAATGTAAATTGTAATCTCTTTAGTAAATAATACCATTCTTCAAATGGTAAAAGAAGTCTTGCAAGCACCTAGATGAACTTAGTAATACTCAGACCTCTTTGCTATATATAGTTAAAGTAAACTCGGATCCGAGGTAAAAAGGTACATGATCATTGTGATCCCTAGTTTTTCAGAAAACCCTTTGAATATTTTAATCTAATTAATTATGTCATGGGATCTTTTCATATCATTTGTTAATAAAGAGAAGTCATCTTATTACACATGAAAATGAGTGCATATATCAGTGAAATACCTTCCCTTGTTTCCTAATAATTAGCTTAATTAATTTTGTTATTTGTGTTAAGTTAAATACAGTTCGTTACAACGTAGGCAGCCCATATAATTGGTTGTTGTCAATTAGGATGGGTTCCCTGGATTTGTAACGTGGCAAAAACGTTACAAAATTGCGCCACTCTGCTCGCCATTCATATGCGTTTGAACAACTCAAAGAAAGTATCATATCTCCCCCAGTTTTGCAACTAGCCGATTTCACAAAACCTTTCGTAGTGCAGACCGACAGTTCTAGTGTAGCGTTATGTGCAGTCATCTATCAAGAGATAGAAAACAGTCGACTACCTATTAGTTATGCATCGCGAACCTTGAGCGACCAAGAAAGAAAATATTCCGCATATGAATTGGAATGTTTAGCCATTGTTTTTGCATTTGAGAAGTTTAAACCCTTTCTAGGACATAAAGAATTCCTTTTGGAAACTGATAATCAAGCATTATCTTGGTTACTGAATCACCCTAAACAGTTAGGACATATTGGAAGATGGGTATTGAGGTTAAACTGCTACAAATTCAAAGTGCAGCATATTAAAGGTACACAAAACGTAGTCGCTGATACCCTGTCCCGTATGTTCCAGTCGCCCACTAATACTCCCGGAAACAAGGAGAATCCGGAAACAGCACTTGCTAACGCCGTAATTACTGAATTCCCCCTTGCCTTTACAAACATTGCCCTGTATCAACAACAAGACCCTTTTCTGAAACCGATTATAGAACAACTTGCGCAAGGTATTAAATCCGAGAAATACGTATTGAGTAAAAGTGTACTATGCCACAAAATAAGAAACGGAAAGGAATTAAGAATAATCGCCCCTGATGTGATTAAGCCCATGCTGATGGAGTACTTCCATTCATCTACCATTGGAGCCCATATGGGAATCAATAAAACTATACATCGTGTTCGAAAGGAATATCATTGGAACAATATGAACAGCGAAATAGCTAGTTTCGTAAAGAAATGTAATTTATGTGCTCTCAGTAAACCGGCCAGAAATAATCAGGTAAGCCAATTAATTTCAGAAATCCCTAAGACCCCTTTCTCTAAACTTTATCTAGACTTTTCAGGTCCTTATCCACGATCGAAATCAGGTAATACAATGTTACTCATCCGTGTAGATTCGTTCACCAAATTTGTTTGGATGTATCCCATGCGACGAGCATTAGCGTCGACGACTGTAAAAATATTACAGGAAAGATTATTTAAAGACTACGGTACACCTGTACGTATAGTGTCAGATAATGGACCACAGTTTAAAGCGAAAGAATTTAAGAATATGTGTTTCAAGTTAGGAATAGACCATATTACCACTACGGAGTATCGACCGCAAGGCAATATTGCTGAAAGGTATCTACGAAACCTCAAATCTGCTTTAATCGCCTACCATGCGAAGGATCATACGTCTTGGGACCAAAACCTATCCTGGATACAATACGCCTTTAATTCAGCTTATCACGAAGGTCACAAGTCGACACCGTTTGAGTTACTGTATAAATACAAACCAAACCACCCCTTGTCCACTAAATGGAAAATACACGACCTGCTACCTCCGCAAATAAAGGATAAGCAGATTAAGCAAATATGGAATAAAGCCCGCGCTAATTTAAGAGCGAACTTAGAGAAATCCAGAAAATACCACGAGAGAAATATTCATAACAATTCAGTTAGGTACCAAGTAGGTGACTTAGTAATGTACAAGACTCACCCGACTAGTAGTGCAATTGATAAGACCACCTCTAAACTATCATACCGATGGTGTGGCCCTTACCAAATACAGAAGTACTTAACTCCAGTTACAGTAGCCCTGTACGAACCTGCGACTCGAAAATATGTGCGGAGAACACATATTTCGCAGATAAAATTGTATAAGAAGAAAAGAGGAAATAGCATAGCCAAAAATAGAAAAGGTAATACTAGGTAGTGAAGTATATTATACCTCAGTAACCGTGCTAAGTGTTGATCGTAGAATTTGGAAATGAGGCCTGATCAACCTGAGATCCAGTTCAGCGAAAGATAAGTAAATGAGTACTCAATGACAACTAAACTGAATTCTAAATAACAAACATTTAGAAAATTACTCTATGTAGAGAGTAACTATAACCCACAGAAAAAACCGGTAGTAGATTTAAGTAGTAGACATAAGAAAGAGTTTTGTGTTTTAAAATGTAGATATTAAGTGTGAATAGTATGTAGTAAAAAAAAAAAAGGTAGTTTAGAAGAAAATATAAATGTATATTGTATTGTAGAGAAGAAATAAATGGGTATAACGCTTGCCAATAACTATGTGAGAGAAATTCCACACACTGACACCAAGCATACTCCAAGTCCCCAATTTTGCGTTAGGCTCACTAAAATTCGTAATGTGGATTTTAAGCGGTGGAGTATGTGACGATTTAATTGATATGGAAATCTTTAATAAATAAAAAATTAATTTACTAGCAATTAAGTATTTTTAAATCGCACTATTAAACCTAAAACCCCTGTACTAACTCAGAATAAGTATGAAATGTAAATGGAAAATCTAACTAAACAATTAATAAAAATTTGAATTGTAAAAAGCTATTAATATCACAGTTAACCCTTTTTGCTAATCATCATGCGTTGACCTGTTTAATTCCGGACTCAACGTGTTTAGCGAGTCGTCTGTAACTTAGGAAAATATAAAAATCATAATGTTTGTAATTAGTAATTTGAAGGCACGAGTAGTGTAACCCCTCTTTCCTTTTTATGCTGTATATAAAAAAAAATTTTTTTGTATTTATATTTTTTTTTGAAAGAGAAGCCACAAGTTATTTAAAACTAGCCCGGAGCCTAGAGAAGCCAAAAATGCGCTGGGTCCAGTATGACGGGACTTGCAATTAAACTCAGGTGTTAATTAACAATAACATTCTTTTTATTGTTGCCCCCATAATTCGTTACATATAAATATCCTACAATCACATAATTATCACATGGCAATCAGCAATAACCCACAAAATACATAATAAATAAATAATTCACATATCCTTAATCGTGTCAAAAGACAATATCTATATATCCATATATACATATATATATCAGGCAACATTCCGTAATTATATAATTCCCCCCCTTTTGTTACTAACACTTAACATTGACAGCACGTACAGAAACATAAAGACACATACACTCACAATTATATAAACATATTATAGACACCGAATACCCTTAGAATACCCAAGTTCGACCTGCCCGACAGGCAGTGTTTCTGCAAAGCCCCAAGACCGGCAATCATAAATGTTCAACTTCCAGTCACCATAATTCATTGATTCCCATTAGTTTAAATAATTAAAAAAAAACCCCAAAAGGATGATAATCACTGACAAGGCATCGAGAGAGACCGGACTGCCCATATGTATAGATAGCATCTGATAATTGGCCCACCATGAGCATATGAAAATCTTTAAGTTTCTTAGACAGCATATAAATGAGAAAAATCCTCATCACCTGATTTTAAGCAATTGGTATGAGTTTCTAGAATGTTAATTTTGTTTTACAAATCCAGATGGATACATGTGTCAGTATATGCTTTTACAAGGTCAAAATTAATCAGTATATGCTTTTACAAGGTGAAAAATTAATCAGTATCTACTTTTACAAGGTGAAAAATTAATCAGTATATGCCCCCAAAATATAAAATTTCCTTTCTGTTAAAGCCAGATGGCTGTGTATAATGATTTTATAATAACCGACTGTTGTATCCTAGCAGATGTGGGAGCGCGCCAGCATGTACCCGACCATATGTGACAGGAATCAGACCTGCCTTAAACTGAATGAACATGTGCCAAAAAAAAACTGTCCCCTTTTACCCCCATAAAACATCCTGAAAAAGAAACCCCCCCCAGCCCTTACATGTTAAACCAAATGAAAATAAAAAATAAACCCGTTCTGAACCAGCCGGAACAGAACCCCTAACATGTGACTTAAATTTTGTAGTTAATAGTGTAATGACACTTGTCTATATATCAAAAATATTTAATAGTAAAAAAAAAACGCACGCTCCCCCAGTGCAGCACACAATTACAAACATAGTACTTAGATTTATGAAGTTAAATTATTAAAGTCACATGATGTTCATAATGAATGTTCAGCTGACACACCCCAGAGCAGACTGTCTAGCCGCGTGGGCACATGGTTTCAAAAGAAAATTAATTTGTAAATCAGGTGCACGGCAGACCCGGCCAACGAAAATAAAAAGAGTTCATATCACCTTAATCATGAGCATGTGATGGATCTTGTGGTTGTTCAACAGACTCCCTCCTCCGAACAGGTGTGTGTGTGATGGCTCATGGCTGATGAAGGTGTAGTTACATCAGCATAGACCAGAATCTCCGACTTAGACGAGAACCCTGGGAATTTACAAAAAATTAGAAATGCTGTTCATAAAAATCTGCACCCCAGTTCCAGGTAATAACCACAGAACGGGCCTTCCAACCAACTCAAGATAAAGCATAGAGTTTCTGTTTCTGTATTTTTTGAAAAATGGCCTGAGAATAATCAAGTCTGCAAGGTGATAATGAATGCACTAGATTAGAAAAAATGACATTAAAGAGTGTCTAATAAGAGTCACTTTACACTTGCTTCAACAAGTGCCGACATAACTGAACAAGTCGGGCTTGCCACGTGGTGGCACAATTATTGCAATTTGCCAAAAAATGACCACATTAACTGCAGTTACCGTTATACACAAACAAAATATTAATAGTGTTTCATCTGAGGTTGGTCTCACAATTTATTTTAACTGCCATAATTACTTGAAAAGAACGCTCTTGCAGTCTCTTGCATGCACGTGCCTACCGTGCATAATTCAATTCCGTCTATACACACTGAGTTTAGCTTATGAATTTACACAAAGCTTTATCAAATAATTACGGTGACTCTTGTATAATAATAATTAAGAAAAGATATGAGCTGTATATACTGAACATTGAACAAATCTTTTACTACACACCCTGCCCGATCGCACCAAATACATTCGTCTTTCACATACGGCTACATACATTTACGTTAAATCAATTTAATTATTTTTGACGCATACTATAAGATGCTATGATTACTTACCGGGAAGTCTCGTAAATTTAGCTTGCCATTAGTGCAGAAGAAACAACTACGTAATGATGTCTGTTCGGGTCTGAGAGTCTGTTGCCTCGATGCGTGCCGGAATGGAACTGCCTTAAGCAGTTACGATGCAACAAACAGCAAAACTCGCCCATAGATGGCGCGCGGCGTCTCAACGGTGCCGTCCAAATATCGTCGCTCGCTCTGACACTGATACTCGCATTTATTTTAAAATTAATTTTATAAAACCTTCGACCGCCGGGTTAGGCAAACACCGGCACACCCCCACCCCGAAAGGGCAACCCGGTTGCCCCACACTTAAACTCGGGAGAGTACCCTGCAGTGTACCCCCTTCCCAAAACAAGCTAGTGGACTTCGTGATTATGGCGGCCCAGCAGCACTTGCTCTCAGGAGAACAGAGAAACCTCACAACTGCGTTCATTCCCCATTCGACACTCTCCGCCATGCCAACCCCACGGGACCGCCCCAACACGTCACCCTCTCCGGTGACCATCACCTACCTCCACCGGTCCCACTCACATACCCGTCCTAAAACCAAACAAGGTATCTCCCACCTTGGTATGTGAGTGACCGCACTACTCCTCGTCCATCTCTTGGACCGACCAGCCACATGCACCCACAAGGCATCTCCATCCTTGCCATATGGCTGGCCCACATCCCTACACAAGGGCGGACGGCCCCGCTTAGCCAGACAGAGAGGACCGCACCACGGGCACGCGAACATCCATCCTAACTCTTACTCAACAAAAACACCATGACTAGCAAGGGGGTTTTACTTCTCCACCGACGTCGATACACAACAAATACAATTCTCTCTCTCAACAAAAACGCCCGGGAAACAACCGGAGAATGCGGCATGGACCGACCCTACACTTACCAAAAATCGAAATCAAACCACTATGAACAAGGAAACAACAGCACATTATCACTCTCCATCATAACTTTCAGAACCAAAACAGGGGAACTTACAATCTCGAAGACCACGACAATCTGAGGGAACATTCTCTAACTCTCTAACCTCCTTATTGATAGTTTTTTTTTTTCTAAGGGGAGGGATAGGAAAATCGGGAAGATGAAACGGGGCAAGGATCATCGAAAGGTCAAGAGCGAGGACTAAGGGTAAGGACATGGTTCCCTCCAAAAGGGAGAATGACTGGAGAAAACCAAGGCTCGCGTGGGCAGGGGCGCAACCCTGAAGTAGACGAACACCACTGGGACTGTGGGGAACATCTACCCGCTACCCGTTAACCTCTTCTTCTTACCTTTCTATGACGGACTTTAGGTACTCTTTCCTTCTGGACACCACTCTCGGCGAAATTATTTCGTGTTGAGCTGTACTGACTGGTTTCTTCGGAATCAGAATCAAGGCAACTTACTTCACTACTTTCACCTCGATTTGAATTATCCTCATCATCTAACTCCTCTACTTGTCCTTCTTCCAATCCTTCCTCCTTTTCCTCATCTTTTACAATTTCCCCTTTTTCATCCCCATAATCCGAATCAACCGCCTGACACTGCACCTCCTCATCATCTCCCAGTTGCTCGTCTGATCCATCTTCAACAGCATCTTCCCTCAGTTCCTCACCAATTTCTTCATCACACTCGTCACCAGCTCCTTCACAAGTTTCTTCACCAACTTCTTCTCCAATCTCATTAACGTCTTCCTTTTCATCAACACGTTCATCATCAACATCATCGCCATCATGTCCACTACCACCATCAGAACACTGCACATCCTCGTCCTCCTCTAGTTGCTCACCTGGGCCACCTGAAACTTCTTCCCGTTCCTCGGAATCCTCAACACTACTTACAGAAGGCGTCTGCACATCTTCACACACTACATCATTCTCACTCACACACTCCACAACGCTGCCACCAAATTCCTCCACAACTTCTACCTCACTTGCGGCATGGACATCCCCTGGTCCATCCACAACCTCAGAAACACTTGCAGCCTGGACATCCCCGTATCCATCTGCAACCTCAGACTCTTCAGTCTCCCTAACACCTATAACTATACTTCCCTGTGCAGCATCCGCAGACCGCTCTTCTGCCTCTTCTGTCGATTCCGCTCCTTCACCACTTTCAGCAACTACAACGTCCTCAACATTTTCCACCCTGGAATCCAGCTGTCCAGGTTCATGTGCAATGGCTAAATTAATTTCTACCGGCGATGGTAAAGCTACACCATCAAGTGACTTCTCATATCCCGGCGTAGGCGATGACGATGTTACCGGATCTGGATCCCTCACGAACCGAGATGGAGATACCGGAACAAATTCTGCGGCCTCTGGATTCAACCATGATGTCCTCTTCGAGTCCTGTAACTCAATATCCACAGACGTTTTCTTGTCGTGCTGTATCGATCCACAGACGTTATTCCGCTTTTCTTCTTCTGCTTCACCTTCTTCATCTACTACTCTCTTAGGCACTTGTACTCCCTCTGGAACCTTTAAAGTTTCCTTTTTCTCCGAATAGGAATAACGCCTTGGTACAGGCTCCCTACTTGCCGATGTTTGTTCCCTAACATAATTTCTTCTTCCCCTGTTAATTTCACCCTTATGTGTTTTCTGTGCTGTAGCTGTTGTTACCGTCTTCTCCCTTACCACCCCCTTGTAGCCTCCATTACTTCCGGAATATTCAGGCTTTCTGACACTCTCTTGTGTTCTCCTCCAACCACCATGTTTGTCCTTTTTAGCTCTTCCTACTGAACCACTGGAGTATTGGACATCTTTAGCAGTTCCTTTTCGGGACTCATCAACCTCCTGGACCGTTCTTGAAACCACACACAGCCGTTCAAGGTCGGCAAAACAACGTGGACGGTCCGCGAATATCAAACGAGATCTCTCTTGGGGATTCAGTCCTTCTAGAATCGCTTGTATAACTTCTGTCTCTGGCAACCCCAATCTTAACACCCGGGCAGCTTTCCGTATATCGTGCACGAAGTCCCCTAACGCCTCTCCGTTGGCCTGTAGGCGATAGAATTTTTCAAACTTAAGCTGGGCACGTCGTCGAATGGGTAGGAAGAAGTTCAACACCTCCCCATGGAAAGCATCAACACTGTCACCCCGACGCAGAGTGTTGGTGACAAGCTCAGCCAACGTACCCCGGCAATACGGGTATAGAAGAGACAAGACCTCCCCATCGGACACCCCCGGGAAATCTGCCACCTGCAGGACCAGGTCCAAGAAAACTAGCAGCTGGTCCTCATCAAATCCATTCACCACCGGAAATTTCTGGAGAACGCCTGAAATGGGATGGGGCAACTTCTGATAGCATACCGCCGCCAGAATTGCACAATTCAAAACCAACAATAATAAAACAAATCCCCACTAAACATCTAACACAAACAGGACCTACAAAAACATATTCACAAGAATCAGAAAAAACCCAAGTACTCTCCTTCCTTTGAGCGACCCTCGGGTTCTCTAGCGCTGCGGAGACCTGGCCTACTTCCGAACCACCTACTAACACCACAGAAGGAGACAAGCAACAACCAACAATACTGAACATACATAACATCAAACATCAATCCGACACACACGTCTCACCAACACATAACTCACAGACACAAACTAGTAATCAGTATTATTAATTCGGTAATTTAGTCGGTGACGGTACCGACTTCCGATCGGGCCATACCGCATCCCTCTAATGTCACACGCTATACTCCGACCTCGAATCCGCAACATTCTATCACCCAGGCAAACGCTTGAGACCCCCCGGCAGTTCAACCTCTCAAATTTCCTGAACACCAAAACCCGCCCCAGTGGTGCGACCAGACTCACAAGTTATACCCCCTAAACTAGCCTACATGGGCATATACCTAAAAAAAAAACAATGGCATAAGAATAGCATAGTATTTCCGAGTTTGCAAGCCCCGTCACACCCAAGGACCCAAAGGTTCAACCCTAGAATGAACCACGCTCTCTGCTACCATATGTAACCCCTCTTTCCTTTTTATGCTGTATATAAAAAAAAAATTTTTTTGTATTTATATTTTTTTTTGAAAGAGAAGCCACAAGTTATTTAAAACTAGGCCGGAGCCTAGAGAAGCCAAAAATGCGCTGGGTCCAGTATGACGGGACTTGCAATTAAACTCAGGTGTTAATTAACAATAACATTCTTTTTATTGTTGCCCCCATAATTCGTTACATATAAATATCCTACAATCACATAATTATCACATGGCAATCAGCAATAACCCACAAAATACATAATAAATAAATAATTCACATATCCTTAATCGTGTCAAAAGACAATATCTATATATCCATATATACATATATATATCAGGCAACATTCCGTAATTATATAATTCCCCCCCTTTTGTTACTAACACTTAACATTGACAGCACGTACAGAAACATAAAGACACATACACTCACAATTATATAAACATATTATAGACACCGAATACCCTTAGAATACCCAAGTTCGACCTGCCCGACAGGCAGTGTTTCTGCAAAGCCCCAAGACCGGCAATCATAAATGTTCAACTTCCAGTCACCATAATTCATTGATTCCCGTTAGTTTAAATAATTAAAAAAAAAACCCCAAAGGATGATAATCACTGACAAGGCATCGAGAGAGACCGGACTGCCCATATGTATAGATAGCATCTGATAATTGGCCCACCATGAGCATATGAAAATCTTTAAGTTTCTTAGACAGCATATAAATGAGAAAAATCCTCATCACCTGATTTTAAGCAATTGGTATGAGTTTCTAGAATGTTAATTTTGTTTTACAAATCCAGATGGATACATGTGTCAGTATATGCTTTTACAAGGTCAAAATTAATCAGTATATGCTTTTACAAGGTGAAAAATTAATCAGTATCTACTTTTACAAGGTGAAAAATTAATCAGTATATGCCCCCAAAATATAAAATTTCCTTTCTGTTAAAGCCAGATGGCTGTGTATAATGATTTTATAATAACCGACTGTTGTATCCTAGCAGATGTGGGAGCGCGCCAGCATGTACCCGACCATATGTGACAGGAATCAGACCTGCCTTAAACTGAATGAACATGTGCCAAAAAAAAACTGTCCCCTTTTACCCCCATAAAACATCCTGAAAAAGAAACCCCCCCAGCCCTTACATGTTAAACCAAATGAAAATAAAAAATAAACCCGTTCTGAACCAGCCGGAACAGAACCCCTAACATGTGACTTAAATTTTGTAGTTAATAGTGTAATGACACTTGTCTATATATAAAAAATATTTAATAGTAAAAAAAAAACGCACGCTCCCCCAGTGCAGCACACAATTACAAACATAGTACTTAGATTTATGAAGTTAAATTATTAAAGTCACATGATGTTCATAATGAATGTTCAGCTGACACACCCCAGAGCAGACTGTCTAGCCGCGTGGGCACATGGTTTCAAAAGAAAATTAATTTGTAAATCAGGTGCACGGCAGACCCGGCCAACGAAAATAAAAAGAGTTCATATCACCTTAATCATGAGCATGTGATGGATTTTGTGGTTGTTCAACAGACTCCCTCCTCCGAACAGGTGTGTGTGTGATGGCTCATGGCTGATGAAGGTGTAGTTACATCAGCATAGACCAGAATCTCCGACTTAGACGAGAACCCTGGGAATTTACAAAAAATTAGAAATGCTGTTCATAAAAATGTGCACCCCAGTTCCAGGTAATAACCACAGAACGGGCCTTCCAACCAACTCAAGATAAAGCATAGAGTTTCTGTTTCTGTATTTTTTGAAAAATGGCCTGAGAATAATCAAGTCTGCAAGGTGATAATGAATGCACTAGATTAGAAAAAATGACATTAAAGAGTGTCTAATAAGAGTCACTTTACACTTGCTTCAACAAGTGCCGACATAACTGAACAAGTCGGGCTTGCCACGTGGTGGCACAATTATTGCAATTTGCCAAAAAATGACCACATTAACTGCAGTTACCGTTATACACAAACAAAATATTAATAGTGTTTCATCTGAGGTTGGTCTCACAATTTATTTTAACTGCCATAATTACTTGAAAAGAACGCTCTTGCAGTCTCTTGCATGCACGTGCCTACCGTGCATAATTCAATTCCGTCTATACACACTGAGTTTAGCTTATGAATTTACACAAAGCTTTATCAAATAATTACGGTGACTCTTGTATAATAATAATTAAGAAAAGATATGAGCTGTATATACTGAACATTGAACAAATCTTTTACTACACACCCTGCCCGATCGCACCAAATACATTCGTCTTTCACATACGGCTACATACATTTACGTTAAATCAATTTAATTATTTTTGACGCATACTATAAGATGCTATGATTACTTACCGGGAAGTCTCGTAAATTTAGCTTGCCATTAGTGCAGAAGAAACAACTACGTAATGATGTCTGTTCGGGTCTGGGAGTCTGTTGCCTCGATGCGTGCCGGAATGGAACTGCCTTAAGCAGTTACGATGCAACAAACAGCAAAACTCGCCCATAGATGGCGCGCGGCGTCTCAACGGTGCCGTCCAAATATCGTCGCTCGCTCTAACCGACACTGATACTCGCATTTATTTTAAAATTAATTTTATAAAACTTTCGACCGCCGGGTTAGGCAAACACCGGCACAGTAGTAGTTAAAATAATTCACTTAAATTATATATGTATAATTAATGTATTGTTTCTTGTAATAATAATGTCACTTTAAATAAAAATAGGAACTATATTATCGCGGAGTACTTGCCCCGCTCCGTTGTAATGTGCCAGTCGAATCGAGAAAAGAGTGACAATGCAGCCGTCAGACCGTACACACCTACGAGCGAGAGCTCTACAAAAATGCATTGGTTAATTTTAATCTTAACTGTTAGCTACCCACTACTAAACGTGGCGAGCAAGTTTAATATGTAAAATGTAGAAAGTTTTGTTAAGAAATGTTATAAGTTAAACAAAAAAAAACTAACAAGTAGTAAGCAAGATGACGTCTCCCCTCAAGAGGTAAATTCCAGTACAACTTTACATATGAAGATGTGACCTGCATAAACTTCACATGTGGACGTATACGAGCCATACGACGCTGACTAGGACCTACGTGGATCTACACCAACTTTAACCAGAAGAACTTCAATCTCCTCAGTGAACCAGCTATCTAGTACTCGCCGAAGACACGACTCAGATGACGACGCCGACTTCCAGAATTCCCAAGAGTGACACCCCAGGACGAGGTCACCACGGCTTATTGTAAAGGTGACTCGATAGCTTGCCTATCGAGAGTTAATTATATTTGAGACATAACTTACAGATGAAAGAGACTTTTCAAAGACTATAATTTTCTTTAAACTATAAATGAGACCAGCTAAGAGTATACTGTAATATTGAATATCATACGTTGTAACGTTAAAATGTAAATGTAAATTGTAATCTCTTTAGTAAATAATACCATTCTTCAAATGGTAAAAGAAGTCTTGCAAGCACCTAGATGAACTTAGTAATACTCAGACGCCTTTGCTATATATATTTAAAGTAAACTCGGATCCGAGGTAAAAAGGTACATGATCATTGTGATCCCTAGTTTTTCAGAAAACCCTTTGAATATTTTAATCTAATTAATTATGTCATGGGATCTTTTCATATCATTTGTTAATAAAGAGAAGTCATCTTATTACACATGAAAATGAGTGCATATATCAGTGAAATACCTTCCCTTGTTTCCTAATAATTAGCTTAATTAATTTTGTTATTTGTGTTAAGTTAAATACAGTTCGTTACAACGTAGGCAGCCCATATAATTGGTTGTTGTCAATTAGGATGGGTTCCCTGGATTTGTAACGTGGCAAAAAACGTTACAAAGTTAATTTCTGAAGTAGGGTTGATATGTTGGGATGACAATGATGAGTGGCTCAGTATTATCGTAATTATTTGTGTTATCATACAGTAACGAGATTTGATAAAATGGATACTTCTTCAACTAGCAAAGACAGGAAAGTTATTCATAGTAAAGCACGGGAAGTAATAATACAGTTTTTTGTTGTCCAGGATTAAAAAGATTCTTGCAATTAAATTAATACGAAGAATGCGTTCCTTTATGTAATTATAGACTGTAGAGATAGTCAAGTGTAATTAAGGAGTGGAAGTGTACAATTTGCAAATTCCATTGCGATAAGAATGGTCAGAAAGGCTGTAGTTTTTTACATCTGTGCAGTACACAATGACACAATCAAATAACACTCATATGTTTATAAAACATTCTGATAGGCCTATGTAACAGCAACAAATTCTGATGCGTGTGAACAGTACATATCATTTGCTTGATTTGTATTGTAATACAATTACAATAATAATATTATTATTATTTGATTTATGTCGAAAACAGTAAACGTATAATTCTTTTTTTTTAAAGCCAGCTGTGTGACTGTAGGCACACACACACACACACACACACACACACACACACACACACACACACACACACACACACACACACACACACACACAGATAGAGGTTCATGGTGACACATTTACAAACCTTGACAGTTGCAAGTTTTTGTTACTATTAGAAACGATATTCATAGATTGGCAACAGCATCGCTGATAACAAGTCTCTTCTCACCTCTCACAGTGACTCCCTCCACATCGCCTTTCCCCTCTGACTGTAAGCATTTCGCGCAATTCCATGCAATTAACTTTCAATTTTGCTGTACTAGGGGCAACCAGTGCTCTATTCAAACCCCATGTAGTCAGCACACTGGGCATACTAATTGCCAGAAGTTTAGTAAAACTTGATGAAACTGGGAATGTACCTATTAGAGTGGCGAATATTTTGGATCAAGCTGTCACTTTACAACGCAATACGCTCCAAGGCAAATTGACTCCTGTGGTCTGGGTAGTCGGAATGACACAACAAAGATCCAGTGCTTATTGAATAGATCTTCTAACAACCTCTCAAGTGGTGAGGTAAAAGAACTCAGACGGTTTTTACATGAATTCGAAGATTACTTTGCAGTTCGGGAACAGTCATTGGGAAGAACCTCTCTTTTACAACATCACAGCAATACCAGGGACACAACACTGATTCGCCAACATCCTTGAAGGCCTCCATTAGCTAAGCAAGAGGAAATATCTTGGTTAGTACAGGACATGCTGACAGAGGGGTAATTGAGCCTTCGTCAAGTGCTTGGTCTTCTTCGGTAGTGTTGGTAGTGAAGAAGGATGGTGAATTGCGTTTGTGTGTAGACTACCGGAGGCTGAATGATAATACAAAGAAAGACTGCTCTCCGTTACCTCGCATTGATGATACACTAGACACGCTGCCCGGAGCATAGTGGTCTTCCACATTGGACCTAAAGAGTGGATATTGGCAAGTGGGTCTTCAACAAGAAGACAAAGAAAAGGCTGCTTTCTCGACACAAGTTGCTTATTCCAATTTAACGTCATGCCATTTGGACTCTGTAATGCACTGGCAACATTCAAAAGATTGATGGACCTAGTACTCTGAGGACTGACATGGAAAACTTGCATTGTTTATTTAGACGATGTCATAGTCATCAGAAAAACTTTCAAAGACCATCTGGAAAACCTTAAGGTTCTGACTGTAACTCATGGTGCCCAACTAAAGCTGAGCCCAAAGAAGTGTTCTCTATTCCAGAAGGAAGTACAGTATCTGGTTTCGGCAGCGGGTGTTAGCATGGATCCTAATAAAGTAGACACCGTAAGAGACTTGCCAGTGCCAAAGAGTAAACACGAAGTTTAGAGTTTCCTGGGGTTATGCTCATATTACAGACGTTATGTGAAAGGCTTGGAAAGCAGTACATCATGGTTGTAGGTGACTACTTTACTAAGTGGGTGGAAGCCTATGCAATTCCAAATCAGGAGGTTACCACTGTGGCAAAGGAGTTAGTTCACAACTTCTGTTGCTGTTAAGGACCCCCTATGGAAATCCGTACGGATCAAGGGAGAAATTTTGAATCAGGAGTTTTTAAAGAATTATGGCATCTACTCGGATTTCGGAAGACCATGACAACGCCTCTGCATCCTCAGTCGGACGGAATGGTTGAGAGATTCAATAGGACACGTGAACAGCATCTTTCGAAGGTTGTTGATGAGAACCAAACAGACTGGGACCAACGTATACCACAATTCCTCATGGCGTATATAGGTCATCAATACACGACACAACCGCCATGACTCCAGCAAAATTGGTGTTTGGGCGGGAGATTTGTCTTCCTGGGGACTTGATGTTCGGATCACCTGAGACTCAGTTCCAAGAGCCACAGAACTGTTCCTCGCAATCAGAAAACCAACTGCGAGAAATGAATTGCTTGATAAGAGGACGGCTAAAGGTTGCCAATGATAAAATGATAACTCGGTACAACATTCGCAGCAATAGTGTGGGTTTCCAGGAAGGAGATCAGGTCTGGGTGTTCAACCCAAAGCGCTGTCGTGGTCACTCACCTAAGCTTCAGACTAACTAGGAAGGACCCTACACTGTGAAAAAAATAATCAATGATGTTGTGTATAGGATTCAACAGGAAGGACAGCGAAAGTTCAAAGTCGTCCACCTGGATCGCCTGGCCAAGTATAACTTCATAGACGGTTTGCCAGTTCGGGACAAACAGGCTTAAGGAGGAGGCAGTGTTACGACATTGCAGAACAGTCTACATGTTTATTGAATGTTCCAGAGGAATCCGGCTGTAATCTGTGTGGTGTACATGTATCTCGACGCATTAGCTAGACTGCCAGAAACCACGCGAACTGTATCAAGGCCGCAATGAATTATGCTCTGTTTTCCTTTATTGTTAATGCGCAGTATGGAATATTCTAGTATTTCGGCGAGGTATAAATACAAGTACTCAGTGACTTTCAGTTTGAGTTGCAATATATCTCAGTGCGGTTCGGGTATTCTGGCAAAGTGTTACGTGTTTTATGTGCTGTGCGGGACGATTGTTGACGACAATATTGTGTTTTATATTAGTAGACATTTTTATTGCGTGTGAACAATTTTTATTTGATTTGTTGTAAGAGACTATCTTGTTAATTACAAACTGGTTAAACGTGATAATTAAAGCTGGTGATTAGTGACGTACAGTAGAACCACGTTAATATGCTTGTCAAGGGACTGTGGTTTAAACGCTTAATAAGCGGGACAGCGCTATAGACGGGAAATGATTTGTGAGATGGGAAAACAATTTAGACACCACTTCATACAATTACAGTACTGTGTTTTATTATTACTGTATTTTATTTTACTATATTATTATTGCAGTACTGTATTTATAATTACAGTATTGTTCATTAGTTACAATGCAAATTCTAGCTCATTTCCTATTAAAAAGTCTTTGATGTTTGTTGAGTGTGTGTACTACGGTTATGAATGATTACATTTTCTATACGGTTTAAGTAGCTATTCACGTCACTTGTACGCCGCCAGGAGTAACAGTGATATTGTATTTTCGGAGCAGATTTATTGCTCCGAGAGCTTCATTTCGTGTGGGGACATTTTCCTCCACAGATTCAATTTCCTCATCACTGTCGTTATCTTGGACGGTAGCGGCAGCATGATCCGCAATCATGTCGTCGACATCGCGGATTTCTGGTGTCACTAGACCATTGTCAACTGATACAAAATCTTCCAAGTTAACATCCCCTAACTTCTCCCGTACAGCAGCCCAATCCTCGTCATTATCAATTGTGACAGGGGCATTTGTTTCACCGGGTGTTACACCATATCCCTAAGAAATTAAAAAAAGAAAATTACCCCCCTGTCGAAACAAAAAAAGTTTTATATAGAAGCTCGATAATAGCCTAATCTAACAACATTTAGAATCTTACCTTAAAAAAGCCTGCTTTATTGAAGCAATTGGCGATGGTCTGCGCTTCGATCCCTTCCCAATCAGCGGAGATGAAATTCATTGCGTCCAATAAGGTAATGCGGTTTTCGGCTCCACTGTCGATGCACTGCAGATATCGTAGAACAACACGCTTTTGATAAAAGTGCTTGAGCACTTTTATGATCCGCTGGTCCATTGGTTGGAGTTTACTGGTTGTGTTGAGGGGCAGGAATGCTAGTTCTACATTTTTCGGGTGAGCTGGACAGTTATCGACAAAAAGCAGGATTTTGCGATTGGTTTTTACCATTTTTTGGTCTGTCTTTGAGCCAAGTGACAAACAAGTCACCAGTCATCCAGGCACGTGCTTGATTTTTGTATTCACAAGGCAGTCGTTTAATGTTTTTAAAACATCGGGGTCTAGGTGACTTCCCCAACATTAACAGTGGTAATTTTTCAGATCCATCGGCATTTGCAGCAACAAGCACAGTTACCATTTCTTTGCTTAATTTGCCCCTGACATTTCTCCCCTTTGAACACATATGACTTGTCGGGCATTCGCTTAAAGAATAAGCCACATTCATCCGCGTTAAACACATCGCGCGGCGCATAAATTATTAATGAGCCTAGGTAGCACTTCACTTTGCCAGTCATTTTACATCACTGTCACTAACTGACTCTGATTCACCACTGATTTGCCGTACACTATGCCGTGCCTTTGCTTGAATCTATCAAGCCAACCATTCGAAGCAGAAAAGTCTGTTCAATTTGCCTGCTATTTCTCATGCTTTCTCTTGTATGATTGGGCCACTTAATGGAATTGAAGCATCACGGGATTGGTGAATCCATTCAATAACAATTTCCTCTACGTCTCCATATTTCCCGGATCTCACTTTCTTACGTTTGCAACCACCCTTCGCTGCATCGCTAATAGAATCCCTATTTTTTATTATTGTTCTTAAGCTGGATGAAGGGATTCCCACAGATTCAGAAAAATCCTTTTAATTCAGCGTAGAATTTTCGTCGTACTTACGGAGGATTTATAAATTTTCACTTATAGAAAGAGATTTCTGCTTAGCCATTTTTGCACTAATCACAACTGCACTGCCAAGAATTCAAAGAACGACTAATAAGAAAGGACAGAAATGTACTGTATTGACAGGGAGACTTTTGAGTGTTAAATTCCATTCATGCAAAGGAAAGTACCATTAGGTACAATTCCCGACACTGCTGGCCGGAGGGTTTCTTCAGGTAGAGGGTGGAATTCCTTTCGTCTACTCGGGGTGTAATGACCTTCAGTACAGTCAGAGCAACAATTTCTTCACCACGCTTTTAAAACATCTCAAATACAGTACTGTTTCAAAATTTATACGGAATTTTCCCTCATTTTCGACCGGGAAAAAAGCGATATAAGCGGGACTTGGAAGCGTTATAAGAGGTTAAAATTTAAGGGGTATGTATATGAAACGTCCAGGGACCGTATAAAAAGAGAGTAATGGACGGGATAGTGTTATAAGCGGGAGCGTAAATACGAGGTTTTACTGTATGTCCTTTTGTCACTCCTAATGACGAGGCGGCATAAAAAGTATTTTATATTTTGCAGACCGTGGATTTGAGTTAACGAATGCACTCCATGGTGAGACGGAAAGAAAGTCAATCAATCCACACAACGCACACAAACACACACATACACACGCAATATATAAATATATTCCTTCAGAAACCAACCAATGATCAGAAAAGCCCATATGTAGGCTATGGCGGCAGAATATCCTTCTTTCATCCGAGAGTCTTGGATAACCGGTTTGTGTGAGAGAGTGAGTGATGTAACGCTGGCCTAGAAATCCACAAGGCTGTGTATTCCGATTCCGACGAAGAACACAGCCTAGATTCAGTTTAGAACAACCCAGATATGGTGTGTATGCGTTCATAACAAGAATTTCATTCAATTATTTTTCCGGTCAGTACGGAACTGTCTGTGAGCTGGACGTGGTAATTAACGATGCTCAGCCTGTCGGCCGCTCCGCGTCTCGAGAGAAACAAGGCTGCTATGTTGTTTACTTCCTGCTCATCGACAGCCCCCCCCCCCAATGCACTAATGAGTGAAATATTATCACTCTATTGCACGCCGTTTTAATGCCTTCGTTAACGTCAATTGTTAATAACGGGTCGAGCTTTAATATCATTTCGTACTGATGACAAAGGTTATAGAGCGACCACGCAACAGTTTGTTTAGATACACACATTGAGTGGACTCATTATTCTCTTTCGTTCGTTGTGGTCAATATATTATTTCCATTACACTTTACTGCGTTTTACATCTTTTAGCTTTAGTTAAACCTTCCTCCTGTCTTGTTGGCCACCAACAGGCGTAGACATTCCGATTCCTCTCGGGGACTCCGTGGTTTGTCAGGAATGATGCTGTCTGTCGGGTTCTTCGAGTCCCTACCGTAGTCCCTTCGTTTGGTCCTTGCCGACTAATTTGTTTGCAAAGGCCGGCGAATTCTACCACGGCGCATCTCCGTCGCCTCAGCATTATGGACAATTCTTCGCTCTCACGTCGCGTCAGGCGCCCATGGGCGCTGCTAGACGATCCCCCATAACACGTTTCTCAAGAACCCCTCTGAACCTTCCCCCCTATCATAGGGAACTTCATGCAGCCTGCTTGGATTAGACAGGAATATCCCTAGACTGCGGCTTGCCGACGCTGGGGCTGCAAACAGTGTCTGCCAGCACAGTATTTAACATCAGTCAACACCTGCTTTACCGTCTCGGCTGGGCTGAAACTCAGAGCATGGGAAACCGCGACGTGTGCAAGTGCTATTGCGGGAGCCGTTGGCCCTGAAGTGGCAACCCATCGTTACGGACGACTCGCCTCCGGGCAGTCGAGTCTTTTGACCACACCAGCGCGCTTCTAAGCTCCTGCGGGCGATGCCTTAAGTGGGGGCCGCGGAGGCGCCTGGTGACTGGCTGGAGAATAATAACCAGAAATGCCCACACGTCATACGTGTTATCATGTATTCATGATACGCACTTAAACACCTTGTGCCGAGCAAACGAACGCGCTGCACTGTTGGAACCTGGCGTTCATCGGGCTCCGGTCTGCACAACGCAAACAAACCAGAGCGTGGGCCACCCCGTACATCTTCTGTCTGTCTGTCTAAAAACTGTCAAACGTTTTGCGTCACCCATTGCAAGTCAATGGTGAGACGGGAAGAAAGTTGACGGTCACACGTTTCAACTGCTTCTGGTTCTTCCTTATAATGGCGATTACGTACCTCCGAGTGCTGTAACTAAGAGTAGTGTTGGAGGCAAAATTTTCAAACCAAATTCTTCCTCCGACACAACATGTAAATCCGCTATTAATTAAAAAAAAAAAGTGTATATAGTTACGTTTACAACAGGAAAAGGAGTAAATTAACCTAGGGACAGTAAAGTCCGTTTGCTACTTCGTAGACGACGCGACGGTAGCATGTACTCACACATTCACTCTCTCGCACATATATGCACGCAGACTCGACATACTTTCGAATTCACCAGTTCAATGTATATTTTTGTTTGTAGTTTTGTTCACAGTTCTGTTATTTCACGTACAAAATCAGTGAACACAAACTTACCAATGACAGAACTAATTTAAAGCAAGGGAAAGTCCAAATGCGAGGATATCGATTTCAATACTATAGAAAATGGGAAAGTGTTGGTGTTGGAGCTGAGAAGGAGAAGAATAAGAATAATAATAAGCATAAGAGGAAGAAGAAGAAGAAGCGGAGGAAGGAAAAGTACCTTTTTCGACCTATAATGTTTTACTTTCGTAAGTATCGACCCAGACACTAAACTTACCAACTGTATGCACGCCTGCTGCTCAAAACAAGTAAATTCAAGTCTCGTACGTCTACTCAATACTCCAGATTTCGGAATATGTTAAATAAAAACGCGTAAACATTACTGGTACCTTAGGCTTTGACGGCCGGCATCAACTCTGTTAATATTATTTTACCTATTCACCGGGCTATTAGGTCTAATGCTGCCGCATAAAACAGACATTTCGCCCCCCCCCCCAATTGGACTCCATCTTCAGCGACTTGACTTGAGAAAAGCAATTGGTACGGTCTTCACCAGTTTCTACAGTACTGTGGCAAAGGAAGAACACAGTACTGTTGGCTCTTCTTTTGCCAAAGTACAGTGAAAACTGGTGATGAGAGTACTAGTTGCTTTTCTCAGTTCGTAACGCTGAAGATGGCATACAATTGTGGGGGTAAAATGTTTGTTTTATGCAGCAGTATTAGATCACGGCCTAATAGCCCGGTGAATACATAATATTAACAGAGATTTTATTATTATTCCGGCTGTACAATGTTTACACACTTTTCCGGAACCAAAGATTACAGAAGTGATCGAATTCTCACCTTCCACTGCTGCTTGTCCATCAAAAGATCTTTTTCAATTTGTTGTTCTCTCAATATAGTCTGAATTTCTTCTATCCAGGTGATAGGTGGTCTTCCTCTTTTTCTTTTTCCTGGTGGGGTTTATTCCATAACTCTCCTTGGCAATCTTTCCTGTGTCATTCTTTTCGTGTGTCCATACAATTGTAATTCTTTTGTTTAGATAAAATCAACAATTGAATTTTTCACACTCATTCTATAGTTAATTACTTCATTTATAATTTTCTGACGTCCGGATACTCTTGCCTATTAACAGAGATACGTGAACGTTATTGGCCAATATAAACGTATACCTACCAGCATGTGCATGTGTACCTATAACCTATATAGCATATGTAGGTTATGTAGAACATTATGTCTAATTACAGTTAAGCTCAATTGATGTTAAGTTGACGCGACCATGGTAGTCGACAGGAGGCTTACACGTTTCAGAAACGTAATACCTAGCATGACGGATATGGGCAGTAGAGTATCTAGAATCTGGTCTTTGGGGAGGGGGGTTGCCCGCTCGAGTAGGTTTCATATAAAAGAAAAAAACAATTACGATTAATCAATATTACTATTTTCGCGAAACTACAAAAATCAATGTACATGCTAACTAGAATAGCAAATGAATATGGCTTTCAAATATCAGCGGACATACTAAAACAATGGCATTCAGAGGGAAGCAACCGGTAAGAACTAAGATAGTTATAGATGGAAAGATTATGGAATATGTCCAGCATTTCAATTACTTGGGATGTTACTTTACATATGAGACAAAATTGATCTGAATGAGAAATTAAACAAATTTAGGAATATCTGTGAAACAATTCTCAGATACCTTAAAAATAAGGCAAAGAAGGAAACAAGGTTAAGATTTTTTAATACCGTAGCAGTACCAGTTCTGATGTATGGAGATGAAGCCAGAGTTATGACAGGAAGAGACAAAGCAAAGATTGAGGCAGCAGAGATGAAATATATCAGGAGTAATCTGGGTTGAACCATTCTCAACAAAAAGAAGAATGTGGATATAAGGACGGAACTGGGAATCGACCCACTGTTGGAATAGCTAAGGAGCAACAAACGAAGGCGGTGTGAACATTCGGGAAGAACGGCGGGTGACAGGATTCCAGTGCCAGCAATGGAATATAGACCGGTGGGGAAAAGAGCTGTAGGACGGCCGAGAGCGAAGTGGGTACCGGATCAGGTTCAGGATGTGCCTAATCCTTGAGGTTGATAATGATGATGACTATTTTTTCCATAGCTCAGAAACGTATGATAACATTCTGAAATCAATCCCATTAAAGTAAGCGGTAGACTAATAGAAAAAAAAACGCATTTTTGAAATATTGTTTACAAGGTACTTCTTCTTCTTCTGATAGTTCCTATCCGTTTCGGATGTTGGATATCATACAGACTATTTTAGCTTTCTGTACTGGTGCCCGGAATAAGTCAGTTGTATTCATGCCAAACCAGGTCCTTAACTTTCTCAGCCATGATATTCTCGGTCGCCCAACTCCTCTCTTTCCAAGTCCTCTTCCCTGTAGTATGGACTGCAATAAGTAAAATCTCTAAGATACCCTTGACTGAAATGATTTTCCTATATTTCATAAATCAAACGTATACGCAAATGATCTGTAATAAACCTGTGTGTATATTTAAGAAAGAGTTACTACTATATTAGCGTACACAGTTCGAAAAATAATAATAAAACAGCTTAAACATTAAAATGTTAACAAAATTCCTCGTCAACTTTTTTTACCTTCCGGAGAGGGGGTCCGGCCCCACTCGTCCACCCCCGTAAATACGCCCCTGTATATGGACATAGCTATTGCGGCATTTACCCACTAAACACACGGACACGGTCACGAGTATCTTATTATACACTTTTACAACGTATGAAAGTTGTTTGGCGCGTGCGGAATGGGTCGGCTAGATGAAACTAACTTTCATGTTCATATAGCGGTCAAGTCAAACTGGAATCATCGAAATTGGGTTACAAATTTACTTACACATTAGAAAGTAAACAACAAACAACAACGACAACGACAACAACTACTACTACTACTACTACTACTACTACTACTACTACTACGGGTAAATGCCTAATAATGTTTAATGTTACATCATCATCATCGTCATCATCATCACCACGGATAAAACCAAGGATGGTTTGTTCCGGTCTCAAATAGGCAAAGATTAGAGCTGGTCACTCCAGCGCTTCCTCGGACGTACCACACCTCTCCGTCCCCTCGGCTTATAGTTCTTCCGTTCGGGTAGTCCTTATTTAAGGCAATTTAGTAGTGAATATGTCTCCTGGATTTGTTACTAGCATATCGCAGGGTAAGACGTATGGTGGGGCTGCCACTTTCAGGCCTAACGTCCAGGCCGCTTTTATGTCTGGGTGTTCTCCCATAAACTGGCTGTGTTACAAGACTAAAGAGACCAGTTTTCCCTGTTGAGATATCCATAATGATCTTAAATGTAGTGGTTTCTACTTGCGCCCCACCCTGTACTAGACAATGACAAGTAGAGGAGGGACAGCTTATACCGGTTGTCACTCGCTCTCCAAAGCCGCGTTAGTCACCTGCAGGTGTTGCCCATCCCCCCACCACTTGGAGGTGCGGCTGGATATTTTATTTCATCAAGGAATGAGACCATAAGGCATTACTCATCCTCTCCAGTACTTTGGAGATTACAGATTACAGTATTTCTAAATGTTACAGATTTGATAAAATTCGATCAAAAAGTTGTACCGTGAGGAGTCTATTAATAAACAAAAATTACACCTTACATAATTGTTTATCATTTTATTTGTTTGTGTATAGATGTAGCAATGAGATGATATGGCGGTTAACATGTAACAATCAAGATCCATGAGGGTGTTACACGCACTCTGGTTAACAAAGTCTATCGATCGTTTCTGCCAATTATTCAGAATTTTCTTTGCTCGTGGTAAGTACTTGAATATTTGATCTGGAAACTATTATCACTGTCGAAGCTAAGAAATTAATGCAGTGTGCGAAAAATGCAGAGAAGAAAGGTGGCCTATAATATTATGGGAATGACAGCCAACAGGAAGACGGTACAAGAAAAGCACGGGTATCTTGGATTGTACGTTGACTGAGGCGACAGAGAATCGAAACCTACGGAGACTGGAGAAACAGACAATATGGAAACTAGATGCTGAACGGTGTAGTCCACTCGAATGGAATGGAGAATTATTGCCGTCCAACCTGTTTCCATCACTTTACATAGTGGACATGGACTAAGTAAAATGGGAGATGTTACTGGGAGATCGATTATTACCTCACCCACTTTTTGACTGTACACGGGTATTTTCGATCTTAACTGAAGAAAGTTGGAAAGGCCGAGTCACCAGACTGCCTGTACTGCCCGGGGGCTGCGGACGATGCCAGCCATACATTCTTCGTATGTGACAGATGGGAGCAACATAGAGGATCGTTGCAAGAAGATATTAGGCAGGAGATCTCGCCTGATAACATCGTCGAAGCGCTGCTTCGAGGGGAGGACACCTGAAACTGTGTGGCACGCTTTGCAGAAGAGATTCTTCGGGCGAAAAGGATAGATTTGGACGATACAATATACAAGAATAACAAGTCAGATGTGAGCACTAGGGCTTAAGAACAACAGGCCTAGCCCGAAGTAATGTATCATACAGTACTAGGTTAGTGTCCTAGAAGAGGAAAGGTAGGTGGTTTTTTTTAGTGGGTCCGGTATAATACTGAAATCGACAGACCCCGGAAGTGTCAACCTTCCGGACATTTGTACTGCAAATGTTTCCACCCACCCTAGTAAAAAAAATTTAACTAGTTAATAAAGGGTGTTCCATATAAAACGCAACCCATCTATGTCAGTAATTACATTTAAATAAAAAAGGCATATGTAAAGTATTTAATTAAATATTTTATTTCCAAACTTTACAATACTTAAATTCTAGAGTAAATGCTGGAAGTGGCCGCCATCTTCATGAATACACGCTTCCACCCTTTTCACTGTGTTTCTTGCAACTTTTTTTAGAGTATTTGGGTTGATATTTAAAACAGCTTGTTCGATATTGACCTTCAGTTGTGCAAGTATTCGTGGTTTGTTGCTGTATGTGCTTGTTAATAATAATTTAAAATGAGTGCTGCGATTGAAAATCCCGCGAGCTGTGAAGTGCGCTCAGTAATACGATTTCTGCAAGCAGAAAACTGCAGACCGGTGGACATTCATCGGCGACTGTGTGAGGTGTATGGGAAGAATGTAGTGGAGTGTTCTGTTTAAAAATGGCCGCACCAATATGCACGATGATGAGCGGAAGTGTGTGCAGACCTTGTCAGCAAGGAAAATGATGGTGACAGTTTTTTGGGACAGCAAAAAGAGGTTCTCCTGGTAGAGTTGATGGAACGGGGTACCACAAGCAACTCCGAGGTTTACTGTGAAACCTTAAAAAAGCTGCGAAGAGCAATCCAAAACAAGCGACGCGGTAAGTTGAGCTCCGGGGTATTGTTCTTCCACGACAACGCCCGACCGCATACAGCATCACGAACGCAAGAACTTCTGGGAAAGTTTGGATGGGAGCTTTTCAATCATCCCCCATACAGCCCTGATCTGGCACTGAGCGATTATCACCTGTTCATGCGTATGAAAAAGTGGCTGGCAACACAGCGCATTGAAGACGACGAAGAGCTCAAGGCGGGCGTTAATGAATGGCTGAAATTACAGGCGGCAGATTTTTACGATGAGGTCTTTCAAAAACTCGTAAATTTTATTAAACTCGATGTCTTGTTAGGTGCTGGTTTATCACGGTACTTACGGCAAAAAGATTCTTGCACTGTAACCACTGACCGCGTGCTAAAGTACGACTCAAGAATAAAAACACGTTCGTCTTGCGAAAAAACCATTTTCTCTCTAACAATGCACTGAGCGTTATGATCGCGTTGTCATAGGTATCAGTGGCAGTTTACTGCGCCGGCGCAATGTTCGATTGTTGGTCGAGTATATTGCAGTAAAACGTAGGGGAGTTTGGCGGTAAATTCAAATATTACAGAAGGCTGATTAGTGGGTTGCGTTTTATATGAAACACCCTGTATTACTGCCTTCCTAATGTCCGTACATGCATCTTGAATACGACGGCCAACTGGGCTATTATGGGATGAAACACTATCTTCTACGCGGAATTTTGTCCACGCCACATCGTTTATTTCTTTATCAAACGACTTTACATTTCGCTCCCGGATTATTCGTTGGTGGCGATTTTTACAAATTAGCGTTAAGCTCTCGTAGTACAGAAGCGTCAGCTCGGTACGCTATAACAGAAGTCGTAACGACTTTCTGTGTAAGGGAGTCAAAATCTCCTCTATACCCTACAGCAGTGCGCCCCCCCCCCCCAAGTAATTTAACAATTCACGATCCCCGTCTGAGTTATGAAATAAAACAAACAGTAAATATGAAAGAAACTCTTATATTTTAATTAAATGTATTAAAATCAAATTTTCTTAATTTGCAAATACATAATATTAATGATAAAAACGTAGTTTAATGTGAACATTGAAGCTGCTTCTCAACAATTAGCTCTTTAATATTGGGTTTAATGTCTGATAATTTCAGTATTAAGTCACTCTCGACATCAAGTTTATTTTTAACTTTGACTTCAAGTATGTGAGCACGGAGAATGCGGTTTCATACAAATAAGTAAAGGAAAACAGTTAAACACTTCAAAGCTCTTTTTTCGAGTTCAGGATACTCAGTCATTACATATAACAAGAAATCACCTAACTGTATTTGTGAAAACTGTAATTTTAATGAACTGTCAGTCGAAAGTTCTGCCAATGAATCTTCTTCTTGTACTATAAGAGAAAGGTTTAGTCTGTTCGGAGGGCAAACTCATCTGCTGCGCGACATGGTTTAAAGACATTATTAAAGCCATTAGTTTAAAAATACTTTTAAATTACAATTAGTTTGAGCCCCAAAAAAAATACAGGTCTCTTCTACTAATTGTTTTAAGATTCTAAATTTAGATTTAGATTTTAGAGCATTAAAAATCGGAGAAAATTACGGTAAATTCTATTTTTTCTTAGAAGTGTCTGCGGACCCCGTGAAACGTTGTCGCGGACCCCACTTTGGGAACCACTGCCCTACGGCGTTTACAAACGGAACATGCGTTTTCAGCGCACGCGTCTATGAAAGGAAGATGAAGAGAGTCTGAAAGGAGTAACACAGGTGTTTAAGAGACTCTTTTCATTGTTTCCAGAAACAGGAGACTCACTTGTTTCCAATAAAGTTTAGGTTACTGAAATCTGGCTAGGTGCTTCAGGCTAAGATAAATCCTACTATATATCCTGCGATACACTACAGGCTAGTAATATTCTACTACATTGTGATAATCGCAGTGCGTTCATCGCAGTACACGTGACTACTAAAATATAGTATTACATACAAAATAAGAGTGTTTATATTAATGTTTATTGTTTGCTCTGGGCAGTAATAAATGTGTACCGAATTCACGGCAGTTTCTCCAGCGTTGGCGTACTGTATATTTGGGTTACAGACGACACGTGGTCGCGCAGTCTGGGTTACGCAGATCCATTACATTATGCTGCATACCGATCGTATTGATTTTATTATACGTGTTTTAATGAAACACAGGTTTTATTTTTCTAATCAGATATACGACTTGTTTCTGTGCTGTTCTTACACCAATCTCTGTTAACTGCGTATAGCATTGATAACGAGAAACAGGAAACAGTCTATCCAGAATATCAGTTCTGAGCATGTAATAAAACTGGATTCTAGACGACACTAAAAATTATTATCCGATTATTTATGCGTTCTTTATATTTTTTAGATGTTTAGAGATAATAAAATGTTCAAAAAGATTGAAGGTTTATATAATTTTTTGTAGATTCGCGTTTGCTTGTTCGCTTTTAAATAAAAAAAAAACCTTCAATACATCATAACTTTCTTCCAACGTTCGTTATCACATTGGCCATCAGAATACAGAATAAAACTTTAATTGTGACGTGTTTGGGTTTAATCCCTGTCTTTACGCCTGGGTTTACTGTTGTGATTAAATCTGTCTCCGCTGTTAATGTAATTCTTCCCCAGTAAAGTAACGTCCTAAAGTCGCATATTGAACTCAGAAAAATCCAAATGTTCTTGACATCATAATTAAAAAGCAGCTGAGTATCGAAATAACATGTACGATACCTGACCTTCGTTGATTGCACATATGTGTACCGAACATTTAAATGCAAATGTTCCAATTTACAGAGTAACTTGTCATAATAAAACGAATACTGTACCTCGTACCCCCCCCACGTATTGCTTCGGGCTGTCCGTAAGAATAGGCCTATTACAGGGGCGAACATAGGGGGTGATATGGGAGATATATCCCCCCCCGAAATCCGAAAACGTTGGAGCAAAAATTTTTAACTGGTTGCGTGTTTTTTTTAATGTAATTAATTGAAAAAGACTGACAACCATTATATTTTTAACCAAATTATTTAACATAATTTTACATGCTGTAAAATTTATATCCACAATCCTGTTGGATACATTTATATCCACAGCAATTATATACATGCTGGTAACCCTAACTTTCTTCACTTTCTTATTTTTAACGTTCTGTTTAAAGTATTTATATTCCAGAGAAAGGTATTATTAGACTTGCAAGTGTAACCCCTCTTTCAAATTTTTTATGCTTTATAAAAAAAAACAATTTTTTTTTTTTTTTTTTTTGAAAGAGGGGCCACTAGTTAATTAAAACTAGGCGGAAGGCCTAGAGAAGCAAAAAAATGAGCTGGGTCCAGTGAAGCGGGACTTGCAATGAAACTCTGCTGTAAGACAACAATAACAATTTTTATTATATGCATACTTCGTTTTCTACACATCTGCATAGGAATTTCAATTTAACATTTACCCATACAATTCAACCTCTGATACTTCTTCATACAATTGTAGTGCCTTTCCCAAGTCGTTTCATATTCATATTAATTCAAGAAAAATTGTTAACATAATTCAACAGTATATATGCATCTTCATATAATTAAGTTAATTTTGCAAGTATTTTCATATTCAAAATAATTTAAATTTTATGGAAATTTAATACGATGTTTTTACGAAGCGCCGTGTAGGCACGGCACATAAGACAAACTGGAAGCCTATCTGATGCTTGTTTTTAATTTATTTTAATGAAATTAGTGAATCACACCTATTATTTGCTTATTAGTTTTAATTTTTGATACGATTTTCATTATACTAACATGAGAAAAACAATACTCTAAGAAAACGATATATGGTTGAAAAAATCCCCCCCCCGAAATGAAATTCTAGGTTCCCCCCTGGCCTATTATAATACACAGATTCTGCGTGGAGTAAGACAAGGATGTATACTATCTCCGCTTTTATTCAACATCTACTCGGAAGGTACTTTTAGAGAAGCTTTAGTTGGATGTGATGTGGGAATCTCTCTGAACGGTGAAAGAATAAATAACAAACGTTATGCGGATGATACCGTCATATTCACAGATAGCTTAGAGGGGCTGCAACAACTAATGAATAGAGTGACAGAAAGCAGCCGTAGATGTGGTCTAGACATCAATGTTAATAAAACGAAGCTAATGATTGTATCTAAGAACAAGTTCACAAACTGCACTCTTAATATAAACCAAAGGCCAGTTGAACGTGTAAGCCAATTTACATATTTTGGTACTATAGTCAATGAACAATGGGATTACTCTCAAAAAATAAAGAGCAGAATTGAAAAGGCAAGAGCAGTCTACACTAGAATGAGCAGTTTATTCGAAAGTCACGATTTAACAATAAACACAAAGATGAGACTTTTACGGTGGTATGTATTCTCGGTCCTCTTCTACGGTATAGAATCTTGGACTTTGACTGAAGCCACAACTAAAAAATTGTAATCTATCAAAATGTGGCTTTACTGTAGAATACTGAGCATTTCATGGACAGCACATATAACTAATGTTGAAGTTCTTAGAAAGATGAAGAAAGAAAGGGAAGTTATTAACACAGTGTAGATAAGAAAGCTTCAGTATCTGGGACATCTCATGAGAAATGAATAGAGATTTTACTTATTGCAGTCCATACTACAGGGAAAAGTACTTGGAAAGAGAGGAGTTGGTCGACCGAGAATATCATGGCTGAGAAACTTAAGGACCTGGTTTGGCATGAATACAACTGACTTATTCCGTGCAGCAGTGCAGAAAGTTAAACTAGTCTGTATGATATCCAACATCCGAAGCGGAGAGGAACTATCAGAAGAAGAAGAGATTATAATATAATAAATTACAAAAATTGTCCCGGTGAAGGCATTCATTACAAGAAGTAAAATCTGTTTTATCTGTAGTTAAATTTATGAAAAAAGAAACTGTTAAACTAATAAGTACTCTTAAAGGCACTTATCGTCATCAACGTCATCTGCACAACACGGAACAGGCAAGGTGCCGCCTATTCCACCTTTAAAGATCTTTCAGCCCATCTCTTCTTCGGTCTACCCACACACCTGTGTCCTATAGATTTGTGTCCTCTAGACTCGTTTGGCCACTCTTGAATCTGATATTATTTCTAATTGTTTTTCTACCGTCGTTTGTAATCCTTTAAATTTTCATTGAAGTTAAAAATTTGTAACTATTTTCTTATGGCCTCATTCTTTATACCGTCCAGTTTAGAACACCTTTTGACTCCTCTTAAGAACGCCATTTCCGAGGCCTGTATTATACTGTCTTCTTTCTTGGTTGTCCATAATTCATGCCCATAGGACAGTACAGATAGTGCCGTAGCTTCGTAAAACTTTAATATTGTATCTCGACGTACCTTGTTCTAAAAATACGGTTGATTGTCCCACAGATCGTCTGGAACTTACCTAACATAAGTATCTTAATTCATAACATAGCCAATATCACTTCCCAAATAATTAAAATGGTTCACCAGTTCTAGAATCTGATCCTTAATAGACGACGCTGTCTGTCATTTTGGATTGTCGGTGTGAGAGCTACATTCATACTCTGGATTTTCGGATTGTTGTATTTTGTATTTTCCTACCATATATGATGCCTCATAAAGCCTGTGTTGTGACAGGTTTTTATTTTCATTTATTTCAAATACGTGTCTAAAGAGTGACGGTTGTAATATATCAACCACAAATACCCACTGTTTAAAATTTTACATTTCATAATCTATAAGTTTTCACCAGTGGGCATCATATCACTTACTCTCAGCAGCGTATATAGATTTTGGCCTTGGGTGGGAGTTCCGATAGAGTCGGCTTCGTACAAAAAGCAAAACAAGTTTAGACTAATGAATACCAAAATTTTTAAAGTGGCTGAAAAACGTGTGATGACATACTGAAATCGATCACATTAAAGTAAACGTAATAACACAATAAAAATACTCGTCATTTGCAACATTGTTTGCAAGATACGTACTTATTGACTGAATTGATCTGATTTTCAAAAGTACACGCAGATGCTGTGTAATAAACCTGTTTGTATTGTTACGTAATACGGAATGTTAAGTGTCTCGGCTATCCCAGCAGAGCTCAGCTGTAATGTGTGTGTGCGTACATATTGCTGCTACTTTGATATGAAAGACAATTATGTAACACTTATCATGCGTCAACAATCGAGGATATTCCAGACCGTACCGTTCGGCGCACTGTGTTCAAGGCCAGATAGTTTGGAAGATTTCTAGTGGATTCTAGAGCGCCTGTAATACGCAGTTTGCTCGATACGTCATCCAGAAACTGACCGATTATTCTGGCATTTCGGCGGGGAATAAATATAAGCATCCAGAGACGGACAGTCAGTTTACGTCGGGCGATTACTCAGCGCGTTTAAGTGGCGATTTATTCAAGTGAGGTTCGAAGAACTGTGGCGAGGTGTTATTGTGTTATATAACTGTGCGGGACTCTATTAGTTGACATCATTATTGCGTGTGGACAAATTTAACTGAACTATTGCACGAGTATCATCTTGTTGAATAACTGGTGATTAATGACTTAATTGGTGCTTTTATTTCGTTTTCCACTGTACCACACGACGTAACGTATATTAAAAAAAAAAGAGCTACTACTATTATTAGCGTACACAACTGAAAAAATAATAAAAAGCCTCGTCAACGTTTTTCTACCCTCGGAGGGAGGTCAGATCCCGTTCGTCCTCCACCCCCATACGCCCCTTCTACGTATCTATCAAACCACTCTACACTCTTTGTAAAACCCTTTATCTTTTGAACGTTACAGACATTCCTTGCGTTTTCTTGTAAATTAGGTCACAAATAGACCTCCCTTTCCACTCCTATTTTCAAAACCCAAGATTAAACCCTCCATATTCAGCTCATTCCTGCATTTCCATAACTGCAATGAATACGTTCCCACAGCAAGGACAGCTCAATGTTTTCTCTTTCGCTACTAATTGAATACGTAATTTCTATGATTACACACTCAGAAGCAAGTTTTTTTAATGGCTCCCCCTTTTATCTGGTCGCTTTATTGGCCAGTCTTTAAAATGTTCTAAATTCTTAGGAATTAATTTAATTTCCATATTTAATGACCTTGTTTTCTCCTCATTAATCAAAACCGCATCTCACAGACCGTTTGAAGAGCAGATTACATGCGGAGGCATAAACGTGGGCATGTTTGAAGAAGAAACGTATATTAAATCATATCTGTCTAGTGACGGCATGGGAACCGTCGCACACAGTGCATTTTCAATTATACTAATCATTGATATGCGGCGTGGGAAACAGGACGTCGGGAAACTAGTTATCTGATAACTTACGGCCACGGGCAGTGGAGCAATAGAAAACGAAAGAACGTGTAAATGGGGGGGGGGGAGAAATTACTGAGCACAGGTGGAATGAGTGCGGGGGAGTAGAACAAAAGTACCAAGAGAACGAGAGAATAGGAAGAAAGTAGTAATAAACTGGCTCAATTTGAATAGCAATAAATTGACAAGAGAATGAGAGGACGGAAAGAGAAAGAGAACTTATGTCAGTTCTAACCGACAATGACCCCCTCCCCCGTTTCCACTTTCAGTAGCTCAACTTATTACTGTCATTATCAGACCACTGAAGAGCCTCCAGGTGTTCTAGTGGCTAACGCGGACAATTGATGCGCTCGTGGTCCCGGGCTCAATTCCCGGCGGAGGTTCCGTACGGCGTGGACTCAGCGTCGTGAGGCAAACTGAGTAGGCGCTGAGATAACAGCGCCGCCTCCTGGCTGTGAATACAGCGGCTGGTGGCGCGTAGTACTAGCCATACACCGTCACACTAACACAAAAGCCGTGCGGTACGCCTTGGTCCTTAACGGACTGTTGAGCGGAGGTTTAATTTTAATTTAAAGACCGTCATTATATCACAGCGTCCGTTGTAAACAAAACGATTTCGTGAACAGCAGCAATGTCCTTTTGACGTTTAAAGCGGCTTGCAATTACGAGGAGGTACCAGAGTAGTTGAAGAACTTACTGAAGAATGTAGAAGACCTACAGTAGTAGCCAACTGTAAAATTGGTAGTATTAAAATAGTTTCAAATTTGTTATTAAGCGTTCGGTTAATTAAAATAAGAAAGTGTCACTACTTTTCTCGCTCTACTATTCATAGCATGTAAATGGTATAAACAACAGCAGTAGGACAGCGTAATGTTATAAAAATTGAATAAATAAGTTTACGTCAAAACTAATAATTCCTTACATTATATTGGCCATCTAAGCACCACATGCCAATTTCAATACTTTACTCTTTGTTCTCTTCTTTTTCCCCAATATTCTTTCATCTTTTCAATGTGTCTCTTCTTCCTGTCTTCAGTCCACTTTAAACCTGCGTTTTTCTCTCTCCTACCCTGGACTCCTTCCATTTTTAACACTTTTGCCCGAAAAACGTCTCTTTCAATTGCTTCTTCTGCGTTTATATTATTTTTTCTGAATCCTTTTTGACTTCTTTAATCCAACTTGATGTTGACTTCTTCCCCCACACATATTTGAAGATCTGCTTTGTTAACTTATTGTCGTCCATTCTATACAAATATCCAAAAAATAATAGTCTTCTTTTTCTCATTGTTTCTGTTATATTTTCTACACTTTGATATATTTCATCATTACTTCTTAATTTCCAACCTTCTGAAGTTTTTCGTGGGCCTAATATTTTCCTAATAATTCGTCTTTCCAATGTTTCTAGTTTGTCTAAATTATAATTCAATGCTAGACATTCACTTGCATATAGGCATTCTGACTTCACTGCTGTACTGTAATGCCTTATTTTCGCATTTTACTTCCATATTCCTTAAGGAATGGAAGTATGGTGATGGCAAAAAAAATCGTGTTCGAGATTATTGCAGATTCTGATTCTACTACACTCAAAACATGAAAAAAATTCGTTTTCCGAAAACTGTCTGTGTGTGTGTCTGTCTGTGTGTCTGTCTGTGTGTCTGTGTGTCTATAGATTTGTTTTCTATGGCAAACGATAACTGCCGCAAATTCAAACAGAATCAAATAATTTTTTGCATGCTGCCCTGATTTGCAGAGTACTCGCGACCTATTGTTTTTGGTGAAGATCGGTTGAGGGAAAGGGGTAGTTTACCTGCAACGGTTTTTTTTTAGCAAGGGTAATTTTGTTTGTTTGGCAAACGATAACAGCCGCAAATTCAAACAGAATCATATAATGTTTCGCATACAGCCCTGAATTGTAGAGTTCTCAAGATCTGTTGATTTTGGTGAAGATCGGTTAAGGGAAAGGGGTAGTTTACCTGTAACGTTTTATGTTTTAACAAGGGTATTTCCTATGGCAAACGATAACAGCCGCAAATTCAAACAGAATCAAAAGATTATTTGCATACAGCCCTAAATTGTAGAGTTCTCAAGACCTGTTGTTTTTGGTGAAGTTCGGTTGAGGGAAAGGGGTAGTTTACCTGCAAGGTTTTTTTAACAAGGGTATTTTCTATGGCAAACGATAACAGCCGCAAATTCAAACAGAATCAAATAATGTTTTGCATACAGCCCTGATTTGTAGAGTACTCAAGACCTATTGTTTTTGGTGAAGATCGGTTAAGGGAAAGGGGTAGTTTACCTGTAACGTTTTATGTTTTAACAAGGGTATTTCCTATGGCAAACGATAACAGCCGCAAATGCAAACAGAATCAAAAGATTATTTGCATACAGCCCTAAATTATAGAGTTCTCAAGACCTATTGTTTTTGGTGAAGATCGGTTGAGGGAAAGGGGTAGTTTACCTGCAACGTTTTTTTAACAAGGGTATTTTCTATGGCAAACGATAACAGCCGCAAATTCAAACAGAATCAAATAATGTTTTGCATACAGCTCTGATTTGTAGAGTACTCAAGACCTATTGTTTTTGGTGAAGATCGGTTAAGGGGAAGGGGTAGTTTACCTGCAACCTTTTACGTTTTAACAAGAGTAAAGTACTTGAAAATTTATTTAAACTTTTTGAAACAATGGTAATTGTTAAAAATAAAATAATTTTGTTGCCAGGCAATAAAATTATAATTTTTTCATTTTAATGTAATATAATATTTTTCATTTAATACAGCAATAAAAAGGCAGGTAAGACACAGCCTGGCTGTTTGGCTGAAAATGATTTTAAATATAAATCTTAGAATATGGAAGTCATGTATGGTTCTCCATACCGATATTTTATATATGCACTTCTTATTGTAAATATCTTTAGTTATACCATATGCTCTTTCCATTTTTATCAAACTGGTCTATATTTATATAGAATAGTGTTTGGCGTCTTTTTAAAGCTCATAAATGTCGTAATTATTTCGTGTTTGGACCCATTTTGAAGGAAATTGAATACAGAATCCAAAAAATGTATCATAACTTATGTAAAATCTAGAATACAAATTTTCATAATTTTGTCGTTCAATGCCTAGTAGGTGACTCATCGAACCGCCATTAGAGGCAGGTCAAACTGGTCGCGTGTGTGTGTGTGTGTGTGTGTGTGTGTGTGTGTGTGTATGCCCGTTGGTGGGCGAGGGTATCCTAATCTCTTAGGTGCCTTCCGAAAACGTAAGGAGTATAACGAATATTATCTGTAGAACTGTCTTCTTCTGATAGTTCATATCCGTTTCGGATGTTGGATTTCATAAAGGTTATTTTAACTTTCTGCACTGCTGTACGGAATAAGTCAGTTTTATTCATTCCAAACCAGGTTCTTGTTACACGTTTTTCGCCCACTTTAAAGACTGTAATATTGATTAGTCTAAACTAGTTTTTTCTTTTGTATGAAGCCGACCCGACGGGACCCCCCCCCCCCACCAAGACCAAATTCTAGATACGCCACTGTTGTTACTTTCACTTTTCCAGTCGCGATCCTGTTCAGCAAAGTGGTTGTACAGTATTGTGACGATTTAAAGGCAAATTTAAATAGCACAAATAACAATAAAAAATTGTTGTTTAAATACCTCGTGAGAAAATAATCCACCCTCCCCGCTGTACCTAAATACCTGTACCAACTTGAAAAAAGTCTAGTACGGACATGCAAATTATACTGTTATGAAGCGAATACTAATAATCCTTCTAATTTAATAAAAAGACGTGAGAATAATCAATAAAATACCTAACTAAATAAAGAAAGGTAGGATAATTAATAATAGTTAATTAGTGGAAAGATACTAATAATAAAAGTACGAACTACTTTTCTCTTGACCCGTGAACTGCGCCCCCGTCCCTACACACGGCCGCTAAATCAACCCCAGTCGACTCAGAATATCCGACGAGTTAACAGCATCACAATGTGGCTGCAACGTGAACGTACATTTTATTTCAAACTATGTTACAGAAAGTTCGTGTTTTATGGTAAAATACTCGACATGTAGGTGAAACTAAGTGCAACGTAAATCTGATTATGTAACTTATATGTAGATAATGAATCAAAGGAAAATAATAGTAGACACATCTCTTTGTAAATCAAAGTTTAAATTTTAAGGTATATTTCATACCATGTAGGAAGATAACATTAGTGTACATTAAACTAAAATGTGAGAAGTGAACTCGCACGTCCACAAGAAGCAACGACGTCAACATCACGAGCACCAGTTAGCAGAATTGTACCGTGATGACTGTGATCACCACTTAGAATCGACAATCTTAATGGAGAAACTCAACCTACTACGAAGATCATCCCAGAAAACCGACTGAAGAGGATCCGCAAGAGGACCAGCTGCAGATCACCATTATACCCAGGTGACACAGAAAAGAACTTCTGTGATTATATTTTTTCTAACAACCAAACTAAAAAACAGTACAAGTTTTGAAAAGACTCTATCAAACCATGTAAATCTTAACATAGTAATTTTGTATTTACTGTATATTAATCTAATCTATTAATCAATCTATTCTTCAAATAGTTTACATAATGTGGAGGTATTTTGAAATGTTATGAAATTAGAACCCGGATCCGTGCTATTTAATGTAATCTAAAACAGTATAACTTTGAACTCATCTGAGTAACACTTTAAAGAATATAAGAGCTCTTGATGTAGAATCTATCAGAAAATTTAAAACATAAAAGAAAAAGGTAATAACCACTAAAGGTAGTATCAATCAAAACATTATTATGAAGTAAAAAAAAGAGATGTTTCTGCTAAACCAAAAGAGAGTAAGTAAGTTTGAGTAACCTTGCATGAATTCCTGTTCTTTACAGTTTCCTATATTGTTGGTAAATAACTAGTACTAACAACGGCAGCCAGTTCAATTGACAGAGGCAATTGACGGGTTCTCTGTGTTATGATGTCTTGGCAGGAGAGACATTATAAAATGCGCGACTCTGCTATTGTGTAAAAAAAAAAAATTATGTACGTTGTGACACATATAAAATGTTCCACTGCTAATTAATAAACAGTAACTTGGCAAGGTCGTAAATTTATATACTCTGAATTTGTGAAATAAAGCAAAATAATTAGAGTCTGATTAATAAAATAATAATAGCGGTATAAAGAACCGGTCAACGTAATAAGCAAGTCCCCGCTTGTAAAAATATTCCATTTACAACCTGTCGGTACATTGACAGGCTATTTCATGTAGGAGTCGTGTCGAGGAATGTACGTTCTGCCCCGTAAATAAAATAAGTATTTGAATAGCAAGCACGGGAAAACAAACAGTATTAAGGTAAATAAACTAAGGTGTAATAAATGTCAAAAAAATCTAAACCAAGAGTCATTATAAGTTTTTGTGAGTGTAGTAAAGTTAATAGAACTTTAGTAAAATGCAAAATAATAATAAAGCGCAGATTTAAAGGTTGTAAACTCAGGTTCGTGCCTGTCCCAAAAGTCATTAACTAAATTTGTCAAGAAACGACAAACTTGTGCAGGAACAAAAAATCGTGTCTTAGATTGTAGAAAGTCACCCTCTTGTTTAAGAAACCCCCTTGTAAAGCGAACAATAAGCCACCCTAACGCGTTGAATCAACCTCCCCAACAGCTGATCTATTGTGCTAGTGTAAACACAATGAATTCTCTGTGTGAAATTTCTTTCAACTATAAAAGGATATTATCTTATTATCTCAACAGATAATTATTAGATTTGCATATATGTGAAATAATTTATATTTGATTGATTAGTATAAGAGTGTTTAAGTGTATATATATATATTTAATCACTTTCTGCTACAGTCCGTTTCTTGATGTATATAATATATTTAATATTTATAATTAAATTTACCTCAAGATGTTGTTTTTCCTTATTAGGAACATGTTTCGGGTACTATCTTGTACCCATCCTAAAAAATAACTAAACTAAAAAATAACCATCTAACGAATAACCATCATAACATAAAAAATACATACGAATTAATAGACAAACTAAAAATAATAAATATAAATGAAAATACATTTTTCACATCATATGACATAACAAACATGTACACCAACATCCCAGTAGAATAAACAATAGACATAATAATAAACAAACTTAAAGAACAAAATGAAAACAAACAATATATAACCGAAATAAAAAATAGCCTCCAACTAATACTAAAACAAAATTACTTTGAATTTAATAGCAAAATTTATCAATAGCAAGAAGGTTTAGCAATGGGATCACCATTATCAAGCATAATAGCAGAAATATTCCTACAACACATAGACACCAAAATACAAAATATCATAAAATCACATGACCCAAATGGCATATGGATAAGATATGTAGATGATGGGCTATATGTATCAAATAACAAAAACACAAATGCAGAGAACATACTAAAACAAATCAATAACATACATCCCGAAATACAATTCACAGAAGAAAAAGAAAAACATAACAAAATCAACTATTTAGACATAACCATCACAAGATACAAGAACCACATACAATATGCAATATATAGAAAACCAACTTCCACTAACATCATTATACCTAACCATTCTGACCACCCACCACAACATAAAATGGCAGCATTCTATTCGCTATGTAACAAAATGTACAAAATTCCCCTAAACAAACAAGAAATTGACAAAGAAAGAAGTATAATATACCAAATTGGTTATGAAAATGGATACAATAAAAATACTATGAACAAAATAGAAAATAAAATCAAATATAAAATAAAAACTTAACAATTAAGAAATAATCAAACTGAACAACACATAAATAATAACAACAACAAAAAATGGGCCACATTCACATACATAAATAATAAAATGACAAAATTAACAAAACTATTTAATAACACAGATATAAAAATAGCATACAAAACTAATAAAAATAAATTACAAAATCTAAATAGCTCACACAACAAAGATAATACAACAACTAACGGCATATACAAAATTGAATGCCAAGATTGCAATAAATGTTACATAGGACAAACAAAAAAACAGCTGAAAAAACGTTATTTTGAACACCTAAACGCATACAAAAAACCAGAAATATATAAATCCAATTTAGCCACACATGCAATAAACACAGGACATGATTTCCCAGACATAACCAATGTAACACTAATAAAACATATACCACACAAAGGCACCATAATGAACATTCGGGAAAATTTACAAATATACAAACATAAAACAGAAAACAAACTAATACCTGAACAAATACAAATCAATACAAAACATGACACAATATTCAAAGCACTCAACATTGAAAATACACAAAAAACTAACACATACTCCACAATCACACCCAATAAAACCAATTTGAAATACCAGAAGCCAACAGGAAGCCACAATAATAATAGTCAACCAACAACACATATGTACTTCACCAGACAAAAAAACTGGAACGCTGAGGATGGGTACAAGATAGTACCCGAAACATGTTCCTAATAAGGAAAAACAACATCTTGAGGTAAATTTAATTATAAATATTAAATATAATATATATATTGCAACGAATCACAGGATCATGATAGGCGGGGCAAGTCATATATTACACAGACAATGGACATTCATATTATATTAGTAAGGTTAAGGGTTTAGTTTAAAAAAACTGTGCATTATTATTTATGGTTATTCATGTACTGTGTTAGTGGAAATGTGCGCGAGTGGGAAACGTTTCATCATCGTGGGAGTCTTCTTATGTAACGTATCACGTCTTGCGTATGAACATTATTTAACATTTTAAAAGAAAGACTTTATATCAAACATTACATTCTGTACATTTCAAATATACCATATAAACTATAACTTGTGTTTGTACAATAAATAATCTTAAACCCTCCAATATAGACTTGTAATTTGAAATACACATACTATCATATCCTATGCGCCAATAAATTAGTAATTTGTGTTGTCGCATAGAGATATTTTGGCGCTTAGCAACGTAGGGCTCGTTAAATAGCGGTAAATTTACGCTATTACATATTTGTCTATGAATATAAAATTTGTTGGAAAAATCCGACGTATAAATATAATTAATGTAATAATTGTATGTGTATTGTTCATGTGAAAAGCTGAGGATATAATTTTCAAGTGGGCATATTCTCTTGTATATCATATATGAACAGATTTTATCAGTATATTGGAGGTAGATTATTAGTTGTTGTATGTTAGCTAAGGTATTTACATGTTGATATTTTGAACTGCTTTTTCTGTATGCTTATAAACTGGTTACCATATGTTCTAATCTTGTTGTGATAATAATAACTTGCTTTGCTTATAAATCAGTGAATTTAAATTTACTAAATTTTAAATTAATTTGATCACTATGTCGAATAAAAAAGAGTTTATAGAATATTTAAGGGCTTTAAGGGCCAGGTCACTTGATGATAAAACCATATCTGAGCAGAGTAGAGCCGTTAGGCGGAAATTCTGGGATAATATTGAAAGTAATATTAACGAGGCAACTCGCTTAGGGCATAGTGTTTCATTGTTCGATATGATCGGAGAATTAGATTATGCATGCAATTATAGTGAAGATGACGAAGATGAAATTAGTAATAGCAACACTATTAGTCCAGAACATACTTCAGATAATTGCTGCGAGGAGATGAAAGCCGTGGATGAGGAGATGATAGCCATTAGGCAGGAATTTTGGGAAGAAATGGACGCCGACAGAGAGGAGAGGATGGCGAAGCTACAGGAAATGTCAGCTGATATTGAAATAGATTTATCTGTTGAGAATATTGCACCGTGTGATAATTTTGAAGTACCTAATGTCCTTGTGGAACATACTCTCAACGAAAGTAATATGGAAGTTAACCAAGATGTGACATCGGAAGGATTAACGGAGAACAGTAGCGTAGCAGGTGAACTTGAAAGTGATTATACAGAAACCACCTTATTAGGGCCTAGTAGTTCATATCTCGGTAAAGTCGAGTATTTAGATTCTGCATCGGATTGTAATGAAGATAACAGAAATGAAATTAGTAGTAACAACACTATTAATCTGGAACATACTTCAGGTAAGTGCTGTGATGAGGTGATAATTTATAGTGTTACAGATATAGCATGCGAGAACCGTGAACATATGATAGGATCTGAAGCTATCATGGATGCGGATAGTGTATGCATAACACATAAAAATTCCGAACCAGTAGTAGAGCCTGGAACTAGTATGGATACTAACGGTGCAGGTATTTATGACACATGGCCTGATGATGAGGTACTAGATGAATCTATATCAGGTACTGAGGTGTTTACGGAGAACGGAGAGGTGAATGATACTGGTGACAGTAAGGTGACAACAATTATGGTAAATAATAATGAACCGCCGCGTAATCAATTTCATGTTCAAACACCACAAAATCAGCCGCAATCACAACAACATAAAAATACAACTCAGCAATTTAATACCAACTTATTAGCAACAGTTATTGAAAATGATTTAGTTGAAAAGCAGTTCAATCAATCAAATATGAAAAATGGTAGTTATAAGAATGAAACTGTTATGTATGGCCTATATCCTGCCGAAATTAGGGATAATTTAGTATGTAATAATGATAATAGTAATAAACATGAGGGAAATATTAGGGTTGAAAATTGCACCGACCTTATTGTCGAAGCAAAAATCAATGGTTATGGCGACGAGAGGTTGTCCGACAGTGGCACAGAAATATCGCTGTTGGACAAGCAGTTACGAAAGTGGTGTAAAAACCACTTTATACAAATGCCGATTCTGCCGGTAAGTCACACAAGGGTTAAATCAGCAGCGTGTGAGTCGCAGATAGTTGAAAAACAGGCACGTATAACAAGATATGTGCAGGAAACGGAAATAGATATGACCGTAATTGGAGTTAGAAAACTCGGACATAATATTATATTGGAAATCGACGAATTGAATAAACTGCCAGTTGGAGTTCCAAACCATACATTACGAGATAAGGTTGATAGGGTAGAGCACCTTATCAGACTAGGACGCTCGAAAGATAAGATAACGAATAACTCACCGACCCCCAAGTTTCAGTTAATGGGTTGCGAGATAAGGCAATTACGGTGTATATTAAACAAATTCAAATCTGTCTTTCCAAGTAAACGTGTGCGTTTCAAAACTGAGAAAAATTTATACAAAAAACTCAGAAATAAATGTCAGGATATAGGGGTAAGAATGTGTAGTGATTTAAATATGTCAATTCAGGTTTAAATGTTGTATGTAAGATGGCTCTGCGAATGAACAATAATCTAGTTTTGATAAGGAATGTTGTCTGTGTACGCTATGACCCTGCATTAGATGTCGTTATCTGTGTGTCAAGAACATGTGTGTTTGTTTTGGTTTGAAGGTTACCACGTGTCTTTGATTTGATGCTTCTGTCAAAGTGACAGTTGGAAATGTTAGTATTAATTGAGGATGTTTATTTGATTTTAGTTTGAGGGTATTATTATTATTTCAGGATTAGGAAGTTGTTTTGGTTATATTAAAAAAAAAAAAAAAAAAAAAAAAAAAAATTTATTTTTTGTTAGTTAACTAAAGAAAAAAAAAAATTTTTTTTTATGCGGGAGGGAGTTAATCCTGCAACGAATCACAGGATCATGATAGGCGGGGCAAGTCATATATTACACAGACAATGGACATTCATATTATATTAGTAAGGTTAAGGGTTTAGTTTAAAAAAACTGTGCATTATTATTTATGGTTATTCATGTACTGTGTTAGTGGAAATGTGCGCGCGTGCGCGAGTGGGAAACGTTTCCCGTGCGGTGCGTGAAGTATTATCGTTGTTTTGACATTAGCTGAACTGAGACATGTGTATCGCTACAATCCCTATACCTGTCGGACTATTGTTTACGTTCATGTATATTATTAATATGTAGGCAGCATGCATGAGATACGTGTAGTCTGATTACCGCTATGCATGCTGTTACAAGGTAAATGCACTCTAATGCATGAAAAGTGCATGGTCACCTGTACTAACCATGTGACTTCCATCCACCAATAGAATGCTGACTGGTGGTTGGAAATTTTCTTATGCCTGTCGTTACACAGGCAGTTCTTCTACGCCATCTACCGCGAACGGGTCGTGCACTCCTTGTACAAGAATTCTACCGCTTGCAAGGTGCTGTAAAGACTATTCGTCGTTAGTGAAACGGGAAGGCTCAGAACGGTGTATGTAGTACATCTGCACACAGTAGTGTTTAAACGCATTACGCGTATAATTACGATAGTTCTTCTACGCCATCTACCGCGAACGGAACGTGCACTCCTTGTACAAGAATTCTACCGCTTGCAAGGTGTTGTAAAAACTATTCGTCGTTAGTGAAACGGGAAGACTCAGAACTGTGTGTGTAGTACATTTGCACACATCAGTGTTTTAACGCATTGTGCGAAAATTTACAAGCAGTTCTTCACTGCTGCTACCGTGAACGGTACATACAATTCCTTGTACAAGATTATACCGCTTGCAAGGATCTGTTAAGACTTTTCGGGGATAGTAACGCGTGTGTCGCATAACAATTGATTTTATATCTTTACAGACGATATTAATATTGTAGTATTACGTGTGTAAGAAGTGAGTGTAACTGTATCACTGTGCGAGATTTTCCGCAGTGACAGTATCATTAATTGTTACGCAATAGTTCCATCAAGACGTTTCCGTGCTAGTGCAAGATTTCCTCATAGGGTGGTCTGCTGATCGCGGTAGACCTTGTTATTCGCGAGAACACTTGAAGAAGCCGGAGAGGTATAAGCTCAATATACCGTTATTGATTAAACTCACTGTCACCTGAGATATTACTTGGTCTTAAACTCTGTATAAGTTTTGCGAGTAATAAAATCCGTAGTACCGTTGTGTGTGCGAAGTGTCGGATTCATCGTGGGTATTGCAGGACATCAGCCCAGCTGTTACAGGACATCAGCCCAGCTGTTACAGGACATCAGCCCAGCTGTTATAGGACATCAGCCCAGCTGTTATAGGACACCAGCCCAGCTGTTATAGGACACCAGCCCAGCTGTTAAAGGACACCAGCCCAGCTGTTATAGGACCAGCCCAGCGGTTACAGGACGCCAGCCCAGCTGTAAACGTTTCTCGTGAAACGTCTGTCATTTGGAAGCCACACCTGACGAACCAACTACACCGCAAAGACCGGCCCTTCTCTTCAACATCATCGTGGGAGTCTTCTTATGTAACGTATCACGTCTTGCGTATGAACATTATTTAACATTTTAAAAGAAAGACTTTATATCAAACATTACATTCTGTACATTTCAAATATACCATATAAACTATTACTTGTGTTTGTACAATAAATAATCTTAAACCCTCCAATATAGACTTGTAATTTGAAATACACATACTATCATATCCTATGCGCCAATAAATTAGTAATTTGTGTTGTCGCAATATATATGTATTATAACAGGACCAAATATCATTAATTTGGAGTTATATGTTAAGGGTATAATATATTGATGTTTAAATAAATTTTAATAGTCGAAACTCCACTCATATGTTATAGCGATCATAATAATGCTAAAGCTGTCCAAGTGTCAGAGCTGTTGGGTTGTGCGTCGTGAGACGACCCAATGGTTTCCTAGTACCGAGCCTCCGGTAAGGGCTCCTGCCTAGTGGTCCTGTCCAGACGGAATATTATTTAATTAATTTTTTATTGGTCGCTACAACGACATGCTCGTACCCTAGTACCCTAGGTCGACTAGTACAGTATTTGTCGAGGCCGTTTCCAAGATTCACCTGGACGTGTTCGGTACTTGCCAAGGCCAGCTATGAGTGGGTTTGTCTGGGTCCTCGCAGCTCGGATGTAAAATTTACGTGCAAGTCGCCTTGCGGTGTCATCCAAGGAGCGGACACCGAGTCCTCTTCTCAGGAGACGAGAAGAAAACCGATAGGGGACTTTGGCCGCTAGCCGAAGACCTCTATCGAGAACGCTTTGCAACCTTCTTTTATGAAAGGTTGCGAGGTAACCCCAGACAGGAAGAGCGTAGGTAATGATCGGCAACAGATACGCGTTGACGATCAGCTTACCCAGCTTGCGGGTCATAGCCTTGTTGACAAGTATCAGAAACAGTTGCGCGAGACGAGCGGACGCTTTCTTTCGCATCGTCTCAGCGTGGGCACGCCAGGTGAGCCGACGATCAAGGTGGACACCGAGGTACTTTACTTCTCTCGACCAGGGCAATTACGTTCTACCGAGTCTCACTCGGCCTCGCGGTTCATTCAGGCGCTTTGTGAATAGCACCGCGGAGCTCTTGGTGTCGTTGACGGCAACTTTCCAGCTTTCCGTCCACGTCGAATACGCATCTAGTGCGCGCTGGAGTCGTAGGATAGCCCTGTCAGCGTTCCGATCGGCGGTATAGACCGCCGTGTCGTCGGCAAACAGGGCCATCCGGACTCCAGGCTCTCTGGGTGCGTCGTTGACGTACACGGAGAACAGGAGAGGCCCTAAAACACTACCTTGAGGTACCCCGGCTGTAATGCGTCTCTCGGAAGAGACATGGTCGTCTATTCTCACGCAGAAAGTCCTCTCCGTCAGAAAGCTAGCAATCAAGCGAAGGTAGCAATCTGGGAGCTGGATTTCCCGGAGCTTGAACAAGAGCCCGTCGTGCCAGACACTATCAAAGGCCTTTGCCACATCTAGGAAACAGGCGACAGTCTGCTCTTTCCGACACCCGGCGCCCGTGATGTATTCCACCAGTCTCATCAGCTGATGAGTGGTGGAATGCCCCACACGGAAGCCGAACTGTTCGGGGACCAGTACATCGAAATTTCTTAGATGGTCTAATACTCTCCGTTGTACGAGACGTTCGAGAACCTTTGACGTGGCTAACAGTGGACTAACCATTTAACCAGACTAACGTTGCCGGGACGGGAAGCGTCCTATCCCTGCTTCGGGATCATTATGACCGTCGCCTTACGCCATTTCTGGGGAAAATAGGCCAGTCTGAGACACGCGTTGAACAGCGCGACCAAGAAAACTACTCCTTGCTCCGGGAGTCGAGTAAGAGTGGCGTTCGAGACGCCGTCCGGGCCAGGAGCTTTTCTTGGCACGAGTTCAACGAGCCGATCTGTGACCTCTTCCCTAGTAATGGGTTCGGGCTCCGCAGTGATCGGAAGAGACAGAAAGTCTTCCACTACGTTCTCGACTTCTTCATCGAAGTCCCAGTCCATGGGCGGGTTAGGAGCGAACTGTCGCTCGAAACACGCGCCCAAGTACTCGGCCTTCGCCTCCGGGCGAGCCAGGATTTGACCGAAAGGTCCAGCAATGGCCGGGATGCGAGGCCGGCGCCTCTTCCCTACTAACGCCGAAGGTATCCGGTAAGGGCTACTCTCGTCCGATCCGTCCCCTGCTTGGGCCACGGCGAGTTCCCAACAGCGTCTCCGGTAGGCCTGCATTTCACGACGTAAAATGCCGGTCGCCCGGTTGTACGCTGCCTTGTCGGCCGGATCACGGGTCCGCTGCCAGCGTCTCTGGAGGCGATTTCCCTTGCAAGCGAGAGCACTCGTCTCCTCTGGGATCCGCTGCCAGTGGGGCGTGACGCCAGGCTTCATCCTGGAAGACGTGTCGATCGCAGATACGACAGCCTCGTCAAACGCGGCAACTGCCTCGTCGACTTGGCGGACGGTTTCGAGTGGTCCCGCCTCTGGCAATCGGCGACTTAACGCCGGGCCATAGCGGTCCCATTCTACCACCTTCCTGACATCTCTGCGTACGACGTGCTGGGTAGCGACGTGTATCAAGATGGGGAGATGATCGGACGATAGTTCCGTTAGCGCGGACACATGGACCGGACAGTCAACTCCTTGGATCACCGCTATGTCCAAGACATCGGGAGCCGCGTGGCGTTGTGAGGGGTAGAACGTAGGTTGGGTAGGCCCAATCACTGTTATCTTACGAGAATCGGCAAAGCTGCGTAAACGTTTCCTGTTTGGGGCAGTCAAGCGACTGTTCCAATCGCGATGTTTACAGTTCAGGTCGCCGGCCATGATGACCCTCCTGTGTGCATCGAACGCGACAGCTAGATCGGGGTGAATGAGCTCTTTTTGCGGCGGTTTATACGCCGCGACCATCTGTACGCCGCCTAGAGTGTTTAACAACTCCACAGCGGTGCCTTCGAGGTGAGTCATTGCAGGCAAGACGACTCGGTGATGCTCGAGATTGAGCCTCACCGCGACGGCAGTACCGCCACCAGCAGTGCCCGGTCTGTCGTTTCGATAGCACACATAGTTGGCCAGTCGTAACCGACTCGCAGGGGTCAAGTGGGTCTCATTGAGAAGCACTACATCGGGTTTGAGTCGGGCCAGTAATTCTTGGAGTTCCTGGATCTTGTTGGACAACCCGTTGGCGTTCCAGGAAAGAATCGAGAGATCTCGTTTGAGGACCCGACTCATAGAAGACCTACACAAGTGGCGGCTTCCACCAAGAGCATGAATCTCTCGGTTATGTCGGCAGTCTCCAAGCGGGAGCGGATGGACCTGAAGGTCTGGGCAACTTTGTTGAGATCGAATTCAGCAAGGAAGTTGTGGACGACCTGGTAGTCGTCAGGTACGATTTTTGAGGCAGATTGCCCGGAGACTGTATGCGCATAAGAGCGCCGAGGCTTATCAATCTGGGGATTGGTGGAAGCCAGGGGTTTCTTAGGGCCAGGTGTAGCGCCTCTAGCGGAGGTGCTAGGAAGAGAGACAGATGCGAGTGCGTCGGACTTTGCGCGCTGTGCAGGCTGTCTGGACTGTGCGGCCGGGTTGGCAGGAGCCCGGGAACGAGCGCCACGGGGCTTGCGATGCCGCTTCTTTTTGCCTGCGTTGGGGAACCGCGGGGGCGGGAGGTCAGGCGAGGCTGCTTCTAAAGCCGGGTCATGGTTCTCCGTTGTTGGGGAGGGTTGAGTATTCTCAGGCTCCACAACCGAGATGTGTGGAGTAGGCTGGTCTGTCTCAGTTTTTTCAGATGCCGCGTGGTTTCGGCGCTTTTTCGCCAGAGGGGCAGGGGCCTGGGAAGGAGCCTGAGTAGGGGTTGCCTGTACTGCAGGTGTTTGCTTCGGGCCTTTAGATCTTTTCTGTTGCCTGTTTGCAACTGTGGCGGAAGACACGGCAGCCGTAGCACGAGGCGCAGGGCCTGGCTGCTCGGTTGCAGGTCTTGAACCAGCTACCGGATGCCTCGGCGGTGGCAGGCGCCCTTTCGGCTTTCGCCGCTCGAGCTCCCGCTGAGACACCGGACATGCCCGGTAGTTGGCGAGGTGACTTCCGCCGCAGCTGATGCACCGTTTGAATGCAGGCGCATCACAAAGTTTGCTGGCGTGAGGTAGACAGCACCTCACGCACCCCGGAGCGTTTGAACAAGTTTCGGAGTGGTGCCCGAAGCGTTGGCACCTGTAACACTGAGGCAGAGCCCCGGGAGCGCGGCTTCTTTCCACTTTTACGCGGAAACCAAAAAGCCGCGTAAGAGAGAGTAGGCTTGCGCCTGCCTCGCTATTCTCCGCCATGATGCGGACCAGAGGAATTGGACGCCTTGGTCCGGCAGGAGCAAACACTCGATGTACCGCGCGAACAGTATAGCCCAGCTCGCGCAGCTCATCGAGGATTTCCTCGATAGGAGACTCCACGTCCAAGCCTCTGAGGATAAACGACAGAGGCTTCACGTGTTTGGGCGAGAAGGTGTGGTACTGGAATTGTTGGGATTCCACGTACGCCACGACGCTGCGGTACACGTCCATTCCTCGGACAATGATCTTGACTGTATCGCCCCCAAGGAGCTTCAAGTCAACGTTGGCCGGGGAAAGTCCGGGAGCCACTATCAATCGCCGGTAAAAACCGGTGACGTTGTTCACGCCGTGAACGTATACGGGCGGGATGCGACCAGAGGCCGGCGGTGCTTGGGCACCGCAGGATACAGTCGGCCCCGGGCCGGATTCGCCATCGGCGGGGACAACTTCCATGGCGGACGCCGAGGAAGAGGTTGAGGAGGACCGATTCCGCCTCGGTTTCTTAACCGGGCGCCCCCGTGGCCCAACCGCCACGAAAGCGTCGATCTCGTCACCGGGCAGCGGAACCGACCGGGGATCGACTTGGTCCGCTTCCATCAGCAGAGAACACGGCGAATCGCTCGTGTGGGGCGGGGCAGTGGCGAGCGACTGCGTGCTCGTTGACGCGCCCGAACCGGGCATTTCCGCCAACGAACGGGTGGTTCGCCGACCAGAGGCAGCCAGGCTGCCTCCGGCGGTTACCACGGACCTTGGGTCCGGCCCGAGCCGGATCGCTTGCGGGACTACTGGAACGCTCAGGCTTTCTACGAGCTGGGCTGATGACCGGCTTCGTTAGATACATCTCCTTACCAAGAGAGGTGTCCACCGGCCTCTTTACCTAGGCGATATCCAAGCTCGCTTACCACTGGTGGGGGCTCGCAAGGATCGTCCTAGGCAGCGCTACCTAAGAGCCTGAGCGTCAGCGGGCAAGATGCGCTGCGCAACCTTAAGCTCTGGCAGGCTAAGTGCTTCCTCTTCAGCGGCAAGTTGGTGGTCCTGAAAAGGGTCACTTGGCTGGTGGCCCTTAGAAGGTCCGACGAACTCAGCTGTGTGTGCTGGCTACTCAGTTCACCAGCCAGCTGAGTTGTAGTCTTCTTTCTTCTTGTTGGCGAGCAGCAAGAGGGCCAAGATGTTGACTGTCCAACGGCGAAGCAGAAGACAGTAGGGCAGCGGCTGAGAACAGCGAAAACTTCAGCGTCCAAGCTGGAGAGAGCAGTCCAAAGCAGAGGTCCGTCCTGGTCAAGAAGCTGAAGCGAAGTGCTGTGCTCGGACGACCGCTCTCTGCTTGCTGACTCAAAAAGGCTAAAGCTGTCCTGTAGCATGTAGCATGTAGCATGTAGCACTGTGATAGCTGGGCGTCTTTGCACCCGGTGCATGACTGCAACATCTGGGACGAGCCCAATGGCTGCCTGTGGATACACGTAGTTCTGGTTCATTCGACAGGTAACCTAGAAAAAACAGGAATGGACAACCGCCAACCAGTTAACTGAGAAGGCGGGGGAGAAAGGTTTTTATATTTTTATTTATTTTAATATTTCAGCAATCAGTGGGCACTGCCGCATGAACGGGTTCAGGTGACAGATGTCACCCGTTCCCAGTCCCGCGTGCAGACGCCGTGAGGCGTCGGTCGCTCCCCGCGACGCAGAGAGCCTCCGTGCCAGTGATAGCGCGTAGCAGCGGCATTCAGCGCGGTCGGCATACTAGGAAGGTAGGAAGGAAACAGCTTTGCAGGTAAATTCTGGGGCATGGGCAGATAGTGAATATGCAAATTAAATGAGGTTTAAGCAGTTTACTTAAACTTATGGCGGGTCATCGAGAATCGCCCGAGGGCGTTTGACCCGGACAGGGGGAGGTGGTTGCGTGGTGCTGATGGTCCTGAGGTAAGGGAAGGAAGAGGTCTCAGCTGCGGCAAAGAGAGTCGCAGCTAATGACCAGACAAAGGCTGAGAGAGCAGGAACTCGTAGACCTCCTCGAATTACACTGTTTCTAACAAACCAAGGAGATCCCGACAAGGAACGGAGGGTTCTGGATTGGAAACTTTCCAGCCTACGCCTGTTGGTGGCGGAGGCAAGTGACCACCAAACAGGTGCCGCATAGGTCAATACAGACCGGAGAAACAACAGATAGAGGGTAACTTTCGTGCGCAGCGCCAGGGGGCTGCGGCACGCGAGGTATGGGTAAAGTTTGGCTCGGACGCCGCGAGCCTTGGCAAGGGTTTCCGTCACGTGGGCGTTGAAGCAAAGGCGACGATCTAGCCGAACGCCTAGATACTTCACCGACTCTTTATAGGCGATAGGCCTCCCTTCCAGGGAGAGGGGCTGGCATCGGGAGATGGACTTACGAGTGAAACAGATCGCCTCGGATTTCTCCGTATCGATCGTCACCCGCCATTTCCGTAGCCAGTCCGGAAGCTGGTCCAACTGACGCTGCAGCTGTGTACTCGCAAAACGCGGGGACACAGAGCTGTAATGATACATGGCATCGTCAGCGAACAAAGACAACGTGACTCCGGGCAAGACAGGCAGGTCGTTCGTGTACACAAGGTACAGAACGGGGCCGAGGACAGATCCCTGAGGTACGCCGGCGGCGACAGGACGAACTGCAGAGCAGGTTCCGTCGACGCTCACCCTGAAGGTTCGGTCGCTGAGATACGACCGGAGGAAAAACACTATGGACGATGGTAAGGGGGAGTTGGCAAGTTTGAAGAGAAGACCTTCGTGCCAGACTTTATCGAAGGCCTTGCTCACGTCCAGCAGTGCGGCGGCCGTAGCCGCTCGCCTGTTGGTGGCGTCAGAGAGTTGCGTTACCACGCGGACTAGTTGAAGCGTGGTCGAGTGCTCTCTGCGAAACCCGAACTGTTCGTTGCGGATAAAGTTATCCAACAACGGCGAGATGCGGGCCAGCAGGAGCCGCTCGAACACCTTCGAGATAACTGGGAAGAGAGATATTGGCCGATAGCTTTCAGGAAGCATGCGCGGCTTGCGGGGTTTAGGAATCATAACGATGTTGGCAGTTTTCCACAGGCGGGGAAAGTACTGTAGCCGGAGACAAGAGTTGAACAGCTCGAGAACGAGGTCAACGCCTGAGGCCGGGAGATATTGTAATGCAGCGGCCCCGATCCGGTCAGGACCGGGGGCGCGACGGCGGTTTAGTCGACAGACAGACGAAGACGAAACAAGTTGGTCTCTGTCGAACGGGAGGTCAGGGCCAGCGGGAGGGCGAGAAAAATAACCAGATAGGAAGTCCCGGACTTCTGCCGAGTGGGCAGGGTCCGAAACGCCTCGATGAACGGTAAATTGCGACTCCATGCAGTCGGCGAAGACCTCAGCCTTGCCTTCTGATGAAGACACAATCCCGTTCTGGGTTTCCAGCGGGTTGCAAGTTCTCTTCTCGCGGGTCAGTCTACTCACCGCTCTCCAGACGGAGGCGTGGTCGACTTCAAGAGACTCAAGGTATAAGTCCCATCGATCAGAGTTTACGTCCCGCAGTAGCTGCTGGACGTAAAGGGACTGTTGTTGAAATCGTCGCTTAACGACTGGGTCACGGGTCCTTTGCCATCTGCGGCGGAGCTGGCGCCGTAGCCAGATGGCGTGGAGTACTTCCGCAGGTAAGGCCGATGTACGATGATTCACCTCGAGTGCGTAGGAATCCATGACACCTTGGACCAATTCCTGAAGATTTGTGGCGTGGAGATCCAGATCGTCACGAGTGACGATTGGGTCCGCCGGGAGAGATGGTAACCTTCGAGAGAGCTCGTCATGATAGGATCGCTAGTTGACACTCCTAACAATCTGAGCGGGAAGTCGGGGTGACGCCGACAGCTCTCGAACAGTTATAACAAGGGGATTGTGATCGGACGAAAGGTCCGACACAGACGAGACATCGATGTTGCGGGCAACGTTCTTGACAACTACTATGTCAAGAACGTCCGGCCGATGGCCGTGAAAGGGGAAGTAGGTAGGGTCTTCAGGGCCGATGACATTAAGTGCCGGGTCGCCAGAGACGAACCGGAACAGAGAATTTCCATAGGCGTTGACAACGCGGCTGTTCCATGAAGGGTGTTTGGCGTTTAAGTCGCCGGCTACAATGGTTGAGAGGGTGTGGTCGAGGAGGGCGTCCCACTCCTCGGGCGGTGGCGGAGTTCGCCGGCCAGGCCGGAGGTACGCAGAAACAACGCGCAGCTCCGATCCGCCGGCGTCCACCGCCACCGCCACCGCGCAGCCTTCAATAATAGATGTATCTAGAGGAGGCAAAAGCCTGTGGGATATCCGCCTGTGGACTAAAACAGCTGTGCCCCCCGAGGGGGACAGCGAGGCCGTAGGGGACGATCCTGACGATAACAGGCATAGGCAGGAAGGGAAAACGAGTGGTAATGATCCAGATGAGTCCCGGAAAGAAGTATGATATCAACATCATACTCCGTCACGAAAGTCATCAGTTCAGATCGTCTGGGGAGTAGCCCGAAGGCGTTCCACGCAACGATCGTCAGGCTATTAGCGATTTAGGGGAAGTAGAGGAAAGAGGGTAGCTAATGATTGGAAGACCAGGGCAAGCACTGTGGTAGTGTCGCGAGCAGTCCTGATATACGCAACAAGATTATCTGCCCAGGCAGTTAGGGGATCCGCCGAAGCCCGAGAAGATTCCTAGGACTCCGGAGGACAAGCCTGACTGGCCTCGACAGGGGTAGCAGATGGCGCTGGGCTGTCGGACTGAGTAGTAGACTGCTCGCTGGGAGGGTGAGGACGATGACTGGGGGCGGGTCGAGCCCGCGGAGTGGGTACAGGTGGAACCTGTGACGATGTAGGTCGGCCGGCGGAGTTCCGGCGACGACGAGAGCGCTTCGATTTGCCCGAACGGGCTGGAGGCGGGACAGATTTAGCGGCCATGGCCGCGTAGGAATGTGCGGGAGCTCCGGCAAGCGCCGGGGTTGAGGCCGCTGCAGGCGGTGCCGAAGCGACGACTGCAGGCAAGACAGCGGCACCGGAAGCAACCGGAGTTGCTGCCGGGACCTGGGCAGATGAACCAGTGAGAGGTGGGAATGCCTCTCGCCGGTTAGGGCCAGGACCAGCTACAAGGCCTGCCTGCGCGCCAGGGCGCACAGGAGGTCGCTGCGGTTTCATGGCGGCGATAAAGGTAGGGCAGCCTCGGTAATTAGCCGGGTGGGCTCCGTCACAGTTGCAGCATTTAGCTGTGTACCCCGTCTTTGGCTTATCACAACTACGATGAGGCTCAGCACAACGCACGCAACGCGGAGGCTGATGGCAAAAGATACTGCTGTGGCCGAACCTCTGGCAGTTAAAACACTGCGAGGGGCCGGGCCGCGGGTCAAATGTCCTGACTTGCATCCGTAGGTGCAGAAGATTCTGGAGACTATAAATCTTCTCGAAAGGACCTACTTTTAGAAGTTTGACCAGAAAGCTGTTAATGGGTCGGCGGTCATCACCTTTGCCAACATGCAGGACGCTTACCGCAGTCGGGGCATAGCCGAGCGCAACAAGTTCCTGCCTGATGGCATCAGTTTCGGTAAAGGAAGGTATTCCCGACAGAACGACCTTGATTTCTCGCTCTGACGGGAGGGCAAAAGTATGAAATGAGATCTTGCGCTCTGTCAGGAATGACTGAACAGAACGGAAGTCGGGGATCGTAGCGGTCGCCAGCTTTAGCGATGCGTATTCGACGTGGACGGAAAGCTGGAAAGTTGCCGTCAACGAAACCAAGAGCTCCGCGGTGCTTTTCACAAAGCGCCGGAAAGAACCACGAGGCCGAGTGAGACTCGGTAGAACGTATTTGCTCTGGTCGAGAGAAGTTAAGTACCTCGGTGTCCACCTAGATCGTCGGCTCACCTGGCGTGCCCACGCTGAGACGATGCGAAAGAAAGCGTCCGCGCGTCTCTCGCAACTGTTTCCAATACTTGCCAACAAGGCTATGACCCGCAAGCTGGGTAAGCTGATCGTCAACGCGTATCTGTTGCCGATCATTACCTACGCTCTTCCCGTCTGGGGTTACCTCGCAACGTTTCATAAAAGAAGGTTGCAAAGCGTTCTCGATAGAGGTCTTCGGCTAGCGGCCAAAGTCCCCTATCGGTTTTCTTCTCGTCTCCTGAGAAGAGGACTCGGTGTTCGCTCCTTGGATGACACTGCAAGGCGACTTGCACGTAAATTTTACGTCCGAGCTGCGAGGACCCAGACAAACGCACTCATAGCTGGCCTTGGCAAGTACCGAACACGTCCAGGTGAATCTTGGAAACGGCCTCGACAAATACTGTACTAGTCGACCTAGTACGAGCATGTCGTTGTAGCGACCAATAAAAATTAATTAAACAATATTCCGTCTGGACAGGACCACTAGGCAGAAGCCCCTACCGGAGGCTCGGTATTAGGAACCCATTGGGTCGTCTCACGACGCACAACCCAACAGCTCTGACCTGGCCTCCGATTCAGTGACGTCTACGCTGAGCTGTTGCCAAGGTAGGCTGCGTCGTTCGTTTTCTTGTTCTTGTGTGTGGAATTTTCCATTGCACAACACTGGCTCCAGCTTGTCTGGAGCACAATATCTTCGCTATTTACCAGTCTATCATTTTGAAACTTTCACAAAGTGTTATATATAATTAGTGGTCTGTGTTACAATTGTGCGGGCAGTGGTGAACTCGAGTTTCTGGTGTTAGTGGTGTTTTGGTGTTCTCCGCTGCTGACTGTTGCCTGGTAAGTGTTGTAGTTTGTTAAGTAGCATACCACACTACCCACCTAGCGATCCTTAACATCTCACCAGCCTAGGCGTAGGTTAACCTCGCCGATGACCGCACCCAACATTCCCGTCGGTCCTTCTCAGGGCCACGAAATCCCACCCGGCGCTTTAGCGCAACCTTTGCCGACCGAACCCGAGACAGTGTCGGCTGGGTCGAGTGCCATGGAAACTGAGGAGTGGCAGACTGTGAGTAGCCGGAAACGGCGAAACAGTGGCGACTCCGCGGGATCCGGGCGGTCTTACCAGCTGGGTCCTGCCACGGACAGACCCGCTACGGCCACCTCAATACCTATCCCGCCCCGGCGGTTGCCGCCTCTGATCTTTGACCGGCCTGTTGACTGGGATAAGGTCATGCGACGACTTCACCGGGCCGCTCCTGCGAATACCCTGACTGCAGTTTGTCAGGGTGGCCGCTCCGTCCGGATCGAAACCACGACCACGACAGTTTCCGGCTCGCCCAGAAACTTCTGACTGATCGTGGTATCCCCTACTACACCTACGCCCTGCCGGAGGAGAGGGAACTCAAGGTCGAGATCATCGGCATCCTCGCCGATGTTCCCGTGCCTACAATTTCTCACGCCCTTGAACTTTTGGGCTTTACTGTCAGCTCAGTGACTCCTCTTTTCTCCCCCGGCAGACGCATTCCCAGAAATGCCTTCCTTGTGAAGATCCTCAAGGTAGGGAATTTCCAAGCCATATATCAGGTAGACTCTCTCTTTTACCTCCGGGTAAAAGTTTCAGCTTTCGAGTCCCGACCCGGACCCAAGCAGTGCTACAACTGCCAGCGGTACGGGCACAGCAGTGTCTATTGTCACTACCCGACACGCTGCGTTCGTTGTGGTGAAGGTCATCACAAGGGCGATTGTCCTCGTGAACGTACCGCCACTGCCACGTGCGCAAACTGTCGCGAACCACACCCGGCAAGCTCTCGCTAGTGTAAAAGCTATCAAGACGCCATAAAGCGCATCACCAAGGCCCAAAAGCCTATCCCACCTGCCCCGAAGAAACCCTCAGCCCCGGCATCTGCCGCCCTGGCGGCCCCAGTTCCGGCTACCTCGTCTGCGCCTGCAGCCGCTGTAGTCCCCCCGACCTGCCCAGCGCCTGCCGGAGCGCTCAGTTACGCGGCAGCCGCCGCCTCCGACACATCTTTCCCTCCTTTGGCCTCGTCGCGAAAGCAACCCGCGCCAAAGAAGAAAAAGTCATCGACCACCATCCTCACGCAGCACAAGCCCGCTGCACCCAGGTCAGCATCTGCCCCAGCTCCCAAAGAGCCTCGGCAGCCTACACCTAAACCTCGGCCCGATAATGGAATCATGTATCGTGTGCCCCCGCCCACGCCGCAGGCGCCATCGACGGAGGAAGGGTCCTCGGACCCGACCTTTGCCGATCGCTTGGGTGTCTGGGTTGAGACCCTCATCCCCCAAATCTTGGCTGCCAAGGACGTCCAGTCTCTGCTAGTCACCATTCTTACCTCACTCATGACTCTCCTGCCTCTCAATGTCTAGGCCTCTTCGGCTGGTGGCATGGAACGCGTGTGGCGTTCCTTCTCGCCGAGCCGAATTGTCTAACTTTGCCACTGAGTATGACCTAGATGTCATCCTACTCTCCGAAAATTTCCTTACCCCTGCTGCTTCCTTTCAGCTTCCGGCGTACACTACATATCGCACGGATAGGCCTCGGCTACCACCCCCCGCTCGTCCCAGCGGGGGTACTGCCATTCTCGTCCACAGGCGCATTGCCCATCGTCTCTTACCCCCTCCAGATACTAGGTATTTGGAGACGACGGCGGTGGCCCTCTGGATCGGGGATCGGGAGGTTCGCCTAATTTCGGCGTACCTCCCTCCCGGGCCCGGGGGGCCTCCGCCGCCTGAGGAGTGGGACGCCCTCCTCGATCACGAACTACCTACTATAGCTGCCGGAGACTTCAACTCCAAGCATCCCTCTTGAAACAGCCGTGTCACGAACCCGCGTGGCCGCTCGCTCTACAGCTACGTTCAGCGTCATCTGCAGGTCTCAGATATTGGTCCTGACTCACCGACCCACGTGCCCACTAGGGGCCTTCCGGATGTCCTTGACATTGTCATTGTCAAGGACCTGGCCACTCCTATCACTGTAAGTGCTGTATCGGACCTCTCGTCCGACCATGACCCGATACTTATCACTGTTCGTCCCCTGTTGGACACACCTCTCCAACCCCCCTCTCGTCCACGGAGAGTCAACTGGCGCTCCTATCATGACGAACTCCAACGAACAGTGTCATCTGATCCCCCGGCCCCCATCGACTCTACGGCTGATGCGGACCGTATGGCCGACTACCTTCAAGAAGTCGTTACGTCCGCTATGGACACACACACCTATCTTGTCCAGAGACAAATCGCCGGTCTCAACTACCTGAAGAGGTGCTCCTCGCCATCCAAACTCGGCGCCAACTCCGCCGGAGATGGCAACAAACCCGGGATCCTGCTATCAAACGCAGGTTAAACGCCCAATCTGACCTTGTCAAGCAGCTTCTGCTTGATGCCACTGCACATCGTTGGGACTCGTATCTCGAGTCTCTTGAAGTCCGGCCCGAGTCTGTCTAGCAGGCTGCGAGTCGACTTATGGCGACAAAAGGACCCGCCATCCCCTCAGATCACCGGACGGCATTGTGTACTCCGCGGCCGGCAAAGCTGAAGTCTTTGCCGCAACCATGGAGGAGCAATTCACCGTCCACGGAGGCGTCTGCGACCCCGTCCACTCGGCCTATCTGGATACTTCCTATCTGGATATTTTCCCGCCCTCCAGCTGACATCCCTGACCCGTTCGACCGGGCCGATGTTGTCTCGGCTATTGGTCGACTTCGCCCTAAGCGGGCGCCCGGCGATAATCGTATCGGAGCGGCTGCGCTACAACACGCTCCCCCTAGCCTCATTAGCTTGGTCCACGAGCTGTTCAATGGATGTCTCCGGCTCCATTACTTCCCCAGCCTGTGGAAGCGTGCGAAAATCATTATGATCCCCAAGCCTCGCAAGCTGCGTACTGACCCCTCAAACCGTCGACCCATCTCACTGTTGCCAGTCATATCGATGGTACTCGAGCGACTCCTGCACGGTCGTTACGCGCCTCTGCTGGATGGTTTCATTCGGCAGGAGCAGTTCGGCTTTCGCAGAGAGCACTCGACGACCCTTCAACTCGTCCGGGTTGTTACCCATTTGACGGACGCCTACAACAAGCATCTGTCCTCCGTCGCTGTATTGCTCGACGTGAGTAAGGCCTTCGATCGAGTCTGGCACTAAGGCCTTCTCTACAAACTGGCCCACTCCCCCCTCCCTGCCTCATTCGTTCATTTTCTCCGGTCGTACTTGTGCGATCGCATCTTTAGGGTATGCGTCGTTGGGTCGTACTCATCCGTCCGACCAGTCGCCGCAGGCGTACCTCAAGGATCTGTCCTTGGCCCCGTTCTGTACCTCGTGTACACGAACGACCTGCCTGTTCAGCCTGGAGTCACTCTCTCGCTCTATGCGGATGACGCTATGTACCACGCCAGCTAGCGAGTCTTGATTTCGCAGCTGGCCTGGTGCAGCGTCAGCTCGCCGTACTTCCGGACTGGCTAAGGAAGTGGAGGATGGCGGTCAATGCGGAGAAATCCGAGGCGATCGCCTTTTCTCATAAATTAACTTCCCGCTGCCAGTCCCTCTCCCTTGAAGGGAGCCCAATCGAGTGGAAACGGACGGCTGTAAAGTACTTGGGCGTCACTCTTGACCAACGCCTAAGCTTTGCACCTCATGTCTCTCTGAGTCTCCAGCGCGCCAGAGGCGTCAGAGCCAAACTATTTCCCTTTCTCTCTCATCGGGGTTCAGTGCCTGTGCGCACTAAACTCACCATCTACTTGCTCTTTCTTAGGCCAATCCTGACTTACGCAGCCCCCGCCTTTTGGGTACTACTCAGCCCATCCGTTGTCGCCCGTTTGGAAGCTTTCCAATCCCGAACCCTCCGCTACATCTCCAACTCTCCCTGGTTTGTCAGAAATGATGCCATCAGGCGAGGGTTGAAGGTTCCTTCACTTACCGAATGCGTTCGGTCCCTAGCCCTCAATCTATTCTCCCGAGCCTATGTCTCGACCCATCCCCACATCCGTCGACTAAGCACAGATGTCGGCCCACCACCTAGACGACACAAACGCCCCCGAGCATTGCTCGACGACCCCCCATAAGCAGTTACAGAACATCTGCTTAATCCCCCCGACCTTGAGTATTTTCACGCTCCTCCTCCTTCCTTCTTTCTCTTGTCCGTGCTGGCGCTTGACGACAGACTAGAGAACTAGACGGACTAGGGCGCTCGCCCTAGGTGTGCTTAGTGCCGCCTCTGGTGGACGCTGCCTCCTCCTACGCTCTCTCCCGTGCGCCGACATTGCCGGTTGGCAGCCCTCGGCGACTTTTCCTGAGCGGTTAGGGGCGCCCTACCCGTTGTGGGAGGGTAATTCCTGCTTCTCAAGCGAAAGGTCTTCGAGGTCTCCCCCATTCTGCCGTCACGGGTCTCTTCGAGGTCCCAGAGTCCAAGAAAAATCGTAACATCCTGTCCCTCCAAAATAAAATTGATGGAGGTTCCATTCCTTTGAAAGCGCGAGATCGCTAGCCAAGGTAACAAGCAGGCAACATGCAGACATCGGGTATCACCCGGACACTCTCGGCGCTACGTTGTCGTCGGACTCTGAGATGGAGACGGAGGACGGCTTCCAACCCGTGACTAGCCGGAAACGGCGAGGTAGCGGTGGAAGCAGGCCGACTTCCCCAAAACGGACTGTCCCGGCGAAACGAGGCGTGGCTGCACAGTCGGCAGGTCGCATAACACCTTCCCCTGGTAACATAGTACCAGAACCAGAAACACCACCTAAGCAACCTAAGATACCGCCAATCGTCGTGCCTCAGTGCACCGATTGGCATACCCTCCTTCGGGAGCTTAAACTAGTTGTGCCGTCTGGGCGAATTGAGGCCAAAAGCCAAGGTTCGTCCATTCGACTGCTGCCGAAGTCGATCCAGGTCTTTCGGGCTTGCCAGAAATTACTGGCCGACTCCGGTCGCGCTTTCCATACCTTCCCCCTCCCTGAGGAGAGGGAACACAAGATTGTGGTGTCCGGGATTCCCCATGACACACCGATCTTGTGGATCTGGGAGGATCAGGCGGAGAAGGGTTTCTTCCCTACCTCCGTCGTCCCTCTCCTATCCGGTGATCGGAAAAGGAAAATCAATTCCTTTTACATCAGGATCCAGAAGGTTGGTTCCTTCGCTGCCGTCTATAATCTTGAAACCATTCTGTGCCTCCGGGTACAGGTTAGGGCTTTTAGTAGTAAGCCTGGGCCTTCCCAGTGCTTCCAATGTCAGCGATTCGGCCACTCATCGGCCTTTTGTAAGATGCCGCCGCGTTGTGTACGCTGCGGAGAGGCCCACAACGAGAATTGTCCCGTTGTGAAGCCTCAACCCGCGACGTGTTGCAACTGCGGAGGCAGTCATCCGGCTAACTTTAGGAATTGTAACCATTTTAAGAAGGCCCTAAAGAAACAGCAGCGGGAGCAAAACCGTCAGGCTGAACCTCCTCGCCCTGCTCCAAGACCCTCGAAGCGGGCGGCAGTCCAACCACCTGCCTCAGCATCTACGGCTCTTCCTGCGGCACCTGCCGCTGGAGGAACCATAACTTACGCTGCAGCGGTCGCTACGGCGCCCTCTGTGGCCCCCCAGAACCTCAGCACCTGCCGGAGTGCCATCTCCTCAAGCGGCAACGCCCGCAGTACCCCCCTCACAGACCCAGCCGCCTAAGAAACGGCGCCCTAAGCGCAAGGTTAGACAGCCACTAGTGGCCAAACATCTGTACCCGGAGGCTAACAACGCCCCTCCGACTGCCCAGCATCTACCCGGCCAGGAGCCTGCTCCTGTTGCCCAGTCCCCTGCGACTTCTATGGAAATCTCGCCAGCCCCCGAGCAGCCAGCTCCAACTGCCCAACCTCACCTGGAGGCGGCATCTGCACCTTCCGCGGCCCCAGCGCCGGCTAGTCAGGCCCCTGTGGCCGGTGGTTCACCATTGGTCACTGAGGCTCAGCTGATGGCCTGGGTCAGCGGCATTGTGCCGCAAATTCTTGCTGCTCGGGATGTCCCGACAATACTCATGGCGATCCTAACATCGCTGATCGCCCTGATTGTCAGTTTCGGTTCGTCGCGTGGAATGCAGATGGTATTCCGGCGCGTCGGGCCGAACTGGCAGCTTTCCTTGTCGAGTACGACGCAGACGTCGTACTCCTCTCTGAAACACATCTTGCCCCTAACCGGCGATTCTCCCTGCCAGCCTATGCTTGCTACAGGAAAGACAGGAATGGTCCCGATCGCCACCGCGTATCTGGCGGAGTGGCGATCCTAGTCCACAGGCGACACTCTCATAGAGAACTCCCTGCCCTGAAACTACCCTCATCGAAGCATGTGCTGTGGCGCTGGATGTTGCCGGCCTGGAGGTGCGCTTTGTTTCTGCATACCACCCGCCCGGCCATCGAGCTCCACCGCATGAGGAGTGGGACGCACTCCTAGACAGCGATCTCCCAACCATCGTAGCCGGAGACCTTAACGCCAAGCATCCCTCTTGGAACAGCAGAACGTCAAACCCCCTACGGCAATTCTCTCCGTGGGGCTGTCGAAGATGATCCCAGCGTCCTCATCATCGGCCCGTCCGAACCGACACACTTTCCCACTGCGGGTTATCCGCCGGATGTCCTTGATATTGTAATTGTCAAGACCATCCCCTTTCATCTACAAGTCAGCGCGGTGTCGGACCTATCGTCCGATCACGACCCCCTACTTGTAACTGTCTTGCTGCCGTCGGTCTCACCCCGACTTCCCGATCATCCTGTTAGGAGAGTCAATTGGCGATCCTACCATGATGATCTGGCCAGGCAGTTGCCATCAGTCCCTCCGGACCCACTCGTCTCTTGTGACGACGTGGATCTCCGGGTACATCAGCTACAGGACCTCGTCCAGTCTGCAATGGACAAAAACACCTACACTGTTCTGGTGAGTAATAAACGCTCCGACCTTCCTGCGGAAGTTCTCCAAGCCATCCGATTACGGCGCAAGCTCCGCCGTAGATGGCACCATACCCGTGACCCTGCCGCTAGACGGCGCTTTCGAGCCCAGTCGGAACACGTCTCGCAGCTTCTGCTTGACGTAAACGCGAATCGATGGGACTCCTATTTGGAGACCTTGGAAGTCGACCACGCCTCCGTATGGAGAGCCGCTGGTAGACTAAAAGGCGAAAAGAGGACTCGCCATCCCTTGAATACCCCGGACGGCACTGTATACTCTGCAGAAGGCAAGGCGGAAGTCTTCGCCGACTGTATTGAGGAAGAGTTCACCGTCCATAGAGGCATCTCTGACCCGGCTCATTTGGCCGTCGTCAGGGATTTCCTATCTGGATACTTTTCTGCTCCCCCCAATGATCCTCCTATTTCGTTCGACGAGGATGACCTTGCGTCTGTCCTAAGCCGACTGAAGAAGACAAAGGCCCCTGGCCCCGATCCCATCGGCGCCGCTGCGTTGCAGAATCTCCCGCCTTCGGCAGTTGACGTTCTTCTTGAGCTGTGCAACTCCTGTCTCCGGCTGAGTTACTTCCCTCGCCTGTGGAAAACCGAAAACGTCATCATGATCCAGAAATCTAAAAAGCCGCCCACGCTACCTGGAAGCTACCGCCCGATATCACTATTGCCAGTAATCTTGAAGGTATTCGAGCGTTAACCGATCTTCACCAAAATCAGTAGGTCTTGAGTCCTCTACAACTCAGGCACATATGCAAAAAAAATTTGATTCTGTTTGAATTTGCGGCAGTTATCGTTAGCCATATAATAAATCTACACACAGACAGGCAGACATACAGACACTTTTCAGAAAATGACTTTTCTTCATGTTTTGAGGGTAGTACAATCAAAATCAGCCATTATCTCGAACACGATTTTTTTCGCCATCAAAATACTTCCATTTCCTTATGGAACATGAAGTAAAAAAGTAAGATGTAAAAAAATGTTAGAAGTAAACGTTTTTTAGTGACTTTAATACTGGAAACATAAAACAACATCCTCCTCCTTATATTTAATACTTATTTTACAATTGGATAGGGTTTTATTTTATGCTTCGAGGTCGCAGGTTAGTAGTGAACAAGAGAACGCATTATTGCTACCTCCATCCGGTTCCTGTGTGTATCGCTTTAGTTTAGTATCGCTTGCACTCTCGACAAACCGTTCTGTGGATACAGTAAAGATTATTTATTGAGAACAACAGAGTTCTCAATCTTGTTTTAACTGTACGTCTGAATCCAATTACTAGTAGATAAAAGATTTAAGTAGGATTTGCTGAGCCGGAAACAGATTAGCTTTTCATATAAGAAGCCAAAAGGTAGGCTGATGATTGAACATAATTTTTAGTTTACCGATGAACGTTATTCCAACTTTGTCGTGCTTACTTGCTGAATTGCTACCTATCAAGCTCCGGGCGAGGCCTTTCAGTGATTCCACCACCGTCAAGTCCAAAAAGCACGACCTACGATCTATCACGATTCATAATGGTAACCCACGACCTACGACCTACAACCACGATTGATAATCGTGCAGCAGTTCAGCACTACAAAATTGGAATTACAGAGACTGCTAATTCAAATAACAAGATGAACGATGAACTTTTCTTGACATAAAATGTACATTAGTTTAGTTTTTGTTTCCTTTTCAACACGGTCTTTTATTGATTTCATAAATCTGTAAATATTTTTGTCACACTTAGCTGTTGGAAATTATTATTATATAATGAAGAAAGGAACTGTACCTTTATCCGTTCCTGGAATACATTTTCGATGTTTTTAATAAGCAGTTGTATCGATATATAACGATGTGGAAAAGAAGAAGTGTACTAATTGAAAATTGTCCTATTATTTAATGAAAAGCGAAAGTACGTGTTATTTTCATATGTGAGGTTAGATGACAAAGGTTTTGGGTTTTTAATTTACTGCTAAAATAAATAAAAGCCATGATCGTGGAAAACATAAGGTTTAATATGTATATACAATGTTTATAACACAGTAATACTTAAAATAAAGAACCTAACGATTTTGAGTTGACAAATTTGAGTTACAGTTAATGTTGTAACATTAACAAATTACAACAGCAAATGTAAACTGAAAAGAACATATATTTATGGTTAATGGAAAACACAAAAAACAATGTATTAAGGAATGACAACATACGCTCTACGTATTGTACATAATGGACGTTTCTTTTTGCTTAGCCATAAAACGAGTACTTTTTGGAAAACGAATGTTCCCGAAAAAACAAGATCTGCCACAAACAAGTGACACGTATAGTAATAGTCCCCCTTGGGCCACCCCGCCTTACTTTCGAGTTCGGTGGTTTTTCAGTGATCTATTCACAGAACGAGTATTAATGAAAAAACTAGTACTGTACCTACTACTTGGAAACGACCCCGTCCCCGTCTTACTTTGGAGTTGGGTTTTTTCGTAGTTTCCGCAAAAAAAAAAAACGAGTTTTACATGACACACGTGTTGGTTTCCATGTGTAATTTCAGTTTTCATGGTAACCTAACAACATAAACTTTTGGCGTCAACTGTGATATACTACTACTACAGTCATTTTTAATTAAGAAAAGACTATGAACACTAACTGCAATCACCAGCCAACTATTGTGCAACATACGAAATTAAAATTTGTATAAGTCTTTCACATACATAAAATTGTGTGCGATATTCACTAAAGATCGAAGCCAAACAATCGCATAATAGAAATATTGAAAATGACTGCAGGACGGACAAAGGTACAGTACCTGAAGAATTATAATGGAAAACAATAAAAAATACTACAAATTTGGATTTGATGTGTTCATGACTTTCATAGATTTCAGGTAAACATTCGTTAGTGTGGACAGGAAGAAATTATGTGAAGCTATAACTAAGCTGAGAATGCCACAGAAAACGGTAAGACTTAGAAACCTGACAGTGAGTACTAGAAAGTAAAAAGTAAAATTATGAAATATAGTTAATGAGCACTTTGAGTTTAATACAGGGAATATACAAGTGGATGGTTAATCAGCACTTCTGTTTGTTTTGAGGATCACACTATGTTATAAGGCACCTGAACCAAAGAGGCACAATCTTCAGTAAATAGTAAAATATGTGCATATGTTGACAACCCGTTTTTTATAGAAACGGATTATGGAATTTTATGAAGAGCTGAAGACAATGTCAATGTTGGGTTCAAAGTTAATGAAAAATGTATGGTTTTGTCAGCCAGGGGCGAACCTAGAATTTCATTTCGGGGAGGGGGGGAGAAATCTTTTCAACCACATATCGTTTTCTTGAAGTACTTTTTTCTCATATTATATTGAAAATCATACCATCAAATTTAAATTAATGGGTAAATTATTATGGCTGTAATTCACTAATTTCATAAAAATCAATTAATAACATACAGTTTGACTTGGAAGTCTTTCTGTAGAATATTAGAACGTTAAAATTAAGAAAGTAAATTACTTCTTCTTTCATTTTTCACCATTTCTTTCAACATTTGTTATATTTATTATTGAGTATAAGGCCTATTATTGTAGATTAGTTAAACTTGTCACTGACCCAAATAGTAATTTTTTAAAATTGACAAAACTTGGAAGTCAATTAATTACATCTCAAAAAACAACCAGTTTTTGCTCCAAAATGTTTTTTTCGGATTTCGGGGGGGGATATATCTTCCATATCCCCCCAAATTCGCCCCTGTTGTCAGTATCCAAAATAAAAAGAGACTTGCATGATCTATGAATAAGAGATGATATGTATGGTTCATGTTATCCGGGCTGTTTGGCCGTGGTTCATGGTTTATTACCAAACCAAACGTTTCAGCAGCTCCAATGGCTGCCATCATCAGTGGAATAAAAATCCTGAACGTCATGTGTTCACGTACAGGCCCACAGTTTATATGTATACTTATATGGCTTAAGCCATATAAGTATACATATAAACCACAGTACTGTGGGCCTGTACGTGAACACCCGACGTTCAGGATTTTTATTCCACTGATGATGGTAGCCATTGGAGCTGTCGAAACGTTTAGTTTGGTAATAAACCATGGACCACGGCCAAACAGCCCGGATAACATGAACCATACATCTGACACCGGCCGTGAAAGCCTGAGGAATATTTTAAGGGATGATATGTTTGAAGAAATTTTTACATAAATTTTTAAGAAATATTTTCAATATTTCGACTCTAACGTACAGATCGACTAGACCTATATGTTGTTGAAATATTTTCTACGATTGACTGAAATAATTTCGACTATTTAGAAAATTTGTATTAAGGGTAGAGTGAGGGAAATAAGGGTAGAATGAGGAGTGCAATTATAAAAAAAAAACCTGGCAAGAAGTACGGTCTATTCTGCATAACAATGGTAAGAAGTAAAATAATAACTAGGATTTCGAAAACAGAAATTTATGGAACCATAATGCAACTCGTGGCTGTCTTGGGTAAACCGACCAACGTATTATATGAATATCTTAGAGAAAAGATCTGAGGACGCTCTACGAATAATGTATGAGAATGGTAACCGGATATGTCGCTATAATAGGGGAAACTGGATTAATTAAAAAAGCGGGAGGATACAGGAAGGTTTGCAAAGTTTAAATATTACAATGTTGGCTCACTCGGAGAAAGGAGACAATATTCTTATGCCTAAGAGGATTATAAAAACCAAAGTATTTCATCTAGGAAGAGGGGAAGACCGATCGATCATACGATGGCCAGAACGTGTATCGGAGGATTTTAAAACAACGAAAGTGACGGGATTGGGGAGCAAAGATTAAGGATAGAATTGCATGGAAGTGGTTTATGAAGGAAACCACGGCTCACAAAGGGCTGTAGCGTCGAGTGGTAAGTAGGCAATAAATTAATATTAATAACAATAATACAATTAATACAATGACAATAAATTAAAAATTAATTATTATTTAAGCATAATTAATTATTAACAAAAATAGTAAATTAAGCATAATAATTATTATTGTAATCGTGTAATACGTATGGGTAATGTATAACAATGAGTCATTAACAATATATCATCTGGCGGAACGCTCATGATTAAGTCATAGGCCCAGTGGTAAATTGTAAAATTATGCATCACATGTATTCATACCCTAGATCAGTGGTTCTTAACCAGTGGTCCGCGGACCACTGGTGGTCCCTGGAAGCACCCGAAGTGGTCCGCGAAGCCATCCGAAAAATATTAAACAAGTGACAATGAGTCGTCGGACGGACGGAGCCGCCGTCCGTGGCGAGTTGCGCGGTGGTGTGCGTAGCACGTGCAGCGAGCAGCCAGTGTCTCATTCGGTTTGTTCCGTTCGCTTTTTGTTTGAACTAGTTAGTGATAGTCCAACTACCTACGTTCGTTGTTTTGTTCTGAGTGCTTGCTTATTTTCAATTTTAAAGTTTAACAGCAAAGGGCAAATATCGTTGGTCTACGAAGGTCTTTATAGTAAGTAACTGCTCCAGATTTTAATACGTAAGTAAACTAAACCTTGTTTGTTTTGTTTGTCACACGTTAATTCTAAGTAGGTACTGTGAATACTACATCGTATTTAACATTTTACTATATTACGTCACATTGTCAAATCTGCTAGGTTTCTTTTTCACTGCGATTTACTTTGTACCACAGTTCCAGGGGTTTGTCATTAAAATTAGGTATGTTTTATCCGTATTTTTTCTGTGACCACTTTCAATTATTAATGTACATAGGTTACTAAGTAGGTGGGAATGATATAATTATTTTGTTTTCAGAAAAATGCCACCGAAACGAAAGTATGACGACGATTATATTAGACTGGGCTTTACTTCAATAGAAATAAATGGGGAGACTAGACCTCAATGCGTAATATGCACAACTGTTCTTGCCAATGATGCTTTAAAACCGGCAAAGTTGGAACGTCATTTAAAGACCGTACATCCGAATTATTGTGACCGTCCGCGAGAATTCTTCGAAGGCAAACTAATAAATCTGAAAAAAATGAAACTTGGACCCAGTGGAACAAGTTATGCAACATCTGAAAAAACATTAGCTGCATCGTTTGAAATTTCAAAATTGATTGCCAAATCCAAAAAAGCACACACAATCGGTGAATCTCTAATAAAGTCTTGTATGCTTAAAGCTGTAGAAGAGCTTTTAGGGCAGGAAGCTCAAAAGAAAATTCGTGAAATACCACTTTTAAACGACACAGTGAAGTCGCGTATTCAAAAAATGTCAAATGATATTGAAGAACAAGTTATTGACAAGATAAAATGTAGTCCTTATTTTGCGCTACAATGTGATGAATCTACCGACGTTTCACAATGTTGTCAATTACTTGTATTTATTCGATTTTTGAATGACAATAAGAAGTTTAAAGAGGAGTTACTATTTTCTCAAGAACTGGAAACAACGACGCAAGGTGCAGATGTTATGGATGTAATAAGTCAGTATTTGGAGAAACATGGACTTATGTGGCAAAAGCTTGCGGGGTTTTGTACGGACGGTGCTCCTGCTATGCTTGGTTCTCGCTCTGGTCTTGCAGCGTTGATAAAAACAAAAAATCCATCTGCAATTACGACGCACTGCGTTATTCATCGTCAAGCATTGGCTGCCAAAACGCTCCCGGAATGCTTTGCTATTGCGATAAAAACAGCTATTAACTTCATTAAAAACAGTGCACTTAACACTCGTCTCTTCAAACAATTGTGCTCTGATATGAACTCTGAACACGAAACTCTGCTTTTCCACACGGAAGTGCGTTGGCTTTCCAAAGGAAACATGCTGTCGAGATTGTACGAACTGAGAGAGGAAGTACAAATATTTTTAACGAAGAACAAAAAGCTGCTAGATCAGTTCTGTGAGTCCAAATTTCAAATACGTTTTGCTTATTTGGTCGATTTTTTCGCACAACTAAATAAATTGAACCTTCAACTGCAAGGGTCAGGAAATTTGAAGTTGCAAGGCACGAGTAATATATTTGCATATGAAGATAAAATCAGTGCATTTATCGCTAAAATCGAGCTATGGATCAACAAAGTTGAAAGAGAAAACTTTTCTGCGTTTAATACACTGAATCAAATTATTGACGGACAGTGTGCTCAGATTAAAGTAGAAATACAAAAGAACATTACACTCCATTTGAAAAACTTAAAAAGTGAATTCAGTCGCTATTTTCCTGACTGCGAGGACAAAGGTATTCGGAAACTGATCCGCAATCCTTTCATTGTCAACGTTTCTGAGGTGCCTGATGAAATTCAAGAAGAAGTGATTGAAATGCAACACGATAGTAACTTGAAAGATACATTCGAAACAGGAATTAATCTTGAAGATTTTTGGAGCCAAAAGGCAATTTCTTTCCCAAAGATTCGAGAAATTGCTATACGTTACCTAACTTTATTTTCATCAACATATCTATGCGAGCAGGGTTCTCGGCGCTTCTGATAATTAAAAATAAGCACCGAAATCGGTTGGATGCCAGTGCCGACATGCGTTTGGCTTTGAGTAGCACTGAACCAAGGATTCAGAAGTTAGTAAAGAGTATGCAGTCACAAAAATCGCATTAAAATAATATACTTATCTCTGTAATGTAAAATTTTCGTAAAAAAATTAAAATACTGTTGGCTTTGAACAATTGTATGCGTGTTTTATTTATAGGTAGAACAACCCTTTATTCGTTTACATTGACTGTATATTACCTCCAAACAGTTGGTGGTCCATGGCAAGACAGAAATTTTGTCAAATGGTCCCTCATCACTAAAAGTTTAAGAACCACTGCCCTAGATTGAAGACCATTGGGCGGGGGAATAACTCAAAAAGTTAAATAGAGGGGAAAAGCTCTGTTAGAATATCTTTATGTTACTTCTTCTTCAACTTACTTATTAGAACTCTTTGTCCTGTTCTATAACAACGGTCCTACTTGCTGTCATTCCACCTCTTCCTTGGCCGACAAATGGTCCTCTTCGTGTTTGCCTTTTTTCACAAACTTTCTGTCATCCATTCTTTATATGTGTTCATTCCATATCCTTCTTCTTTCTGCAATCGAAGAATTTACACTTTACACTTTTCTCTTATACTATTGTTTGGCAACCTAACGTACCTTGTCTTTCCTAGTACCCTCCGTAATATGGTCATTTCTGTAGTTTGTCGTTATCTCTGAGTTATTGCTGTATCTGGCTTGGTTTCTGAAATATAGGATATTACTGGACGTATTGTGCTTTCGTAAACCGTAGTTGTTGTTTCTTGTGTGAGGTATTTATTATTCTGTATAAGGTTATTCATGCATCCAGCAGTTCTTGCTTTCATCAGTAGATGTCCTATTTCTTCGTCTGCCCTATTGTTACTTGTAAGCCTTGTTCCTATGTAATGTATCGGTATTACTTGTTTTATTATTCTGTCACTTATTACAAGCTTACGTCTTAACTTTATGTTACTGAATAATAATATTATTAATCACAATTGTCACAATGACAATTATTCCAAACTTTTTACTTCACTTCTTCACCATCAAATACTTTTAACTCCACAACATTGTATACAATTCCTTAGGGTTTCACGGCAACGTCAAAACTGTTGGAATTATTCTTTACCGGACTGTTAGGCAAATAATAACATCGGTCTACTGCTGGTGATCAAGACAGCTGTTTCGGCCCCACCATCGGAGGCCATCTTCAGTGTCAGAAACGATTAAAATAATTGGCACGGTGTCCTCCAATTCACCTCAGTACTGAGATCTCAGTAGTTTCTCAATCGTTTGTTTCAATGTTTGTAATTGTTCCTGACACTGAAGATGGTCTCCGATGGTGAGGGCGAAATGTCTGGCTTGAACGCAAGCAGTAGACCACGGCCTAACAGCTCGGCAATAATAATTCCACAACACTGGTTACATCAAATCTGTAAGGAGTATGATTAAGTAAGTAATTAAATAACTATGTATTCTTATATGTAACTATTATATATATTCTGTGTCTGTTTAAATCCCTTCGCTGATAAATATTTCAACTGAAATTTATAGGTACGATAACTGACATCATTAACCTAGAATTAAATTTACACTGCCATTTTGTTCATAGGTACTGAAAAGAAAAAATAGTAACCTTTAATATCTACCACGACTGAAAACTACAGTAGCTTCAACATGTATTTTGCCATAGGAATTACTTTACAGCTCAAACCTCCGTATCACTGATACAGCCAGTCCTACGGCCTTTTTACAACTTTGCCGTGTTTACTTGCTAAACTGCTACTTGTCATGTTCCAAACAAGGCCTTTCAGTGTTTCCACCATTTTCAAGTCCTAAACCACCACCTGCCATTTAGTGGTCGTGGTTTAGGACTTTAAAATGGTAGAAACACTGAAAGGCCTCGTTCGGAACATGACAAGTAGCAGTTTAGCAAGTAAACACGACGAAGTTGGAATTTTTATTTATTATTCCGGCTGTATAATATTTACACATTTTCCGGAACCATAGATTACAGAAGTGATTGAATTCTCATCTTCCACTGCTGCTTGTCCATCCAAAGATCAATTCAATTTCTCGTTTTCTCAATATTGTCTGGATTTCTTCTATCCAGGTGACAGGTGGTCTTCCTCTTTTCCTTCTTCCTGGTGGGGTTTATTCCATAACTCTCCTTGGGAATCTTGCCTGTGCCATTCTTTTCGTGTGTCCATACCATTGTAATTTTTTTTTTTTATAAAATCAACAATTGAATTTTTTACATTCATTCTGTCCTTAATGACTTCATTTCTAATTTTCTTACGTCTGGATACTCTTGCCAAACGTCTCCAAAAGTCTATCTCTGCTGTCATTAATTTTGTTCTTGTGTGTTTATTAGTAGTCCAAGCCTCTGAACCATAAGTCATGATACTTCTAACAATGGTTTTAAATATTTTGGTTTAGATTCTGCTGTAATTTGGTTATCCTACAGGATTCCATTTAATGTAGATATAGACATCTTTCCCAAATTAATTCTGGATTTTATTACAGGCAAATTTGGAATTATAGAGACTGGTAATTCAAATAACAATATGAACTATGTCAGGTTATGAAAACCTGACAGGGCCATCTAGTCAGACTGCCTCCTTTAGTCATAAACGATCGCATTTACGACCTTAGATGGGTCTAAGGTTGTAACTATTCTGTTACTGTTTGTCCTAACAATGTCAAAATAAGACTAATGCCTTTAAGTACTTACCATATATTTTTCTTAACCGCTTCTGTAGAATGTATCTCTAGTCGCTTAAGATCATATGGAAAGATACTGATTATTTTTGGGTTCCACCGACACCCAACGAATCATACTTAGTCACCCGCGATTTTATTTCCGTCTACCGAATGCACTTTCATTAACTTCGACAGTTTACCCTATGCCCCCAATTTTACAAGAATTTTCAATCAGTCACACAACAAGAATTGCTCTGAAAGAATTTATTCAGTTTTCTTGCCGTTGGTTGTGACAAACCAGTCTCTCTCACAGTGACAGTAAAAGGACACTTGAAAATCCATGCAATTTAAACGCACAACAAGGTGACGGGAAGAACGTTTGAAGTCCAAAGATAGTACTCTCCCGTACATGTTTTTTCACTCGACAGTTTTTTGCCCCACATCTGTAAATCAAGTTTCAATTTTGCCCATAATTAATATGCATGTTTCCTCCACACTTTACAGTTAGTTGATTTTTTGTTAACGCACTGGTTGATGTAACAAAATGCATTGGCACTGGATTACACACTGTAGTTTTATAATGTTCTACGCTTCAAGAAAACACGATGTTGATAGGACACTGTACACTGTCTAAATAAAGTGCCCTTTAAGAGACTAGAAGGATCACGTTGATTGGGGATTTCCTTAAATATGTATGAATAGACGACTTGCTTAGGTGCAATGAAAATAAACAATAGGCGACCCTTTCTAAGGTTGTTAACGTAGTAGGCAGGTAGTCTGATACGATGAACCCGTCAGGTTTCCAAAACCCACTGATTAGTGATTAGTTGATTAGTGACATACAGTAATTGTTGTGCTGTATTTTGTTTTCCAATGTACCATACGATGATCAGTAGACCGTCATAGCAATATGTTTCTTGAAGTGACCCCCTCCAGAATGTAGCTCTAGCACACCATTGTGTGTGCCGCCTGCATTGATAGAACCCCCCCCCCCCAGTGTGTTGGTCACATGTTATTATTATTCAGCAGACAAAACCTCACCTTTTAGTTATTATTTGATACAGTGAGTTATTTAGTCAGCTAATCAAAGAATTGTCTTTTCATATGGACAGATGTGTATATGTGTGTGTGTGTGTGTGTGTGTGTGTGTGTGTGTGTGTGTGTGTGTGTGTGCAACCTGAAATAACCTGTACAATGTACAATAACCTGTCAGCAATAGAACGAGATATAAAGAAACTTGTTTGTGTTCCGCAAACACAAGGGTGACATTGATTAAGAAAGACTAAGTATACATTTTTATATAATTGTATTGTTTTTTTTTTAATTACAAAGAGTATATCGAAAAGATCTGCGAATTGTTTCGCTGATAGGGCAAAGGGCGCTGAAAAAAACAACTTCTAAAGGGGATAAAAGTTTGATAAATACTGATCTAATCCTCTTTTCACTATTTACTACAGTGCAAAGAAAGCATTGCGAATATAATTCAAATGGAGAGTTCACTGATGTTAGCCTGACTGAAAGTGTTGTGGGCTCAAATTTGTAGTTACTGTGTTGGAAAATAAGAATATTATGTACACAAAATTAAACAATGTAAACTTATGAATACAATGGATAGTTATTTTACCTAAGTCAGACACTTTTTTATGTGAAATGAAATAGGGATATCATATATGACTTCAAAAAGTGATTAGTGAGGAACTTTTTCAATTTTCGTCAGTAACTTTTTATCAGTGGGAAAGTTGTACCTAATAATTTGAAATTAGTTACGAACTGTACAAGTTATCTATAGAATCTGTGGTCGGCCCATTTCATAGTAAGTAATTCTGAAAATCTATTTCCAAACCTTAAAAAATTTGTGACTGGAAAGCGTATTTTATTAAATGAATAGATAATGGCAGCTACAGAGGGGTATTTTATGGATCTTTCAGAATATTACTTCAAGACGGATCAAATTATTAGAGAAGCGTTCGACCAAGTGTATGGAAGTTGGGGGAGATTATATAGAAAAATAAAGTCATTTTTGTAACAATTAACTTGTTTTTTCATTTCCATTCTGTGAACTTTTCAACTATCTCTTGCAAGTAACTACACATAACAAAAAATATTCAACCTCTGATGTTTTTCAATTACTGTCCCAAGTCTACGTTGGACAAAAAGAACAGATTTCCATGCGTGTTTAACAGTTCCTGCTAATTGAACACATCAGAGACATTAAAACATATACCCAAATTCTAGTTTTATCTCTCACACACACACACACACACACACACACATGGCAAGATGAAAGTCATTAGAACCTATGAACACATGTGTAATGTACTGACATATAGATAGAACTGTACTCACAGCCCTGTTAGACTTTGTTAATCTGATTGTATTTAAGAACAAGTATCCCATTCAAAATAGTGACCAAGTTCTACAGCTTGGGGAGCTCACTAGTAGATATAACTTTTACCTTCATGTGTAGGTCTGTAAAATTAATTTTCTGTAGCTACAGTTACCGTGAACACACAGAGGTGATAAGCAAATTTAGTTTCCTAAATTTAAAGACACTAAATATTGAAGAATCATGCTTGGTAAGTGTCTGACAGAAGGTGCTTAGAGTCTGGTGGAGAACAGCAGCAGAGGATCATCCAAAATGGTAATGATTTCTTCAGGAGGTCAGGGTCATTGATTGGTTGTACCTCTGTTGGATGATGATGCCAACATCTTACACTATAGACTTTCACCATTGTTAAACATTAGTTACACACACAATGCTTCAGCCACTCAGAATCAGTGCGTATGTACAGTGACACCACAAAAACTGATCTATAATTAAACAAAATTATATATAATTACACAATAAATGAAGTAAAATAAGAAAAATGACACGCATGAATAAAACTCATGAATAATGGCCACAGACTGTAAGAGTTTCCACCCATTTCCACAATGATTCCAGGTGTGAGAGTTCCTGTCTGTGGAAGGTATAATGACTAAAAACCTACAGACTCATGGCCTTATTAGCAAGTTGTGTTTATGCAATTAAATTTCTTTTTTTTTCAATTTTTACAAGACATTTTGTTAAAATGTTCTGGTACTTCAAAAGGCAACCACTGATCATGAACAGTCAAAATGTGTTAGTATGTAATTAACATTTTATGATAATTTGGGTCCAGAATACTTACGTATTGCAGTGCTAGCAACAGCAGAAAAAAGAAACCACTTATGTATTTTAAACTAGAATGTTAAGATTTGTAAAAATAAATTGGTACTTGTGCAGTTATATAACCAACCACCGATATCAGTGTCAGTTTTTATCACTATTGATATGTTTCATGTTTTCATCAAAATAAGGAAAACAGACAGAGTGTTCAGTAGATGCGATGGTATAAACTAAAAAACAATTAAGACCACAAAACAAGTACATCCAATAGCAATTAGAAGTGATAAAATATGTTGTATTGAAACGTGGCCCTGAATGTTTTATAAAATTTTTGTAAGTTTTTTTTTTCAGGGGGCGTTACTTATTCTTTAAAACTAGATGCGTGGTCTAGATGGAAAAAGATGCGCTGAGTGCATTGTGACAGGACTGGCATAACGATAACAGCTTTTATTAGTGTTCCTTTTTTTTTATAATGATAACATCTTTACTACAATATGCACGGTTATTTTTTCTATGTTCATTCATAGACGTATATCTCTCAAATATTGATAATAACAATTGGCAATATTAACAAGGAATTAATTTTTGAACCATTACATAATTAACCAACAACAAATTATTCAAACACATTTAAGTGCACTGTTCACACATAAGCCGACATCCCCATGTATTAACATTTATTCATATGACCTTTTCTAAATTGAGTTCTAATAAACAATTACAAAATCATGGATAAGCAGATACATTATGAATTAAACTGACACTCAAAATATAATACATCATCACTAACAAGAACATGTAATATACCGTTTTACATTTCCCAAATAAAATATTTCCCTTTATTTTTTTTTAACTAAATTATGCATTACAGGATATATATATATATACATCTTGGTACTATCACCATTTCATCATTTCTTATACACACCAGTTGCCAAAAAAAATAGTTGTAATATAATTAGCCAGAAAAACCGAACAATATGCTAGTACATTTAGAATCAAAGAAGAAATTAAATTTCTATATAGCAAGAAAATATTGAATTCGGCCATGTATAAGTCACAATTGGAACTATATAACAAGGTACATCCCGCATTGATCGATAGTATCATAGAGCAAATAAACAAATGCATTACAAATAAAATTAAACTTCACAAACATAAACAGGCAATTCAAATCAGCCATTTGATAAACAGTAAATGTAAAGATAACATCGAAAGCACACACAATTTCTACCCTAGAATAATAAATATCACTATTGTTTGACGACTCGGAACACTAAGTTTTTATAATTAAAATCGTAAAGATTTACCTTACAGCCTAAACCGGCTTTCACCTTTAGAAGGCTTCATCAGAGGCTGCCGTAGGTAGCGTTGTCCGTCTTGTTGTTGGCGACGGGATAGTTTTCCGAAAGATCGATGCTGTGTGTGTGTGGTGAGATGTGTTCGAATAATGTGTGGGATTTGAATTGTGTCTGTTCGTTTAGGATGTCGTTTTTATTTGTTTTTGTGTGTTTGTATATTTCTAATTGTTCTAGAGTGTCTAGTAGAACAGTAGAACAATTAGAAATATACAAACACACAAAAACAAATAAAAACGACATCCTAAACGAACAGACACAATTCAAATCGCACACATTATTCGAACACATCTCACCACACAAACACAGCATCGATCTTTCGGAAAACTATCCCGTCGCCAACAACAAGATGGACAACGCTACCTACGGCAGCCTCTGATGAAGCCTTCTAAAGGTGAAAGCCGGTTTAGGCTGTAAGGTAAATCTTTACGATTTTACTTATAAAAAACTTAGTGTTCCGAGTCGTCAAACAATAATGATATTTAGTTAAGTAACGGACACGTCATGGACAACGAAATCCTAGAATAATAAATACAACAGACGTCACTTTAACTGACGCAGAAACAAAACTTATCAGCAAAGGACTAAATTACAATTTTCCCCCCAACCTCAAAAATAAACATAACTTAATTAAAGAAATAATAGAAGCCGAATCGGTGATAAAAAACATTCCTGACCCAGATAAACAAAATGAAATAAGAATATTAATAAACAATAAGTTTAATAAAATAATTAAAAACAAAAACAATAATCATATACAAAATAAATTTAATTACACTAAAGCACAACATGAACAACAAATAGCCGTACAACTAAACAAAAAACTTTCTAATAATAATATTTACTTAACTAAGGTAGATAAGGGAAATTCTATAGCCATGCTAAAGTTTGAAGAATACACACAAAAATTATACAACTTTATAAATAACAACAATATTGTAACAGTACAGACTGACTCAGTACCGGAATTATGGGTATTTTCAATGTTTATATTATGTATTTTTTAAACAGACAGAATGGTTAGGTACATTGTCCCTCTGGAAAAAAGGAACAATGTAAATTCGGCCAGAGTAAGACACCAAGGTCTCCGGTGGACGTGAAAACATCAAAATATACCATGGCGGTGTTTATGACGAAGTACAACAATATGCATTGTGATTGGGCTATAACACTAGTCCGTCATCGCTAAGAACAATGACGCACTGAGTACAATGTGTGTAACGAGGCGTTGTCCAGCAAGACAAAGCGGGATGACGTAAGAACGACACACACACAAGCAAGAATTTACACTTGCCTCGCTCTCATTTCAACGCCATCCTTCAGAGGAGACATAGCGATGTATCGCTGTGTGAACGATTTTCTACAAATAGTTCAAAATAATTAGATCAAAATACTATCATTAATAGTGGAGCAATGAAAGCTCATTTTGTTTAGCAGTATGAGTATTAAAATGTAAAATCAGTGCATATATCTCTCCAGTTAGACTCAGCAGAATTAGAGGCGAACACCGGACCTTACCATGGTCGTCACCCAACAGCATCGGATGGACAACACCAAACGATAAGCAGAGAAGTCCCATTTTATCATTTGTTATAGTTTAATGAGCTCATTAATACAGAATTACTAATTAAAGAATGTACTGGGTTAAAGATGAGTGTGTGTGAGAGTGAACGAGTAAACTTATGGCCATAACCACAAAATGCTGAGGGCATTGGTTTGTGTATTAACGAATTCAATTGATAAATGTTTTTAAGCTGCAGCAATACAATTTGCACTGATATTAATTTAGCAGACAAAAGAAGTATAGATAGTAAAATGAGATATAAAAAATAACAACCATTTTGTTTTGGTCATGTTAGATGACGTCATTGTTTTGACCGCATGGTCGTGTCTGTAATACATTCTGGAGCATTAAATTTTGATGGTTATTCTCAACAATACCGTGTTATCAATTGTGTCGTCCACTGTGTTTCGAAATCTTACTGTACCCGAAACCCTGGAACCCTTAGGTATAAAGCAGTGTGTAAAAGCAGAAGATGAGCCCGGCAAATAATGATATTGGTAAGGTAACATTATTCATGTATTTAAAGTTTACTGACAAAGGTAGTATTGATACATACAAATATAAATACATTTATATTGTAATATTTATAAAAATGTAAGGGGAGGAACATTACAATTGGCGCCCGAACAGGGACTCTATATAAAATTAATTTATATAAAACAGATAGATGGAGAAACACAGAAGACGATATATAATGAATGAGAGGTTATGTTGTTAAAGGTAAAGAGTTAAATACGAGTTGAGTATATTGCGTAGTCAAATACAAATAGAGATATAGAACCATTTAAATACTAAATACAAAATGGCAGAAAATAACAATAGCATAGAAATAGAAAATTCAGAAACAGAATCCATTTTATTGGAAAGACACATTAGCTCAACGCCCAAAATAGTCGAAAATAAAATTTCATTAGAAAATTTATTTACATTAATCAATGACAAATTCGAACAACAAAACAATAAGTTCGAAGACAAAATAAATCAGATGAACAGTACACTTAACGTAAAACTAGATAGTTTTGAAAGTGAGTTAAAAAAGCAAAATACTTTACAGAATATCAAATTAAACCAAGTAGAAGAGAAATTAGAAAAATTTAAAAAGAAAATACAGAGACAAAATTGTAGTATTGACAAAGTAGACAAGTTAGAGATAGACAAAAACAAGGTAAGTGGTGAGAATTATAATAGAATTACAAATATGGTGTTAGAAAATAATTGTGTGAGTATTGAGAGTGGTGATAAAAGTATAATGGGAGTAGAATTTGATAATGAAGTGATAAAAAGTGTTGCTGAATTAGAGAGAAAGTATAGAGAGAATTTACAGATAAAGGGGTTGCAGGGGGTAAGATTTTCCCTTAATGTTGTAGTAGGGGGTGAAGTAAAGACTTCACGTGTGTTTAGGAAGGACGAGAGTGCCTTCAATGCGTATTTGGAAGACAAAAGGTCTACAAATAAAGTGGTCCCTGGTTTTTTTGTGCACTTCACAGGTGGTGCAGTGATAAAGTAGTAGAGTCCCCTGCATATATGGAGAAAGAGTGTGTAGCTTGGTATGATGGTGAGAAATGTTTTGAGAGATATTTAGAGAAAGAGTTGTGTGTAGATGGTGAGATGCAAGTATTTAAGTTAGATAGAAGTTATAAAGAGTTGATAGAGAGAGTAGGATGGAAGAAAACAAACTATATGAAATACTTACCTTATAATGAAGCTGATATAGCAGTAGTAGGAGATGATAATGAAAATAATGACTTAGTAACTTATCTGATTGTGACGAATTATACTGGAGGTGACAGGACAATGACCAATCATGACAGATTAAATGAGTTTGTGGAAAATAATGAAAATTTGAATGGTATATGCATTTATGATGTTAATATAAGAGATTCAATAATAAGCAATGTATATAGATATAAGATAAGACTATTGTTCGACGATATGGGGTAATTGTTTATTGTGTTATGAACATTTAATTGTGTGGACAGTGTTTTTAAAAAATGGACTGACTAGGACTGATTATGGCAAATGATTTCATGATTATGTGAATTGTATATTTTTGTGTATTGATGTCTATGTATTTGTGTATTTTTACTGTTGTGTATTTTATGTAATTTTTATGTAAACATGTATTGTACGATTTTAAATAATTGGAGGAAGTTAATAATGATTTTAAAGGATATTATGAGAATTCAGATTCTAATGGTTAGTAGATGACTATGTATTTGGATATGAAAGGTGTTGTTAGCAGATAAGTGATGAATTTTCTAATGGTGTATTAAGTTGAAATGTTATAAAAGAGTTTGGGGTAATAGTGATAAATAAGGGCATGGGAGTTAGGTAAATAGAGTTAATGGGAGTTAGGAAAATAAAGTGTTGAGATGCTGATGATATATAAAGAGGTGTTAGATATTTTAGGGACACAGTGGTTAGTAATTATATGTAGAGTTGAGTGATGTGCATGGTAATTATATTTGTTGTTGATGGTGATATTTTGTAATAAGGGTATTGGTGTAGGAGTCCAACGAGATATGTTGAGACAGGAAGGGAACGTTGTGTGCCGGAAAGGGTTATCTGAAAGGGTCAGAAACCGATAAGGGAATGAGTTGGTTAGAGGGAATACACACATACTAGTACAAAAAAGGTGCGGTGCCAGAGGTTTTAAATGGGATTTATGAAGGGGGTTTATTATAGAGATATTGGTGTCAAAATATATTAATGGTTAGAAGCGGCTAGTGTAGAAAAAAGGGGGTAGTAAGGTTAGGTTGACAGATGCCAAAATAAGACATAGAAAATAGTGAGTAACAGAGAGTCACCCAAACGAGTAAGGATAAAAGGATTAGAAAAGGAGAATTCATGGTAGGAAGGTGAGGTAACAAAGGAAGGTAATTGTAACTGAAAGGTAAGGATAAAATTGAAATTGTTGCATAGAATATGATGAATGTCAAATAATTAAAAGTTAATAGAGAGCTGTTGAAGTAGTAATGTGATAAAGTTTGGTACAAGTCATGTAAATTTAAATTGTTTAATGTAAGGTAATGTAACAATGTTAATATGTAATGTACAATGTTTTATGATGTTTTATTATGTTGGGGGGAAATAGAGTGTGTGGCTAGGAGGTCGTTGCAGGGGTAATGACGATAATAAGTGTTAAGGGATAGTATATTTTAAAGTTGAAAATATAAGGTTAAAAAATGAAGTTAAACAAAATATTCTCGTAAGCTGCCATTTACAAAATAGAGAGATGAGTATAAGTTGAGCAACAAAGTTTAAAGAAAAGTGTCTGCCATGATAGTGTAGTCTGAATTTGTAGAATTAATTAGGTGAAGGTATTTTGGGGATATATTAAAGAATTATTGATATATTGTGTTATGTGTGTAGTTATAGATTTGTTGTTATTTTCTTACAAATAAGAAATTGATTTAGGTGGTGGTAAAAAATTCAAGGTAGTCTAAGTCTTGTTGTGATTAGGTGAAACTGTTGATTTTAAGACCAAACCAATGCCCCAAACACAAACCAATGCGTCTAAAGGGGAACATATCAGTTGTAGATGCGTAAATGTATTAGACCACTATTTTGAATTTTGTATTGGATGTTTCAGAGTTTTGTGGTGTTGTGACCGCAGTCCTGAGCTGGCTGGAGCGTCAGAACAGGAGTGTAGAGTGCCTCATGGCCTTATGGTGTAGGGATCTCTTAAGAGAAGTCCAGTAAGGTCAGAGGGTGCGACCAACATCATGGGACCGAGGGTAAGTGATGATAAAATTTTTTTGTAACATTACAGGGGGTTGTGGTGACGTATCTAGACTGATCCTTTTAGGAGAGTGTGAATGAGTCAAGGAAATTTTTTTGTGTTCCTACACAAAAAATTTTCCTTGAGGGGGTTTGTAACAGTACAGACTGACTCAGTACCGGAATTATGGGAATTATGGGTATTTTCAATGTTTATATTATGTATTTTTTAAACAGACAGAATGGTTAGGTACATTGTCCCTCTGGAAAAAAGGAACAACGTAAATTCGGCCAGAGTAAGACACCAAGGTCTCCGGTGGACGTGAAAACATCAAAATATACCATGGCGGTGTTTATGACGAAGTACAACAATATGCATTGTGATTGGGCTATAACACTAGTCCGTCATCGCTAAGAACAATGACGCACTGAGTACAATGTGTGTAACGAGGCGTTGTCCAGCAAGACAAAGCGGGATGACGTAAGAACGACACACACACAAGCAAGAATTTACACTTGCCTCGCTCTCATTTCAACGCCATCCTTCAGAGGAGACATAGCGATGTATCGCTGTGTGAACGATTTTCTACAAATAGTTCAAAATAATTAGATCAAAATACTATCATTAATAGTGGAGCAATGAAAGCTCATTTTGTTTAGCAGTATGAGTATTAAAATGTAAAATCAGTGCATATATCTCTCCAGTTAGACTCAGCAGAATTAGAGGCGAACACCGGACCTTACCATGGTCGTCACCCAACAGCATCGGATGGACAACACCAAACGATAAGCAGAGAAGTCCCATTTTATCATTTGTTATAGTTTAATGAGCTCATTAATACAGAATTACTAATTAAAGAATGTACTGGGTTAAAGATGAGTGTGTGTGAGAGTGAACGAGTAAACTTATGGCCATAACCACAAAATGCTGAGGGCATTGGTTTGTGTATTAACGAATTCAATTGATAAATGTTTTTAAGCTGCAGCAATACAATTTGCACTGATATTAATTTAGCAGACAAAAGAAGTATAGATAGTAAAATGAGATATAAAAAATAACAACCATTTTGTTTTGGTCATGTTAGATGACGTCATTGTTTTGACCGCATGGTCGTGTCTGTAATACATTCTGGAGCATTAAATTTTGATGGTTATTCTCAACAATACCGTGTTATCAATTGTGTCATCCACTGTGTTTCGAAATCTTACTGTACCCGAAACCCTGGAACCCTTAGGTATAAAGCAGTGTGTAAAAGCAGAAGATGAGCCCAGCAAATAATGATATTGGTAAGGTAACATTATTCATGTATTTAAAGTTTACTGACAAAGGTAGTATTGATACATACAAATATAAATACATTTATATTGTAATATTTATAAAAATGTAAGGGGAGGAACATTACAATATTACAAAATTGACATCCGACCCTACTAAAAAATACACTTTAGAATTGAACAAAACAATAAATAAATGCAAGCAATTATTTGATAAACGCACACAATATTCACTAAAACCAATAAATGCTAGTGAGCCTTGTTTAAGAGGTCTCCCGAAAGTACATAAACAGAATACTCCTATTAGACCTTTGGTTAATTTTACAACTGCCCCCGGTTATAAAATAGCAAAAACTTTAGTAAAAATCATCAAAGAGCATACCAAACTAGAAAATAATCAGAGTGTTAAAAGGTGTAAAGATTTTATCAAAAAAGTAAATCATATTACAATTCAACCAAATTACAAGCTAGTATCCTTCTACATAGTAGATTTATATACTAATGTGGCTATCGAAGAAACATTAAAATTACTCAGACGTAATTTAATAAATAATGATTCATTGGAAATACAGAAAGTTGACCAGCTGATGATGATATTAAAAATTATTCTTAATCAAAACTATTTTTCATTTGAAGATTCACATTATAAACAGAATGAAGGCCTTGCTATGGGATCTCCACTTTCTGGCATCCTGGCAGACCTATATTTAAATCATTTAGAAAACACAAAAATTTTAAAGATAATTATTTCGCCAATAAAATCATCCATTATTCTAGATATGTAGATGACACCTTTATATTCAACGGGAATATAGAATTGTTTAAGAATTCATAATCATAAATAAAATTTGATTTCATTATTTTAGTACTTAGAAACTAATTATTGAATTAATAATTTTCTTTATTGAGTATCCAGTTTATTACTGCAGTATGGAGTATAGGTTTTATCTTTTTTAACAATTTTTAATGCAGTTTACTGGAGTAAAATCTTCTTATTGATAATGTTCTTATCAGTTTCATTACATTATTCTTATCTCTTTTTATTATCTCAGACAATATTTATAGCATACAATTTAGTTAATGACTTAGTATTTTGTTCTTCATGTATCATGGTCATGAAATGGTTTAAGTTGGGGCCTATTATATGTAAGGGGAAAACATAACGTTACAATATTGTAATTACTTTTATTTCTATAACTATTTATAAGTATTACTTGTACAAACAAAACTGACTTAGAACTTGGGAAATTATGGAATTCTGCTGAAATTTCTTAGTCTTTTTAAAAAAGAGACTTGTGTCCATATTAACAGCAAAGATGATTATTACTGAAGCTCTGAGAACTGTCATATGATAATGGGATGACAGTGTATCAGTTAGAATAATCAACAACTTATTAAGGCACACTGTAAGGAGGTATGTTTTAATCATTTTGCACACATCATTCCAGAAGTCTGTTCTAAAAACAATTATAATGAAACTGCTGTTTCAACAGTACTAATAATGCAGCATGGCAAAATTTAAACCATTTTTATTGGTCTGAACGTTTGTTTCAAGCTGAATATACCAAATATGTTTGTAATAGGTTTATAATTTAAGATGTGAAGTACCTTATATGAAGCCTTTACTAGTAGCTGTTCATTAGATAACAAATAATAACTATAATTTCCATTAATTTTGTTAATGTTCTTTACCATTCATTATTTAGTTATTTTTTTACTGTCAGGAAAAGTTCTGATGTAATTTCTGTACGTGTTATTTTTGGTCTCTCTCTCTCTCCCCCTCTCATTGTATTTATTGAAAAAACATAAAAAACTGACATTCTTCTGTATGTGTCCACATTGCATACAATTAAAAAATATCGGTATGGAGAACCATACATGACTGCCATGTTCTAAGATTTATATTGAAAATCATATTCGAAATGAAATATTTCCATAGAAACTACGTCTTTCTACTTATTGCTTCAGCATTAACCACAGTACTGTGCTCACTAACGTATATCATCTCACGTTTTCGCACTCGATTTTCACCGATGATGGCAGTCGATGGCACTGCCAAAAGTCTGGTTTTGCAGAAAACATTGGACTACGGCTAAAGAGCCCGGGAAGCAATTTTAACAAAAAACTACTTCTTTGTTGCCGATAACGTAGTACACATATAAAAAAATCTCCCCTCCACCTTCAACTATAATTTTTAATAATAGAAAATTACCCCCACCCCGTTCACCTAACTTCTTCATTTATAGATATTTCATCTACGTTTCTACAGTGGATTACTATGAGCTTCTTATCAGGATACTTTATTTATAAAAATTAAGTACTTTACTCTTGTTAAATCATAAAATGTTTCAGGTAAACTACCCCTTTCTCTTAACCGATCTTCTCCAAAATCAACAGACCTTCTGTCCTCTACAATTCAGGGAAGCATGCAAAAAAATATTTGATTCTGTTTGAATGTGCGGCAGTTATCGTTCGTCATGGAAACATTTCTCTTGTTACAACATAAAATGTTTCAGGTAAACTACCCCTTTCCCTTAACCGATCTTCACCAAAATCAATAGACCTTGAGCTCTCTGCAACTCAGGGGGTGCAAAAAATTATTTGATTCTCATTGAATTTTCGGCAGTTATCTTTTGTCATAAAAAATTACCCTTTTTAAAACATAAAACGTTGCTGATAAACTACCCCTCCCCTTAACCGATCTTCAACAAAATCAACAGACCTTGAGTTCTCTTTAGTTCAAAAAGGTATGCAAAAACCTAGTTGATTCTGTTTGAATTTACGGCAGTTATCGTTTGTCATATAAAAAATTACCCTTGTTAAAACATAAAATGTTGCTGGTAAACTACCCCTTTCCCTTAACCGATCTTCACGAACACCAATATGTATTGAGAACTCTACAATACAGGGCTGTATGCAAAACATCATTTGATTCTGTTTGAATTTGCATCTGTTATCGTTTACTATAGAAAAAATTACCCTTGATAAAAAACCGTTGCAGGTAAACTACCCCTTTGCCTTAACCGATCTTCACCAAAATCAACAGCTCTTGAGAGCTCTACAATTCAGGGCTGTATACGAAATATTATTTGATTCTGTTTTAATTTGCGGCTGTTATCGTTTGCCATAGAAAACACCCTTGATAAAACATAAAACGTTGCTGGTAAACTACCCTATTCCATTAACCGATCTTCACCAAAAACAACAGGTCTTGAGAACTCTACAATTCAGGGCCGTATGCAAAACATTGGTTGATTCTCTTTGAATTTACGGCAGTTATCGTTCGTCATAGAAAAAATACCCTTGTTAAAACATAAAACGTTGCAGGTAAACTACCCCTTTTCCTTAACCGATCTTCAACAAAATCAACAGACCTTGAGTTCTGTATAATTCAAAAAGGTATGCAGAAGGGTAGTTGATTCTGTTTTAATTTATGGCAGTTATCGTTCGTCAAAAAAAAATTACCCCTGATAAAACATAAAATGCTGCTGTTAAACAACCCTATTCCCTTAACCGATCTTCACAAAAACCAACAGGTCTTGAGAACTCTACATTTCAGGGCTGTATGCAAAATATTATATGATTCTGTTTGAATTTGCGGCTGTTATCATGTGCCATATAAAATACCCTTGATAAAACAAAAAAAGTGTCAGGTAAACTACCCCTTTCCCTTAACCGATCTTCACCAAAAACAATAGGTCTTTAGTACTCAAGAAAACAGGGCTGTATGCAAAAACGTATTTGATTCTGTTTGAATTTGTGGCTCTTATCGTTTGCCATAGAAAATACCCTTTTAAAACATAAAACGTTGCTGGTAAACTACCCCTTTCCCTTAACCGATCTTCACCAACACCAATAGGTATTGATAACTCTACAATACAGGGCTGTATGCAAAACATCATTTGATTCTGTTTGAATTTGCGGCTGTTACCGTTTACCATAGAAAAAATATCGGTATGGAAAACCATACATGACTTCCATATTCTAAGATGTATATTTAAAATCATTTTCAGCCAAACAGCCAGGCTGTGTCTTACCAGCCTTTTTATTGCTGTATTAAATGAAAAATATTATATTACATTAAAATGAAAAAATTATAATTTTATTGCCTGGCAACAAAATTATTTTATTTTTAACAATTACCATTGTTTCAAAAAGCTTAAATAAATTTTCAAGTACTTTACTCTTGTTAAAACGTAAAAGGTTGCAGGTAAACTACCCCTTCTCCATAACCGATCTTCACCAAAAACAATAGGTCTTGAGTACTCTACAAATCAGGGCTGTATGCAAAACATTATTTGATTCTGTTTGAATTTGCGGCTGTTATCGTTTGCCATAGGAAATACCCTTGTTAAAAAAACGTTGCAGGTAAACTACCCCTTTCCATCAACCGAACTTCACCAAAAACAAAAGGTCTTGAGAACTCTACAATTTAGGGCTGTATGCAAATAATCTTTTGATTCTGTTTGAATTTGCGGCTGTTATCGTTTGCCATAGGAAATCCCCTTGTTAAAACATAAAACGTTACTGGTAAACTACCCCTTTCCCTTAACCGATCTTCACCAAAAACAGCACATCTTGAGAACTCTACAATTCAGGGCTGTATGCGAAACATTATTTGATTCTGTTTGAATTTGCGGCTGTTATCGTTTGCCAAACAAACAAAATTACCTTTGCTAAAAAAAAACCGTTGCAGGTAAACTACCCCTTTCCCTCAACCGATCTTCACCAAAAACAACAGGTCGCGAGTACTCTGCAAATCAGGGCTGTATGCAAAAAATTATTTGATTCTGTTTGAATTTGCGGCAGTTATCGTTTGCCATAGAAAAAAAAACTATAGACACACAGACACACAGACAGACAGACACACAGACAGACAGACAGACACACACACAGACACTTTTCGGAAAACGACTTTTTTCATGTTTTGAGTGTAGTAGAATCAGAATCTGCAATAATCTCGAACACGATTTTTTTTGCCATCACCATACTTCCATTCCTTAAGGAATATGGAAGTAAATATCGGTATGGAGAACCATACATGACTTCCATATTCTAAGATTTATATTTAAAATCATTTTCAGCCAAACAGACAGGCTGTGTCTTACCTGCCTTTTTATTGCTGTATTAAATGAAAAATATTATATTACATTAAAATGAAAAAATTATAATTTTTTTGCCTGGCAACAAAATTATTTTATTTTTAACAATTACCATTGTTTCAAAAAGTTTAAATAAATTTTCAAGTACTTTACTCTTGTTAAAACGTAAAAGGTTGCAGGTAAACTACCCCTTCCCCTTAACCGATCTTCACCAAAATCGAAAGTCATTGAGACCTCTACAATTCAGTGACGTATGCAAAACATTATTTGATTCTGTTTGAATTTGCGGCTGTTATCGTTTGCCATATAAAATACGCTTGATAAAAAAACGTTGCAGGTAAACTACCCCTTCTCCTTAACCGATCTTCACCAAAAACAATAGGTCTTGAGTACTCTACAAATCAGGGCTGTATACAAAACATTATTTGATTCTGTTTGAATTTGCGGCTGTTATCGTTTGCCATAGAAAATACCCTTGTTAAAAAAACGTTGCCGGTAAACTACCACTTTCCCTCAACCGAACTTCACCAAAAACAATAGGTCTTGAGAACTCTACAATTTAGGGCTGTATGCAAATAATCTTTTGATTCTGTTTGAATTTGCGGCTGTTATCGTTTGCCATAGGAAATACCCTTGTTAAAAAAACGTTACAGGTAAACTACCCCTTTCCCTCAACCGAACTTCACCAAAAACAATAGGTCTTGAGAACTCTACAATTCAGGGCTGTATGCAAATAATCTTTTGATTCTGTTTGAATTTGCGGCTGTTATCGTTTGCCATAGGAAATACCCTTGTTAAAACATAAAACGTTACCGGTAAACTACCCCTTTCCCTTAACCGATCTTCACCAAAATCAAAAGATCTTGAGAACTCTACAACTCAGGGCTGTATGCGAAACATTATTTGATTCTGTTTGAATTTGCGGCTGTTATCGTTTGCCAAACAAACAAAATTACCCTTGCTAAAAAAAACCCGTTGCAGGTAAACTACCCCTTTCCCTCAACCGATCTTCACCAAAAACAACAGGTCGCGAGTACTCCGCAAATCAGGGCTGCATGCAAAAAATTATTTGATTCTGTTTGAATTTGCGGCAGTTATCGTTTGCCATAAAAAAAAATCTACAGATAGACACACAGACAGACAGACACACAGACACACACACAGACACTTTTCGGAAAACGACTTTTTTTCATGTTTTGAGTGTAGTAGAATCAGAATCTGCAATAATCTCGAACACGATTTTTTTTGCCATCACCATACTTCCATTCCTTAAGGAATATGGAAGTAAAATTACCCTTGATAAAAAACCGTTGCCGGTAAACTACCCCTTTCCCTTAACCGATCTTCACCAAAAACGATAGGTCTTGAGAACTCTACAATTTAGGGTTGTATGTAAAATATTATATGATTTTGTTTGAATTTGCGGCGTTATCGTTTGCCATACAAAATACCCTTGATAAAACAAACAACGTGGCCGGTAAACTACCCCTTTCCCTTAAACGATCTTCACCAAAAACAATAGGTCTTTAGTACTTAAGAAATTAGGGCTGTATGCAAAAACTTAATTGATTCTGTTTGAATTTGCGGCTCTTATCTTTTGCCATGGAAAATACCCTTTTAAAACATAAAACGTTGCAGGTAAACTACCCCATTCCCTTAACCGATCTTCACCGAAACCAAAAAGTCTTGAGAACTCTACAATTCAGGCCAGTATGCAAAACATTATTTGATTATGTTTGAATTTGCGGCTGTTATCGTTTGCCATAGAAAATACCCTTGTTAAAACATAAAACGTTGCTGGTAAACTACCCCTTTCCCCTAACCGATCTTTACCAAAATCAACAGATCTTGAGAGCTCTACAATTCAGGGCTGTATGCAAAACATTGGTTGATTCTCTTTGAATTTACGGCAGTTATCGTTCGTCATAAAAAAATACCCTTTTTAAAACATAAAAAGTTGCTGGTAAACTACCCCTTTCTCTTAACCGATCTTCAACAAAATCAACAGACCTTGAGTTCTGTATAATTCAAAAAGGTATGCAGAAGCGTAGTTGATTCTGGTTTAATTTATGGCAGTTATCGTTCGTCAAATAAAAATTACCCCTGATAAAACATAAAATGTTGCTGGTAAACAACCCTATTCCCTTAACCGATCTTCACCAAAACCAACAGGTTTTGAGAACTCTACATTTCAGGGCTGCATGCAAAATATTATATGATTCTGTTTGAATTTGCGGCTGTTATCGTTTGCCATACAAAATACCCTTGATAAAACAAACAACGTGGCAGGTAAACTACCCCTTTCCCTTAAACGATCTTCACCAAAAACAATAGGTCTTTAAAAGTACTTAAGAAATTAGGGCTGTATGCAAAAACTTAATTGATTCTGTTTGAATTTGCGGCTCTTATCGTTTGCCATGGGAAATACCCTTTTAAAACATAAAACGTTGCTGGTAAACTACCCCTTTCCCTTAACCGATCTTCACCAAAACCAAAAGGTCTTGAGAACTCTACAATTCAGGCCAGTATGCAAAATATTATATGATTCTGTTTGAATTTGCGGCTGTTATCATTTGCCATATAAAATACCCTTGATAAAACAAAAAAAGTGTCCGGTAAACTACCCCTTTCCCTTAACCGATCTTCACCAAAAACAATAGGTCTTTAGTACTCAACAAAACAGGGCTGTATGCAAAAACATATTTGATTCTGTTTGAATTTGTGGCTCTTATCGTTTGCCATAGAAAATACCCTTTTAAAACATAAAACGTTGCTGGTAAACTACCACTTTCCCTTAACCGATCTTCACCAACACCAATAGGTATTGAGAACTCTACAATACAGGGCTGTATGCAAAACATCATTTGATTCTGTTTGAATTTGCGGCTGTTACCGTTAACCATAAAAAAAAATTACCCTTGATAAAAAACCGTTGCCGGTAAGCTACCCCTTTCCCCTAACCGATCTTCACCAAAAACGATAGGTCTTGAGAACTCTACAATTTAGGGTTGTATGTAAAATATTATATGATTTTGTTTGAATTTGCGGCTGTTATCGTTTGCCATACAAAATACCCTTGATAAAACAAACAACGTTGCTGGTAAACTACCCCTTTCCCTTAAACGATCGTCACCAAAAACAATAGATCTTTAGTACTCAAGAAATCAGGGCTGTATGCAAAAACTTAATTGATTCTGTTTGAATTTGCGGCTCTTATCGTTTGCCATGGAAAATACCCTTTTAAAACATAAAACGTTGCTGGTAAACTACCCCTTTCCCTTAACCGATCTTCACCAAAACCAAAAGGTCTTGAGAACGCTACAATTCAGGCTAGTATGCAAAACATTATTTGATTATGTTTGAATTTGCGGTTTTTATTGTTTGCCATAGAAAATACCCTTGTTAAAACATAAAACGTTGCAGGTAAACTACCCCTTTCCCTTAACAGATCTTTATCAAAATCAACAGATCTTGAGAGCTCTACAATTCAGGGCTGTATGCAAAACATTGGTTGATTCTCTTTGAATTTACGGCAGTTATCGTTCGTCATAAAAAAAATACCCTTTTTAAAACATAAAACGTTGCTGGTAAACTACCCCTTTCCCTTAACCGATCTTCAACAAAATCAACAGACCTTGAGTTCTGTATAATTCAAAAAGGTATTGTAACCTCTCTATGCTTTTTAGTATTTATCTTATTTCTTGTTAAATTTCTATCTCCTTGCTTGTTGGCTTTCAAAGAGAGGTTACAAGTTATTTAGAACTAGGCAGGAGCCTAGAGAAGCAAAATTTATGCTGGGTCCAGTATGACGGGACTTGCAATGAACTCAGCCATAATATAACAATAACAGATTTATTATATCTCTGGAATTCATACATGTGTACAAGATAAATATATGTATCTATATAAAAACTACCAAAAGGTACATCATGGCAAGCATGTATAAATTAAGTGTACATCAGCATAAGTGTGCATAAGGGTGCACAAAGTAAATGTCTATACATATATATAATATAAAAAATTTAAATCACAACTAGCATATATAATTCCAGTTTACCTAAGAACAAGTGTATATAATAGTATATAAGTTAAATGTACATACATAAATAAAATATAAAATGCACAAACACATGTAAAATTCTCCCCGTCGTGTGGCTAGCTAGACACATAACAACACACACACACAGAACACAAGGTACACAACTCACAATCATTTACTTTCAACACGCATGCCCCTGTAACGCACCCACCCACCGGGTAAAGCAACTATCATCTTATGCCCCGGCAGTGATAAAATATACGCCCGTCGGCAACCCGTTCAGTAGGATAACATAAACTCCAAACCCCTTTAAAGACGAATAATTCATGACGCATAAATGAAAATGGACCACCCATTTGTCTAGCATTCCGTTTATTAATGACCCATGATGAGTGTGTGAACCTTTGTTCCGTTCACAGCACCAGGTAATGTTAACAAACTCCTCACCTACTTCCAGACAGTGTTTATAAAATTCTAGACAGTATTGACTTCACAAAATTCCAAAAAGGAATTAAATCCTTAAGTACTTTAATAACAGAAATTAATTGATTGAGGCTTTACAATTTCAGAAGATTTTGACACTATGTATATCTATTTAATTTACCCAAAAAGAAAAGGATGAAAACCAGTTTTATATTCAAAATTAAACAGCAACTTCTCTACGTGTGAAGTCAACCCATATGTGTTTGCCAGTTAAGAAAACAATCAGCTTAGCCCTTGTGCAAGGGGCAAAATCGGCTAAAATATTTCAAGAACATTAATAAATCGTTTCGATTAGCCTCAGATAACTGTATAAAATAATTAGAAAAAGAATACAATAAGGTGGTTGTGCTCTGGCATCTGTGGGAGCGCGCCCACATGTAGTTGACAAAACTTGACAGGACATCAGCCTGTCTGAGAATGCCCCAGCGCGTGTCCAAGAAACTAAGTGCCCTTTTGTAAACCCTTAAAACGTCCCAAAAAAACTTCAGGAAAGCCCCCCCAACCCGTAATTGTGAAACCACAGTCAATATAATTTTTTATACACCCCTGTTCCAGCCGGAACAGGGCTACAGGGCCGTAACCTAAATTTGTGTAATGAGTAAAAGCGAAAAGAGATACAACTGTAAAATGGTACAAGAGTGAAATGGCTGGCGCGCTCCCGCAGTGCAGCACGCACTTACATTCATAGCATTTAGTGTTATAGAAAAGGGTTATAAAAAGTGCAGTAATTTTTTTTTTCGAGAGTGTTCAGAGTCATGATCACAGTTCACTTCCCAATAGACAGTCTGGACACGTGGTCCCCTGGCTTCTAAGTTATTCACATAAAACAGGCACACTGCCGGTTCGGCCCCCAAAAAAGAAAAAGCATAAATGTCACCTCATAAGTGCTGGCGAGTGCAACATAGTGATTCCGTCTCCATCTCCCTCTTCGTAGGCGGTCTTGACATGGTTCACAGCTCGGGCAGATGTTCAGCCCACCGCAGACCAGGAAACCGACTTAGTGCGAGAACCCGAGAGTCGTTTTATTCTCTACTCCATCCTATAGAGATATTCAACTGCGCAGAAACGAATCGAAGAGAGGAGATGGAGTACAATCTTTCTAGGAGAGGCAAGCGTTGACTGACACACAATACACAATCGTAACAGCCCAAGTAGAGCTGCGCGCGCAACGGCACACAATACCGCTCCCCTTCACACCGCCGGACAAAGGTCGCGAGCGCTTCACGTTATGTTACAATAAACTGACTTGTTCTAAAATATTTTGTAACGGCCGGCTCCGCGCCGGCACACCCCCACCCCGAAAGGGCAACCCGGTTCCCCCACTCTGAAACTCAGGAAAGTACCCTGCAGTGTACTCCCAACTGAAAAAATCCGGTGGACATCGTGGGTAAGATGGCCAGGCAGACTCGCTCCCAGGAGAACAGAGGCTCAGAAGGGAAAACGAAAGAGACGAAAGAAGAGGTGTATAGTGTAAGTGTGCGGTTGCTGCACACTGACCTGATCAGGGCCAGCCCACAGCAAAGAGGGACAGAGAAGAGAGACAAAAGAAAAGTTCGGGAGCTCCCGGAGTTCCGAACTCCTGAGGCTCGTCCACCCAAGCCAGAACACGATAGCCACCTAAACAGGGCCATCTGCCCCCATGTAATTACGGGAAGATTCCCTAATACTATTCCCCATTTTACACACTACCATACTGCACGGGCCAAGGGGAAAGAGGGGCGATGACAGTCCCCATGATGCGGTGGTCCCCGCTGGGACCTAACGGCAAACCATGTCGACTGTGACTATGTCGCCTTTCCAAAGTATATATATATATATATATTGTAGCGTGACAGAAAATCCACTACATTGTAAATCATATGAAATGATAAAATTTAATTACATCAAAAAATGTTGTAATAATATTAAATGACATTTAAATAAATCAGAGGAATAAAACACAATAAGATAAAAATCCTCACTACATAATATATAAAAACCACTGTTAAAAGAAACCAAAGAAAGTATTGAAGCAACTCATCAACTCATAAATAATACCAGTACGTTACCCAGGAAGCTCAGAGCAGTAAACCAGTTACACAAAACTATCCCGAAAAAAGAGACTCAATCAAAGAGTGGTGAATACCAAAATACTCTAAAAACAAATAGAAGAATAAAGTCAGTTCAGTGAAGAAATTCAATACTCCAAACTAAACCTCAGTCGTGATAACACCAAGTACCTTGGTTCCCAAGAATGAGGAAAGAAGAACAGAAGAGTGAAGACTAGACGAGGGACAAGAATGAAAACTAGAAGAGGGACAAGAATGAATACCAGAAGGAAGATATGAAGAAGGACAAGAAGGAAGACAGGAGGAGAGGAAGACATAGTATGAAAGAAACACCGTAGTAAAACCTATTATTATATAAACTACTATCAATCCCAAGCCCACAAAAACTATGTCAAAGAAAGTATAACATCCCCAAAATCTTATAAAAATGTAATTATTGAGAAAACTAAAGTGTTGTATAGCGTTATAAGAAGTGCACCGGCTAAAGCTATTGTGTAATAAAGAAAATAAACTAGTCTTAACGGTCCATGATGACTAACGGTCTGGTCTGAGATAATAAGACTCAGAATATCAGAACCAACAGTGAAAGTGAATTTGTATAAGTGTTTTTTAAAAAATGCAATAAACTTAAAGTTGGTGATACTATAACTTAGTAGTATGCTATATCACAACTTTAAAGTCTAATAATAAACAGCATGATAAAATAATAAAATGGAAGGTTTCCAGTATTTTATTATTTTTATGTAAATCCTTATTTAAAAGACCTTTGTAAAAAAGGATGATAATAAATAGAGTATGGGAATTAATGTTTGCTGATGTGGGGAATCACAATAATAATGATTTAAACCAAAAAGGACTGGTACTAATATAGTATGAATAAGTGTAACATGTTTAAATAGACTGTTATTTCATAGTCCTAAAATCAATGTATGAAATAAATGTATTTGTAAGGTTTATTAGAAAATAAGATTTATGTTATGTATTTTAAAAAAGAATTATGTTTGATAAATAATAACTTACATACCAGTAATAATGTACTAAAAGGTATGCTATGTTAGATTGAAAATAGTCAAAAGAGATATGTTTAAGCTGTATCTGCAATATGTTAAATTGTGCAGATTAATAAACAATGTTCATAATTAATTATTTTAATAACTGTAGTGTTAATTAACTACTACACAAAACAATAAGTTATAGATCATGTTATTTTCATATAATTGTAGTTATGTAAAGTCAGAGGAGGAATCAAGTTTAATTTATTGAGAAAGAAAGAAATATAAAATTCTAAAATCTAGGCCATTTGGTGAAATCAGAGAACCAATATAAAATAGTATAATTCACTAATAAATCCTGTAAACTACCCAGATTTATATAAGATAACACAATTAACTACTACTAGGAATGATCCTATGAATTAAAATGACAATAAGGAAATATACCTTAACATTTTGTAAATTGTCAAAATATATAAATTAATTAATTTTAGAGAGCAATATCAAATCTACAAATTAACACAAAAAACCAGTTCAAAGGTGTAATTTATATGTATTTAAGGAAAGGAAGAGAAATATGACTAATTAAAATTTATTATAATAGTATTAATAATATTTAAAATGGAAGGAATTTTATATAAAAACGGAAATCCAATTTTGAGCCTATATTTCCAAAGTGTGAACAAAATTTGTTAATTTCCACAAAATGTCTACAGATATGGACTATAATACATCAATTTAAAGGGAATAAGATGATTAAACTAATAATAAGATTAATAATTCATAAAAGTAAGGAATAAAATAGAAAAATTCCATATATAATGTAATATTTTCTAATGTGTATGAAATCGAAAAATGTTAACAATACTTTTTCAAGGTTTAACTGGGCAAGATTTATGACCAAGTTAATTAGTCTTTTGTTGAATATCAAGCTGAATAGGTATGTGACAAAAACGTTCTTTAAACCGAGTCGAACATGAAGCTAACGTTTTAGCCATTGAAATCAGTGAACGAGAGTTAGACAAATTAAACACTTTTTGATGCCAATACTATAAAAACATTCACGACAATAGTGAAAACAAACCTCTAACTTCACTATACGAGTGACAGTAAACGGTAAAACATTATATTACAACTGATTTACTCTACAAACCTAACCGCAACTTGAAAACTTAACTGTAATAGTTGAACAAATAGAAAATAACCTAACTAACGCAAGTTTACACTGAACACTTCACCAGAATACACTAAATAGATTAACAGACTTATTACACCAGTGCGGGGACATTTTAGACCTTGATGAAGGTAATTTTATAGTAATTTTCTGACTCGACGCATATACAATAGCCGAGACCAACCCAAGGAGCGGCCATCTTGAAAACGAAACCTGCCTACTACATCGTAGAGACTGACGTCACATCAGTCTTCATTGGTTCGACAAAACATTTATTCTAATATCATAACCTGAATTATTTAAATACTATTGAATAGTAATTATTGTAGTTATATGTGTTAACTGTTAATGTTATACTTTCTCGTCACCCTTCTCTGACTATTAATTCTTAATCGCTCAAAGAACCTGTCTTTAATATAATATAACATAAAATTTTGTTCTGTATGACAATCGATAATTCCTGAGACAGAGTCGATAATTGCTCTCCATCGATAAAATATCGATTATTTATCTAAAATTGTCAATAAATCTTTATATTTCTATTATTTTGTATCTGTATTTATTTCACAGGGTAATTTAAGGGTATTTATAAGGCTGAAGGTATTATGTGAAAAGAATATACTCTATTTTGAACAAGATATTGGACCAGTAAGGAAAGTCACCAATCGATTATTACCTGGAGTTAATCTATTTAACTCCAGACTTGGTGCAAATCTTCAAGAAGTGCTCGACGGTCAATAAATACTTACCTGTTATCAAAATTTTCACAGAACCCTTAAAAAACAGATTTATCTAGTATACATACCTCTATAAACATAAACAAAATTATTTTATTGTTTGGAAATTCTATTATTATTGAAATTTCCATTTTATTTTTATTCTTTTGTAACGACCGGCATACAGCGGTCTGGTGACCAAGTGGCTAGCCCAAACAGTGGGATTTGATTTGATTACAGTCATATATAGGGTCTTCTTACAAAGTGACGAATCCAACACGGGGTTTTAAACAAGAAGATAGCCACCCAAAGGTCGTCTTGTTACAAAGTGGCGTCCAACTTAGAGGGCTTAACAATCTAAGCTTGGCAGCGATTGATTAATAGACAGCAGAAAGATGCAGAGACGAGCTACATCGAAAAAGAGGGCGGCAGAGGCCGAGAAAGAGATTGACATGGGGGATAAGGAGGCAACACCTGTGGAGGATCCGGAAGTGTTACTAATCCAGGTAGAACATAAACAACTTGAACCACCAGAGGAACGATCCGAAGCACCAACGCAGACAGGGGAAGTCAATGTCCCAGAAAAGGAGAAACCTTCACAGACCAAGGATAGTAACATACAGGAGATGATCAGAGCAATGATGAGAACAATGGAGCAGAACAGGAAGGAAGACAAACAATCCTTGAAGGAAGATTTGGGCGGAATAAATAAAAATATAGAAAATACCAATAAGAATTTAGAAGAGAAAATGGAGGAAAATAACCAATCTATGAATAAGAAAATGGAAGACCTGAAAAAGGAAAACCAATCCTTGAGTAAGAAGATGGAAGAGAAAATGGAGGAAACAAGTAGGAAAATAGAAAGCGACAACCAGCAACTGAGGGAGAAGTTGGAGGAAAATAATCAGAAAATGGAGGAGAAAATGGACGAGAATAATCAAAGGTTAAAAGAAGAATTAAGGGAAGTTAACCAAGAGAACATGAATAAATTAGACGAGAGGATTGAGTTAGCCAAAGAGGAATTAAATAAAAAGATAACAGAGACCATGAAATCAATAGTAAAGAAATTAGAACAGGAAGTTGTGGTTGTTAACCAGCAGATCCGAGAAGTAGACGAAAGATGTCGGCTAACAGAAAACGAAGTGCTGGAAGTCCGTGAAGTAATAACAAAGGAAATTACTCAGGTCCAAGAACAGCAGAAAACAAAAATAGAGGAGACCAAGAAATTTGCTCTGGAGGAAGTAAATAAAGTAAGAACCCAAGTAACAGAAAAATGCGACGGCGTGGAAGCCGCCATGGTAAACATAACTGGACAGATGCGTCAGAGCCAGGAGGAGATAGAGTCAATCAAAAACAGACCATCGGGATATCACAGTTTCCCCATGTCAGAGAACCGAGAATGGCTGAATTTCCGACAATACAAACGGAAGCCAATGGAGTTCTTGGCACGAATAGAGGAGCACATCGAGAAACACCGAGGGAACCGATGGGTCCAGAATAGAGAGATCCTTGATGAGTCGTTTCGGGAGGTGAATGACCATTGGTGGATGGCAAACCGGAGCGACATCAATAACTATGAGCAGTTCAAGAGCATGTTCAAAGCCAAATACTGGTCAGAGACCACGCAGAATCTCATCAGAGATAATATCTGCCACGGCCGCTACCAACCACAAGTCGGCAGCTCAATGACAGCGTATTTCCTCGGCAAAGTGTGTATGGCCAAGCACTTAGAACCAGCCATACCGGAGGAATGCTTAATTAACAAGCTGTCTTATCATTATGATGAGGAAGTGATTCGCGCTAGGAGGGGCAGCCAGATAAAAACCATCCAGGCAATGACCGAACTCCTGGAGAATTATGAGAACGAAAATTACTACAGGCAAAGTCGTAGGAGAAGTGATGGGCCCGAACCAAGGACGTACCAGAATAATAACCAAGGTGCGAACCACATAAATAATGGGTACCAAGGAGTTCGGACATACCCGCGAAATAATAATTATAATAATGGAAATACTGGAAATAATACCAATTACAATGACAGTAATAGAACGGGTCCCAACCAGCAAAACCCGAATCGACCCTCTAATGGTTATCAGGGTAACCACAATCCCAACCCTGGTAACGTAAATAGTCAGAGAAGCCCCAATTATGGTAATAGTCCCTACTATAATAATGCTAATCGTGTGGGTCCCAATAATAGTAATTTTAGTAATAATAGGTTTCCTCGCCCAAGAGTGAACTTCATACGGGCCACAGATGGAAGACAGCGAGGTTTCAATCACCATAGAGGGAACAGTTACCGAAGATACGAAGAAAGGCGGAGGAGCCTAGAACGGGACCAACCGAGGTACTATCCGACGCGTAGGAGTAATAGTTTGGACAACACTGAACAGAGGTCGCACCATGAACGACCAGAAGACCATAGAACAGATCGGCAAGTAACCACCCTGAGCATCCCGAATGAGGCATCCAATAATATGGCTCAAAGAAATAATGATGCCGAGCCTTTAAACGGGCACAGGCAGTAAGAAATAACCAGAACCCATTACTGCTTCTGACTACTGGGTATGATAATGAGAATGAGTGCAATATAATAAATAATCACAATCGTATTACAATCATCGGATGCAACTACCTGAAAGACATCAGACAGGAGTTATTGGAAGAGGATAACAGGAGTCCCACCAATAACTTCAATAATGAAATTATACATGTTGACGCCAAGGTAGAAGGCATCCCAGCCAAGTTAATGATCGATACCGGGTCAAACGTATCAATAATAAATACGACGGAACTGGAGAGGATACAGCAAGAGTGCGGGAGAACTTTACCAACATTGCCGTTGAATAATATTGTTTTGTTGGGAGCAACCGGCCGACAAAACAAAACTATACGTAGACAAGTCTCCGCCAGTGTGATGAGCTGTGGTATAGCGATAGACATGGAATTCTTGGTGGCGAGCGGTCTGCCATTTAATATACTGGTCGGGTGTGATGTGCTTAGGAGAAATTCCGCCATCATTGACCTAAGAACTGAAACATTATCACTATATTCAAACGGACATACTTGGACGGCGAACTTGGTGGGTAGTGACCAAGTCGTTCCCGATAGTATCCATCAGCAAATCCGAAAAATCAATTACATCCAACCAACATCCATAATTGAACAGAGAATAGACGACACATCCAATGAAGATTTATGGTCGCAAAAAATCCAGGAGATCAGGGATTTCCGGAGCGGTACAACTGGAGAAGGGTTAACAACAAACCAAGCGAACAAATTAATCGATATATACAATAAATACAAATCAGTCTTTTCTGATGAGCCCGGTAAAGTGAAGAATTTCCAGTGTACTCTACAATTCCGAGACACTGTAGACTTTAACCGGAAGTCTTACCCCATAGCGCAATCACGAAAGCAGGCAGTAAGAGCTGAAATAGAGCAAATGATTAACCGTGACATTATAGAGAGTAGCCATTCCCCTTACACAAGTCCTATCGTGGCTATTCCTAAGAAAAACGGACAAGTCCGTTTATGTTTAGATGCGCGCGAAATAAATAAGATGATCATAAATGACAGGACTTCGCCCGGTGAGATTGAGGAGATATTAAAACGATTCCACGGTACCAAATACTTCACTACCTGGGATACGGTGTGCGGATACTGGCAGGTGGAATTACATCCACAGAGTCGCCAGTATCTGGCCTTTATATTCGAAGGGCGGAACTACCAGTTTAAGAGGTTGCCCTTCGGACTGGTAAACTCAGTCGCAGTCTTTGTGCACTGCATGGATCAGATACTTGGCCAAGAAGCACTAAAATTCACCACCGTATACGTCGATGACTTGCTAGTGTCCTCAGAAACTTGGGAGGAACACTGCTACCGTGTGGAACATGTCTTACAGAAGCTAGCCGCAAACAATATTACTCTGAAGTTAGCAAAGTCTCATTTTATTGCTAAAGAGATACAATTCCTGGGCTTCATATTAAACGATAAGGGAATCTCACCGTCGGCTGAAAAAGTCGAAGCAATTCAGAACTTTCCTACACCAAAGAATCGAAGGCAGTTACAGTCGTTCCTGGGACTCTGTAACTACTACCGCAAGTTCCAGGAAAAGTACTCCGAACTGACTGCCAGATTCCAGCCGCAACTGTCATCTAAAAATAAATGGATCTGGGGTAATGAACAACAAAACATATTGACTCTCATAAAACAAAAATTTCTTAAACATATTATACTCCGTCATCCAGATTTTAACAAGCCTTTCTTTCTTAATTGCGATGCCAGTGACATCAGCCTTGGCACTACTTTATATCAAGAAGATGAGGAGGGCGAGCATCTTGTAATCTGTTTTGCCAGCAGAGCTCTGAACCAGAGTGAGAAAAACTATCATGTGACAGAGAAGGAGTTATTGAGTGTCGTGTTCGCGTGCGGAAAGTTCCGTACGTATATTCTTGGTTATCCCGTTACCGTCCGGACAGACCATAAATCTATCTCGTTCCTTAAGAGATGTAAGCTGAGTCATGGAAGGTTAACGCGGTGGATACTATTGCTGCAAGAGTACGACCTGAAATGGGAGTATATCCCCGGAAGGAAGAATGTCGTCGCGGACGTATTGTCTAGAGTTGACATTGACAAGCAAACGTTCGAAGGGGAGAAGGAGAGTATTCTGAAGGTGTACCATATTCTCAGCAGCAGCGCCGGTCTACAATCAGTTCTAGAACAACTAAGCACACACCAACAAGCTGACCCGAAATTAATTAATATTATCTCAAGATTGGAAGCAGGAGATGAAACCATATCCCGATATTATACTATACATAAGGGAATCCTGTTTTCCAAACCATCATTATTTAAGGAGGAATGGAAGGTAATAATTCCACCCCATATCGAGAAAGAGGTAGTGATCAGTTATCATGTTCGATATGGGCATATGGGCGCTTTAAAGGTAGTAAAGGCCCTGGAAGGAAACTTTTATATAAAGGACATCAATCGGAAGGTACGGAGGTATATTAGAAACTGTCGCATCTGCCAACTCGTAAAAACTAATAACGAAAAAAAAAAAGGGCAGATGATTCCAATAACATCACAGTTTAAACTTGAGAAAGTATTCCTGGATATCTGCGGGCCATTTCCCCGCAGTGGAGGCCGCCACAGATACAGATATATCGTCATCATTATGGACCATTACACTAAGTTCATAAAGCTATACCCAGCAAATCGGGCGACTACGAAGAAAGTTCTTAATATCCTGATCGACCAGTACTTCCCAACCGTCGGAAGACCGGTATCGATCATAACCGACCACGGAACGCAATTCAAGGGGAGGAGATGGCGGGATACACTGCTATCCATGGGGGTTCACACATACAAGACATCCGTATACCACCCAAGCAGTAACCCGGCCGAAAGAGTCTTGCGAGAGGTGGGGCGCCTATTAAGAACATATTGCCATGATCAGCAGAGAAGGTGGCAAGAATACTTGGAGGCCACTGAAGAATTCCTCAACCTGGCCTACCATCCAGCCATAGGAATAACGCCATACTCCGCAATGTACGAGAGACAACCCCCTAGAGAAATTGCAGACATCTTGGAGTTCCCAAGAGAACATAAATATAAATTCAATAAAATTCAATTTTGTAATAAGGTGGCCGAAGATCAGGAGAAACGGCGGAACAAATACAATAAATGCATGGGTAAGGTTATCCATTATACCATTGGAGAGAAGGTATTGTTGAAGAATAGGGAATTACCCAGTTCCCTAGAAGGGATAACAAAAAAGTTATTGCTCCTGTATACTGGTCCCTATATCGTCTCAAAAGACAATAACAACAACACCTACGAAATCAAAGAAATAAGTTCAAGTAAAGTCAAGGGTGTTTTTAACCAGGCATCCATGAAGAAATTTTATGATTAAAAAATCAACTAAATTCTAAAAAAGGTGTAAGTTCACCTTACATACCAAGAAAATATGAAAAAACTTTATGGCTAGAATAGAAGAGAAGAAGTTTAAAAACATAAAAACAACTAAAAAAAAAAAAATAAGTAAGTTCATCTTACATACCAAGAAAATATGAAAAAACTTTATGGCTAGAATAGAAGAGAAGAAGTTTAAAAACATAAAAACAACTAAAAAAAAAAAATAAGTAAGTTCATCTTACATACTAAGAAAATATGAAAAAACTTTATGGCTAGAATAGAAGAGAAGAAGTTTAAAAACATAAAATCAACTAAATTCAAAAAAATAAGTAAGTTCACCTTACATACCAAGAAAATATGAAAAAACTTTATGGCTAGAATAGAAGAAAAGAAGTTTTAAAAAAAACATAAAAACCTCTAAATTCTAAAAAATACATAAATGAGATCACCTTACATACCGATTATCTAAGAAAAACTTTATGGCTATAATATAATAATAAAGAAGGAGAGAATTTAGAAATAAAACCATCTAAGGTCAAAAAACAAATAATTCTAGACAGTTTAATCATGTCTAAGTTCAATATGAAGAGTAAAAACCTTTCCGTAAAATGTTGTTGAAGGAAATAAAAAAGAAAAAAATTCTTTAATACGATTTAAGTGAGTGAATAAAATAAAGTACAAAAACTTCTTTGGAATTATGAGAGAATGAAACTTTAAGTGGTATGAGGAGAAAATATGACCTCATAATGAAATAAATAAAAAAACCAGCACTTGCAAGTATAATCGCAATGACCGGAATAATGTGAAAATAATGTCAAAAATGTATGTAATTAAATGAATTAATATAAAATGATTTATAAATTAAATGACAATTATGATAATGACAGTTATAAAAAATTCTAGAAAATAGAACAAGTGGAAATTTTAAGAACCAAGAAACAGTCTAAAAATGTCACAAAGATATGCTACTACAAATAATGCAGATTATAATGAAAAAACCAGAAGGTAATAAAGAATTTATAACCAAAAGATTTATATGATAATAAAAGTATAAAAAGGTAATAATAGAAGAGCTTCCTACCATAATATCAAATGAAAGAAACATCCAGATAATAAGTCAGATGAACAACTGAGATAGAAATATTAAAATCTCTGAGAAATATAATAAGTAATAAGTGAAGTATCCCAAAGATATTTTTTAAATAGTAACAAATGTGTACTATTCTGAATAATTTTTTTAATCTGTCTGATGATAATTCCAGCAGGATTAATATATTTTTTGAGCAGAGATGATTTGCCTCTGTACTCAAATATGTGTGAAGTATTGGACAGCAGAGGAAAGTAGCGTACAGTGCCTCTCTGAACTGAACCAGCTCACAAAGTAGGGAACGATAGGGAGAAAATATCCCAAGGAGAAAATACTAAGAAGAAATATAAAAATGAAATAATAAATATGAAACTCAGAAGACTATTACTATCAAGGAAGATCAAGTGAGAGTGGTATAAACTCAGATATAAATAAGAGAATTTTAAAATCGAAGGAAGTCCAAAATAATAACAAACTTTGAATAATTATCATAAGCAATTGTTTCAGACAAAGCAAGTATAGTCTGAAAAAATTACTTCTGGAGAAGGGCATTCTGTAGCGTGACAGAAAATCCACTACATTGTAAATCATATGAAATGATAAAATTTAATTACATCAAAAAATGTTGTAATAATATTAAATGACATTTAAATAAATCAGAGGAATAAAACACAATAAGATAAAAATCCTCACTACATAATATATAAAAACCACTGTTAAAAGAAACCAAAGAAAGTATTGAAGCAACTCATCAACTCATAAATAATACCAGTACGTTACCCAGGAAGCTCAGAGCAGTAAACCAGTTACACAAAACTATCCCGAAAAAAGAGACTCAATCAAAGAGTGGTGAATACCAAAATACTCTAAAAACAAATAGAAGAATAAAGTCAGTTCAGTGAAGAAATTCAATACTCCAAACTAAACCTCAGTCGTGATAACACCAAGTACCTTGGTTCCCAAGAATGAGGAAAGAAGAACAGAAGAGTGAAGACTAGACGAGGGACAAGAATGAAAACTAGAAGAGGGACAAGAATGAATACCAGAAGGAAGATATGAAGAAGGACAAGAAGGAAGACAGGAGGAGAGGAAGACATAGTATGAAAGAAACACCGTAGTAAAACCTATTATTATATAAACTACTATCAATCCCAAACCCACAAAAACTATGTCAAAGAAAGTATAACATCCCCAAAATCTTATAAAAATGTAATTATTGAGAAAACTAAAGTGTTGTATAGCGTTATAAGAAGTGCACCGGCTAAAGCTATTGTGTAATAAAGAAAATAAACTAGTCTTAACGGTCCATGATGACTAACGGTCTGGTCTGAGATAATAAGACTCAGAATATCAGAACCAACAGTGAAAGTGAATTTGTATAAGTGTTTTTTAAAAAATGCAATAAACTTAAAGTTGGTGATACTATAACTTAGTAGTATGCTATATCACAACTTTAAAGTCTAATAATAAACAGCATGATAAAATAATAAAATGGAAGGTTTCCAGTATTTTATTATTTTTATGTAAATCCTTATTTAAAAGACCTTTGTAAAAAAGGATGATAATAAATAGAGTATGGGAATTAATGTTTGCTGATGTGGGGAATCACAATAATAATGATTTAACCCAAAAAGGACTGGTACTAATATAGTATGAATAAGTGTAACATGTTTAAATAGACTGTTATTTCATAGTCCTAAAATCAATGTATGAAATAAATGTATTTGTAAGGTTTATTAGAAAATAAGATTTATGTTATGTATTTTAAAAAAGAATTATGTTTGATAAATAATAACCTACATACCAGTAATAATGTACTAAAAGGTATGCTATGTTAGATTGAAAATAGTCAAAAGAGATATGTTTAAGCTGTATCTGCAATATGTTAAATTGTGCAGATTAATAAACAATGTTCATAATTAATTATTTTAATAACTGTAGTGTTAATTAACTACTACACAAAACAATAAGTTATAGATCATGTTATTTTCATATAATTGTAGTTATGTAAAGTCAGAGGAGGAATCAAGTTTAATTTATTGAGAAAGAAAGAAATATAAAATTCTAAAATCTAGGCCATTTGGTGAAATCAGAGAACCAATATAAAATAGTATAATTCACTAATAAATCCTGTAAACTACCCAGATTTATATAAGATAACACAATTAACTACTACTAGGAATGATCCTATGAATTAAAATGACAATAAGGAAATATACCTTAACATTTTGTAAATTGTCAAAATATATAAATTAATTAATTTTAGAGAGCAATATCAAATCTACAAATTAACACAAAAAACCAGTTCAAAGGTGTAATTTATATGTATTTAAGGAAAGGAAGAGAAATATGACTAATTAAAATTTATTATAATAGTATTAATAATATTTAAAATGGAAGGAATTTTATATAAAAACGGAAATCCAATTTTGAGCCTATATTTCCAAAGTGTGAACAAAATTTGTTAATTTCCACAAAATGTCTACAGATATGGACTATAATACATCAATTTAAAGGGAATAAGATGATTAAACTAATAATAAGATTAATAATTCATAAAAGTAAGGAATAAAATAGAAAAATTCCATATATAATGTAATATTTTCTAATGTGTATGAAATCGAAAAATGTTAACAATACTTTTTCAAGGATTAACTGGGCAAGATTTATGACCAAGTTAATTAGTCTTTTGTTGAATATCAAGCTGAATAGGTGTGTGACAAAAACGTTCTTTAAACCGAGTCGAACATGAAGCTAACGTTTTAGCCATTGAAATCAGTGAACGAGAGTTAGACAAATTAAACACTTTTTGAAGCCCATACTATAAAAACATTCACGACAATAGTGAAAACAAACCTCTAACTTCACTATACGAGTGACAGTAAACGGTAAAACATTATATTACAACTGATTTACTCTACAAACCTAACCGCAACTTGAAAACTTAACTGTAATAGTTGAACAAATAGAAAATAACCTAACTAACGCAAGTTTACACTGAACACTTCACCAGAATACACTAAATAGATTAACAGACTTATTACACCAGTGCGGGGACATTTTAGACCTTGATGAAGGTAATTTTATAGTAATTTTCTGACTCGACGCATATACAATAGCCGAGACCAACCCAAGGAGCGGCCATCTTGAAAACGAAACCTGCCTACTACATCGTAGAGACTGACGTCACATCAGTCTTCATTGGTTCGACAAAACATTTATTCTAATATCATAACCTGAATTATTTAAATACTATTGAATAGTAATTATTGTAGTTATATGTGTTAACTGTTAATGTTATACTTTCTCGTCACCCTTCTCTGACTATTAATTCTTAATCGCTCAAAGAACCTGTCTTTAATATAATATAACATAAAATTTTGTTCTGTATGACAATCGATAATTCCTGAGACAGAGTCGATAATTGCTCTCCATCGATAAAATATCGATTATTTATCTAAAATTGTCAATAAATCTTTATATTTCTATTATTTTGTATCTGTATTTATTTCACAGGGTAATTTAAGGGTATTTATAAGGCTGAAGGTATTATGTGAAAAGAATATACTCTATTTTGAACAAGATATTGGACCAGTAAGGAAAGTCACCAATCGATTATTACCTGGAGTTAATCTATTTAACTCCAGACTTGGTGCAAATCTTCAAGAAGTGCTCGACGGTCAATAAATACTTACCTGTTATCAAAATTTTCACAGAACCCTTAAAAAACAGATTTATCTAGTATACATACCTCTATAAACATAAACAAAATTATTTTATTGTTTGGAAATTCTATTATTATTGAAATTTCCATTTTATTTTTATTCTTTTGTAACGACCGGCATACAGCGGTCTGGTGACCAAGTGGCTAGCCCAAACAGTGGGATTTGATTTGATTACAGTCATATATAGGGTCTTCTTACAAAGTGACGAATCCAACACGGGGTTTTAAACAAGAAGATAGCCACCCAAAGGTCGTCTTGTTACAATATATATATATATTGTGTTTTACAAGTGTGCTCCAAGGGCATGTGGTGCAGCAACAGGGTGGAAGAGGAGCACAACAGACCCCTGCCCCCCTATTGCTACACACTTCTCTCGCTAACTCCTTTTTTTTTCTTTTTCTATTTTTTTTTTTTTTTTTTTTCTAGGTAAGGTTAGGAAAATCGGAGGGTGGATGGTCAAGGATGCTTACGGTCATGGGCTGGGACCAAAGGTAAGGACATGGCTCCCTCCGGACATAAGGACAATTGGAGAAAACCAAGGCTCGCGCAGGCAGGGGCGCATCCCTGAAGTAGACGAACCCCACTGGGACTGTGGGAAACATCTATCCGCTACCCTATCATTCTCAATACCGCCCCCCGGAGCACACCCTCTTACAATAGACAACGTCCTCACCCACACAGAGACCGCCATCGTTTACCCCCCCCCCTTTGTTTACAGCCCGTTTACCCTTTTCGACATAATTTCAATTTAGAAATGTGTGTGGTAATCTCTTTGGGACTACTACCCTGTTCTTCTAATCGCGCCGTCACCGGTGACGTAAAGCCGAGGATACGGTACGGCCCCGACCAACGATAGCATAATTTGGCGGCTCTTTTATCGGCAGCCGAGCTGATCGGGTGGCTCTGGCAGTAGACCAAATCTCCTACCTTAAAGGGATTTGGAATACGCCCCTGATTATACCGAGCACGGACGCGCTCGTGCGCACGGAGCAAATTCTTCCGGGCCTCTTTCCACCTATCTGCCGTCCTGATGTCTGGGTTACTCGGCAGAAGATCGTCTATATTCCATAAGTTGGCCAAGGGAAGCGTAGGCGAGAAACCAAACATAACTTCAAAAGGAACGGCCTTATGACTGTCATGCAGGGCCGTATTGAAAGCTAGTTGTAACCACTTTAAGTTCTGGTCCCAGGTAGTCTGTTGCTCAGCGTGATAGGCAATAAGTGCGGACCGTAGATTCCTATTGAACCTCTCCGCATGGGACGGCTGCGGGTAATACGGGGAAGTGGTTACATGCTTGATGCCATTGGCGAAGCACATTCGCCGAAAGTCGCCAGAAATAAATTGTGGACCATTGTCCGAGACAATGATGGCCGGAAGACCGAAGTGCTGAAATACATGACTCTGGAGCGCGTTTATGGTCAATCGAGCAGTTGCCTGCCGTAAGGGCAGTAGCCAGGCAAACTTCGAAAAAGCATCCACACAGACAAGTAGGTAAGCATTACCTGACTTGCTACGCGGGAAGGGTCCCACGTAGTCGATGAATAGCTTCTCCATCGGTCTGCTCGCCACATCAGATGACAACAGCCCCAACTTGGTGTTTTGGGCAGGCTTGCTTACGCCACAGAGATGACATGCCTTCACCCGAGTTGCTATGTCCCTATCCATGCCCTTCCAGATGAAGTTTTTCCTAATACTGGAAATGGTCTTCGAAATTCCCTTATGTCCACCTACCGGGGAATTGTGATAGTAGCTGAAGACCATGGGCACAAGTTTGCTAGGCAGCGCTATCTTCGGGGCCCGTCCTTTCTTCTCTCTGCAACATAGGACGCCCCTGGACAAGAAGTAAGGGACCTGCACGTTACCCTCTTTTAGATTTTGGATGATGGGACCCAACTCTTCATCATTTAACTGATGGGGCAACACATCAGTAAAAGCTAACGGAAAGTCTAGTAGAACAGAACAGGGTTGCTCCGGCTGGGCTTCGCTGGGCTGGGAGAACATACGGGACAAAGCATCTGCAACCACATTTTGAGTTCCCCGAATGTGTTGCACCATAAATTTAAAGGATGAGATTTTAACCACCCATCGTCCAATCTTACCCAGCTGCCGGGGATGAGCGAGAAGCCAAGAGAGAGCCTGGTTGTCGGTCTCGAGCAGGAACTCAGCGTGTTCCAGAAAACGCCTGAACTTATCTAGAGCGTATACCACAGCCAAACACTCTAGCTCATACACTGAAGACTTCCGTTCTTGTTGGGTCAAAGTTCTAGAAATGAAGGCCACAGGCTGCCTAGCACCATCAACCACTTGGGACAGAACCGCCCCGAGCGCCACCGAACTCGCGTCCGTCTGTAAGATAAACTGTCTCGAGAAGTCTGGCATTCTCAGTACTGGAGGGGAAATAATGGCTTCCTTCAGAGTCTCGAAAGCCTTCTGTTGCTTTTCCCCCCATACAAATTTGGCGCCCTTCTTCCGGAGTTCATTCAGAGGTGCCGCAATCTCCGCCGCGTTTGGGATGAAACGCCGATAGAAATTGACCATCCCCACAAATCTCGCGATGCCTTTGGCATCTTTTGGTGGGGGAAAGTCCCTGATCCCCTGTGTTCGCTCAGGATCCACAGTGACACCTCTATGGGAAATCAGGTGGCCCAGAAAAGAAATTTGTGTCTGGGCAAACTTCACCTTTTCAGGATTGACAGTGAGGCCGGCACCCCTCAACCTGCACATCACCTCCTCAAGATGACTCAAATGTTCCTCATACCCCTTGCTGTACACCAGCAAGTCATCCAGATAATTAAAAACATACTTGAACTTGACATCGTGAAAAACGGTGTCAAGCAAACGGGTGAGTGTTTGGGCCCCTACCGCTAGACCCATAGGAACCCTAGTATACTGATAGAGGTTCCACGGAACACAGAATGCCGTGTAGGGCCTACTTTCTTTCGTCAAGGGAATCTGGTGATATGCAGAGTTGAGGTCGATGATGGTAAAATACCTCGCCTCACTGAACCAATCGAACGCGGAATGAAGGTCAGGAAGTGGGACCGAATCTACCTCGATGTTAGCGTTCAGCTTGCGGTAGTCGATGACCATCCTGTGCTTACCTCCAGGCTTGGGCACTAGGAACGCTGGACTGGCATAACTGGATTGAGACGGTTCAATCACCCCTTGATCTAATAATTCTTGAACCTTCTCCCTCAAGATGTTCATCTTCGGAGGGGCAAACTTATAAGGGTGGGAGCGCACCACCTTGGAGTCCGTTAGGCGGATCTTATACTCCAAGAGATGTGTGAGCCCAAGGGCCGGAGTTAATACAGTGGGGAAACGCTCACACAACTGATCTAAAGCGGACCGCTGGGACTGGGAGAGGTGGTCTCTAGATGTGTCGGGGCACTTAACCTCTTGGATATCTTGCCTGGTCCCCTGATATCCAAGGAACGGGATTACAACTCCCCGATTGAATTTAAAATAACATTGGTGCTCTTGGATGTCAATAACGAGACCACTTTTGCAGATGAAATCGGCACCAATAATGCATTCAACTCCCAGAGCCGGAGAAACCAGAAAGCTCCACACCCAAGAAAATCCCTCGATTTTAAACTTGAATGAAACTACCCGGGAAATGGGCAGAATTTCCTGGGATGCCGTCCAGCACACTACGGAAGACTTTTCTGACCGTTTAATTAAACCCTGTCGCTCAAGATCCTCGCACACTTTAGATGAAATGATGGATCTTGCTGATCCGGAGTCAACTAATGCTCTGAGTTGACTCTTTTTCAACTCCAACAGCAAGAAGGGGCATACGGAAGTGGGTCTAGAGATGGTTTGGAGGACCTTGCTACCCAAAGACTTGGGACCTACAACTGGCCTGGAGGCGCGTACCTTAGAAGACCCGCGACAGGTAGGGGAAGACCTCAGACATATCTTCCCCTCATTGAGCCTTTTCTGAATGACCTCGGGCGCCCTGGGGAGGGACGTTGGACTCGACCCAACCCCGGTACAAAATCGCCTGACGTGGCCCAACCTACCACACTTAAAACAAGTCACATTAGGCGAACGACGGCGCCTCTCGCTACAAGAGTTTGTAATACCATTTTCATTACCACATGGGGATGGAACAATTCGCCCCCCATGCCTCTCGTGTCTTAACTCATCATTGGTCACGTGCTCACGGGACTCGTCAATCACCTGGATCGTTTTAGAAAACGCACATAGCCGTTCGAGGTCCGCAAAACAACGTGGACGGTCCGCGAACACCAAACGGGATCTCTCTTGGGGCATCACCCCTTCCAAAATTCTTCCAACGACATCCTTCTCGGGCAACCCTAACCTCAAAACCCGAGCACATTTACGGATATCCTGCACAAAATCACCCAACGCCTCTCCGTTGGCCTGTGCACGATAGAACCGGCTAAGTTCCAAACGCCAACGTCGCCGACGGGGTATGAAAGAGTCCAACACCTCCCCATGGAGAGAGTCGATACTGCCACCACGACGCAGAGTGCGGGTGACCAGCTCAGCCAATAAACCCCGGCAGTACGGATATATAACGGACAAGAGGACCTCATCGGACAGCCCCGGAAAATCCGCCAACTCCAGGACGATGTCCAGAAAAACCAACAATTTGCCCTCATCTTCTCCATCCACTACCGGAAGTCTCTGGAGGATGCCGGAGATAGGATTGGGTAGTCCTTGATACCCTACCCCCGCCAGAATCACACAATACACTGAACACAAAACATAACCCACAAAAGCATATTTACAAGAAACGGAAAAACTCAAGTACTGTCCTTCCTTTGAGTAGACCCCCGGGTTCTCTAGCGCTGCGGAAACCTGGCCTATTCTGAACCATGCAAACCCCCACGAAAGGCGACAAGAGACAACAACAATACTAAACACATATAACAGCAAACAGCAACTCGACACACACGTCGTACCAACACATAATTCACAACAAGCAACTAACCATCAACTACAAGTTCTAATTCGGAAATGCAGAATCATTCGACATCAACCGGACCCAAGTCGGTTCCGGTACCGATTTCCGATCGGGCCATACCGCATCCCGTCAATATACCACGTTAAATACCGACCCTAATGAACATTCCATATTCCAGGCCAGGCCTGCGACTCCCGGCCGTACGAGATATCAAAATTTTTTTTTTTTTTTTCAACATAATTAACCGCCTCAGTGGTGCGACCCGACTCACAATTTAAACAACCTACAATTAGCCTACACTGGCATATATCAACTATGTTACAACAATCATTAATTTACAACTGCATTAATATTTCCGAGTCTGCAAGCCCCGTCACACACCAGGACCCAAGGGTTCAGGCCTAGAATGAACCACGCTCTGCTACCATTTGTAACCTCTCTATGCTTTTTAGTATTTATCTTATTTCTTGTTAAATTTCTATCTCCTTGCTTGTTGGCTTTCAAAGAGAGGTTACAAGTTATTTAGAACTAGGCAGGAGCCTAGAGAAGCAAAGTTTATGCTGGGTCCAGTATGACGGGACTTGCAATGAACTCAGCCATAATATAACAATAACAGATTTATTATATCTCTGGAATTCATACATGTGTACAAGATAAATATATGTATCTATATAAAAACTACCAAAAGGTACATCATGGCAAGCATGTATAAATTAAGTGTACATCAGCATAAGTGTGCACAAAGTAAATGTGTATACATATATATAATATAAAAAATTTGAATCACAACTAGCACATATAATTCCAGTTTACCTAAGAACAAGTGTATATAATTGAATAGAATTGCATCAGTACAAGTGTATATAATAGTATATAAGTTAAATGTACATACATAAATAAAATATAAAATGCACAAACACATGTAAAATTCTCCCCGTCGTGTGGCTAGCTAGACACATAACAACACACACACAGAACACAAGGTACACAACTCACAGTCATTTACTTTCAACACGCATGCCCCTGTAACGCACCCACCCACCGGGTAAAGCAACTATCATCTTATGCCCCGGCAGTGATAAAATATACGCCCGTCGGCAACCCGTTCAGTAGGATAACATAAACTCCAAACCCCTTTAAAGACGAATAATTCATGACGCATAAATGAAAATGGACCACCCATTTGTCTAGCATTCCGTTTATTAATGACCCATGATGAGTGTGTGAACCTTTGTTCCGTTCACAGCACCAGGTAATGTTAACAAACTCCTCACCTACTTCCAGACAGTGTTTATAAAATTCTAGACAGTATTGACTTCACAAAATCCCAAAAAGGAATTAAATCCTTAAGTACTTTAATAACAGAAATTAATTGATTGAGGCTTTACAATTTCAGAAGATTTTGACAATATGTATATCTATTTAATTTACCCAAAAAGAAAAGGATGAAAACCAGTTTTATATTCAAAATTAAACAGCAACTTCTCTACGTGTGAAGTCAACCCATATGTGTTTGCCAGTTAAGAAAACAATCAGCTTAGCCCTTGTGCAAGGGGCAAAATCGGCTAAAATATTTCAAGAACATTAATAAATCGTTTCGATTAGCCTCAGATAACTGTATAAAATAATTAGAAAAAGAATACAATAAGGTGGTTGTGCTCTGGCATCTGTGGGAGCGCGCCCACATGTAGTTGACAAAACTTGACAGGACATCAGCCTGTCTGAGAATGCCCCAGCGCGTGTCCAAGAAACTAAGTGCCCTTTTGTAAACCCTTAAAACGTCCCAAAAAAAACTTCAGGAAAGCCCCCCCAACCCGTAATTGTGAAACCACAGTCAATATAATTTTTTATACACCCCTGTTCCAGCCGGAACAGGGCTACAGGGCCGTAACCTAAATTTGTGTAATGAGTAAAAGCGAAAAGAGATACAACTGTAAAATGGTACAAGAGTGAAATGGCTGGCGCGCTCCCGCAGTGCAGCACGCACTTACAGTCATAGCATTTAGTGTTATAGAAAAGGGTTATAAAAAGTGCAGTAATTTTTTTTTTCGAGAGTGTTCAGAGTCATGATCACAGTTCACTTCCCAATAGACAGTCTGGACACGTGGTCCCCTGGCTTCTAAGTTATTCACATAAAACAGGCACACTGCCGGTTCGGCCCCCAAAAAAGAAAAAGCATAAATGTCACCTCATAAGTGCTGGCGAGTGCAACATAGTGATTCCGTCTCCATCTCCCTCTTCGTAGGCGGTCTTGACATGGTTCACAGCTCGGGCAGATGTTCAGCCCACCGCAGACCAGGAAACCGACTTAGTGCGAGAACCCGAGAGTCGTTTTATTCTCTACTCCATCCTATAGAGATATTCAACTGCGCAGAAACGAATCGAAGAGAGGAGATGGAGTACAATCTTTCTAGGAGAGGCAAGCGTTGACTGACACACAATACACAATCGTAACAGCCCAAGTAGAGCTGCGCGCGCAACGGCACACAATACCGCTCCCCTTCACACCGCCGGACAAAGGTCGCGAGCGCTTCACGTTATGTTACAATAAACTGACTTGTTCTAAAATATTTTGTAACGGCCGGCTCCGCGCCGGCACAGTATGCAGAAGCGTAGTTGATTCTGTTTTAATTTATGGCAGTTATCGTTCGTCAAATAAAAATTACCCCTGATAAAACACAAAATGTTGCTGGTAAACAACCCTATTCCCTTAACCGATCTTCACCAAAACCAACAGGTCTTGAGAACTCTACATTTCAGGGCTCTATGCAAAATATTATATGATTCTGTTTGAATTTGTGGCTGTTATCATTTGCCATATAAAATACCCTTGATAAAACAAAAAACGTGTCTGGTAAACTACCCCTTTCCCTTAACCGATCTTCACCAAAAACAATAGGTCTTTAGTACTCAACAAAACAGGGCTGTATGCAAAAACGTATTTGATTCTGTTTGAATTTGTGGCTCTTATCGTTTGCCATAGAAAATACCCTTTTAAAACATAAAACGTTGCTGGTAAACTACCCCTTTCCCTTAACCGATCTTCACCAACACCAATAGGTATTGAGAACTCTACAATACAGGGCTGTATGCAAAACATCATTTGATTCTGTTTGAATTTGCGGCTGTTACCGTTTACCATAGAAAAATATCGGTATGGAGAACCATACATGACTTCCATATTCTAAGATTTATATTTAAAATCATTTTCAGCCAAACAGCCAGGGAAGGAATTTTAACAAAAAAATACTTCTTTCTTGCCAATAACGTAGTACACATATAAAAAATATTATCCCCACCCCCTTCAACTATAATTTTGATTTATAGAAAATTACCCCCAGCCCGTTCAACTAGCCTCTTCATTTATAGATATTTCATCTACGTTTCTACAGTGGATTATTAAGATCTTATCAGGATACTTTATCAAAATTAAGTACTTTACTCATGTTACAACAAAAAATGTTTCAGGTAAACTGCCCTTTCCCCGTAACCGATCTTCACCAAAATCAACAGACATTAAGTTCTCTATAGGTCAGGCACATATGTAAAACATTATTTGATTCTGTTTGAATTTACGGCAGTTATGGTTCGTCATATAAAAAATTACCCATGTTAAAACATAAAACATGAGATTTATAAAACATATCTAAGATTTATATTTAAAATCATTTTTGAAATAAAATATTTTCATAGAACCTACTAACGCTGGGGAAATCTGAGGAGCCAATCAGAGTTGGGCCTACCTGTCGCTCTGCTGAATTTGGTGGAAAGCCCTGTCACTGTCGTCAAAGTATCAGCCTTGACAGGGTCCTCTTTTTCTGCAAAATGGGAGAGGAGGCTTGAGATGGAGTGAGTGACATGGTCCCCACCTCAATGAAGAACCCATTGTTTTATAAAAATATATTTAAATTTTGAAAACTGAAAATTCTTTTCTTGTTGTAAATATTTATATTTTATAATCAGAATGACTTTATCAAAAAACAAACATTATTTTTTTATAATAAGTACTTACATATGTTTCTTAATATGCTTACTTTTTCTTCAATGTTGATGACCATTTCCAAACATTCTGAAAAAATTGTATCTACAGAACAGTTAACATTCCCCAGGTTTCCATTTCTGCTAATTTCTCATTACACCTTCCACTGACGTATTATTAACCATTTCATAAACTATCGTATAATCTTCTCAGATTTTGTGGTACAAAATCTGAAATTTTCAGATTGCCTGGCAACAAAATTATTTTATTTTCAACAATTACCATTGTCTGAAAAAGTTTAAATGAATTTTCAGGTACTTTACTCTTGTTAAAACGTAAAAGGTTGCAGGTAAACTACCCCTTCCCCTTAACTGATCTTCACCAAAATCTAAAGGCCTTGAGTCCTCTACAATTCACTGACGTATGCAAAAAATTATTTGATTCTGTTTGAATTTGCGGCAGTTATCGTTTGCCATAGAAAATACGCTTGATAAAAAACGTTGCTGGTAAACTACCCCTTCCCCTCAACCGATCTTCACCAAAAACAATAGGTCTTGAGTACTCTACAAATCAGGGCTGTATGCAGAAAATTATTTGATTCTGTTTGAATTTGCGGCTGTTATCGTTTGCCATAGAAAATACCCTTGTTAAAAAAACGTTGTAGGTAAACTACCCCTTTCCCTTAACCGATCTTCACCAAAAACAATAAGTCTTGAGAACTCTACAATTCAGGGCAGTATGCGAAACATTATTTGATTCTGTTTGAATTTGCGGCTGTTATCGTTTGCCAAAAAAAAAAAATTCCCTTGATAAAAAAAACCGTTGCAGGTAAACTACCCCTTTCCCTCAACCGATCTTTACCAAAAACAATAGTTCGCGAGTACTCTACAAATCAGGGCTGTATGCAAAAAATTATTTGATTCTGTTTGAATTTGCGGCAGTTATCGTTTGCCATAGAAAATACGCTTGATAAAAAACGTTGCAGGTAAACTACCCCTTCCCCTCAACCGATCTTCACCAAAAACAACAGTTCTTGAGTACTCCACAAATCAGGACTGTATGCAGAAAATTATTTGATTCTGTTTGAATTTGCGGCTGTTATCGTTTGCCATAGAAAATACCCTTGTTAAAAAAACGTTGTTGGTAAACTACCCCTTTCCCTTAACCGATCTTCACCAAAAACAATAGGTCTTGAGAACTTCACAATTTAGGGCAGTATGGAAATAATCTTTTGATTCTGTTTGAATTTGCGGCTGTTATCGTTTGCCATAGGAAATACCCTTGTTAAAACATAAAACGTTACAGGTAAACTACCCCTTCCCCTTAACCGATCTTCACCAAAAACAACAGGTCTTGAGAACTCTACAATTCAGGGCTGTATGCGAAACATTATTTGATTCTGTTTGAATTTGCGGCTGTTATCGTTTGCCAAAAAAAAAATCTACAGACACACAGACAGACAGACAGACACACAGACAGACACACACACAGACACACACACAGACACTTTTCGGAAAACGACTTTTTTTCATGTTTTGAGTGTAGTAGAATCAGAATCTGCAATAATCTCGAACACGATTTTTTTTTGCCATCACCATACTTCCATTCCTTAAGGAATATGGAAGTTAAATATCGGTATGGAGAACCATACATGACTTCCATATTCTAAGATTTATATTTAAAATCATTTTCACCCAAACAGCCAGGCTGTGTCTTACCTGCCTTTTTATTGCTGTATTAAATGAAAAATATTATATTACATTAAAATGAAAAAATTATAATTTTATTGCCTGGCAACAAAATTATTGTATTTTTAACAATTACCATTGTTTCAAAAAGTTTAAATAAATTTTCAAGTACTTTACTCTTGTTAAAACGTAAAAGGTTGCAGGTAAACTACCCCTTCCCCTTAACCGATCTTCACCAAAATCGACAGTCATTGAGAACTCTACAATTCAGGGACGTATGCAAAAACTTATTTGATTCTGTTTGAATTTGCGGCTGTTATCGTTTACCATAGAAAATACGCTTGATAAAAAAACGTTGCAGGTAAACTACCCCCTTCCCCTTAACCGATCTTCACCAAAAACAATAGCTCTTGAGTACTCTACAAATCAGGGCTGTATGCAAAACATTATTTGATTCTGTTTGAATTTGCGGCTGTTATCGTTTGCCATAGAAAATACCCTTGTTAAAAAAACGTTGCTGGTAAACTACCCATTTCCCTCAACCGATCTTCAACAAAAACAATAGGTCTTGAGAACTCTACAATTTAGGACTGTATGCAAATAATCTTTTGATTCTGTTTGAATTTGCGGCTGTTATCGTTTGCCATAGGAAATACCATTGTTAAAACATAAAACGTTGCAGGTAAACTACCCCTTTCCCTTAACCGATCTTCACCAAAAACAATAGGTCTTGAGTACTCTACAAATCAGGGCTGTATGCAAAACATTATTTGATTCTGTTTGAATTTGCGGCTGTTATCGTTTACCATAGAAAATACCCTTGTTAAAAAAACGTTGCAGGTAAACTACCCCTTTCCCTCAACCGATCTTCACCAAAAACACTAGGTCTTGAGAACTCTACAATTTAGGGCTGTATGCAAATAATCTTTTGATTCTGTTTGAATTTGCGGCTGTTATCGTTTGCCATAGGAAATACCCTTGCTAAAAAAAAACCGTTGCAGGTAAACTACCCCTTTCCCTCAACCGATCTTCACCAAAAACAATAACTCGCGAGTACTCTGCAAATGAGGGCTGTGTGCAAAAAATTATTTGATTCTGTTTGAATTTGCGGCAGTTATCGTTTGCCATAAAAAAAAATCTACAAACAGACAGACACACAGACACACACACAGACACTTTTCGGAAAACGACTTTTTTTCATGTTTTGAGTGTAGTAGAATCAGAATCTGCAATAATCTCGAACACGATTTTTTTTGCCATCACCATACTTCCATTCCTTAAGGAATATGGAAGTAAAATATCGGTATGGAGAACCATACATGACTTCCATATTCTAAGATTTATATTTAAAATCATTTTCGAAATGAAATATTACCATAGAAACTACTTCTTTCTACTTACTGCTTCAGCCTTAACCACAGTACTGTGATCACTAACGTATACCACCTCACGTTATCGCACTCGATTTTCACTGATGATGGAAGTCGATGGCATTGCCGAAATGTCTGGTTTTGTAGAAAACATTGGACTACGGCCAAATATCCCGGGAAGGAATTTTAACAAAAACTACTTCTTTGTTGCCGATAACGTTGTACACATATATATCAGTGGCGAAGTTACATGGAGGCAATTGAGGCAATGCCTACCCTAAAAAATTCTGTAGAATAAAAATTATAAATACGTATGAACTACATAACGTAAAGATTATACATTGTTACTGTGACTGTCAAATTTATTAAACCGAAACGTGCTTTATTGAGCGACCGCTAGATGGTGACAGGTGAGATTCGGCATAGTTCGTTTAAAGCGAATGAGGCAACCTGAACTTGCCTCAGCGTTTTTTGTATACATCGTATGTAAGCAATGTAGTGGTGTGATAGGGAAGTGTAGGGAGGGGGGATTGTCCCGCGCTGTACACATAGAGCGTTGAGGCATGCCTCACTTCTGTGGTCCAAACAGTTAAGTTAAAGCGCCTGTGTTGTTTCTAAGTGTTTATTTTATGCGGTTATTAAAAGTGTCACTGTTATTCCGCTGAACTAACAGATGATCAAGATTGTTATTTGAATTATCTGTAACATTAAACATATATATATAGAAACTAATCAAGTTTAAAAATTTGAAGTTCAATCAGTTGTATTATTGTGTATGACTAATACAAGGATTTTTCAATAGACACACGTATAAAGCTGTAAAGCATTTTTTATTCAACGATTTTAAAAGAAGTCTCCAATAACATTAAGACATGAGTTCCACTGTTGCGCTAACCTGTAGATTCCCTGCTAGTAAAATTCTTACGGCTGTTTGTGGAACCATTCGGTTACAGCAAACTCTACCTCAGCGTCCGATTTGACCCACCGTCCTTTTAGAGATTCCTTAAAAAAATTTAAGATAAGATTTTTGCCTACCCATTCATTAACTACTAGCTTCGCCAGTAAGCAAATTGATGTCCATTTTTTCGGCTTGCACGCGTTATGTTGGTGTGGGTTTCGGCACTTTCCATTTAAAAAGCGTGCAAACGTAAGAAAATAAACATGAGTGAGGCCAGAAATAACGAGAATTGTGTGTTTATGTCTTACCTGCCTTTTTATTGCCGTATTAAATGAAAAATATTATATTACATTAAAATTAAAAAATTTTAATTTTATTGCCTGGCAACAAAATTATTTTATTTTTAACAATTACCATTGTTTCAAAAAGTTTAATTAAATTTGCAAGTACTTTACTCTTGTTAAAACGTAAAAGGTTGCTGGTAAACTACCCCTTCCCCATACCCGATCTTCACCAAAATCGAAAGTCCTTGAGACCTCTACAATTCAGGGATGTATGCAAAAAATTATTTGATTCTGTTTGAATTTGCGGCTGTTATCGTTTGCCATATAAAATACGCTTGATAAAAAAACGGTGCAGGTAAACTACCCCTTCCCCTTAACCGATCTTCACCAAAAACAAAAGGTCTTGAGTACTCTACAAATCAGGCCTGTATGCAAACCATCATTTGATTCTGTTTGAATTTGCGGCTGTTATCGATTGCCATAGAAAATACCCTTGTTAAAAAAACGTTGCTGGTAAACTACCTCTTTCCCTCAACCGATCTTCCCCAAAAACAATAGGTCATCAGACCTCTACAATTTAGTGCTGTATGCAAATAATCGTTTGATTCTGTTTGAATTTGCGGCTGTTATCGTTTGCCATAGGAAATACCCTTGTTAAAACATAAAACGTTACAGGTAAACTACCCCTTTCCCTTAACCGATCTTCACCAAAAACAATAGGTCTTGAAAACTCTACAATTCAGGGCTGTATACGAAACAGTATTTAAGTCTGTTTGAATTTGCCGCTGTTATCGTTTGCCAAAAAAAAAATTTCCCTTGATAAAAAAAACCGTTGCAGGTAAACTACCCCTTCCCCTCAACCGATCTTTACGAAAAACAACAGGTCGCGAGTACTCTACAAGTCAGGGCTGTATGCAAAACATTATTTGATTCTGTTTGAATTTGCGGCAGTTATCGTTTGCCATAAAAAATACGCTTGATACAAAACGTTGCAGGTAAACTACCCCTTCCCCTCAACCGATCTTCACCAAAAACAATAGGTCTTGAGTACTCTACAAATCAGGGCTGTATGCAAAACATTATTTGATTCTGTTTGAATTTGCGGCTGTTATCGTTTGCCATATAAAATACCCCTGTTAAAAAAACGTTGCAGGTAAACTACCCCTTTCCCTCAACCGATCTTCACCAAAACAAAAGGTCATGAGAACTCTACAACATAGGGCTGTATGCAAATAATCGTTTGATTCTGTTTGAATTTGCGGCTGTTATCGTTTGCCATAGGAAATACCCTTGTTAAAACATAAAACGTTACAGGTAAACTACCCCTTTCCCTTACCGATCTTCACCAAAAACAATAGGTCTTGAAAACTCTACAATTCAGGGCTGTATACGAAACAGTATTTAAGTCTGTTTGAATTTGCGGCTGTTATCGTTGGCCAAAAAAAAAATTTCCCTTGATAAAAAAAACCGTTGCTGGTAAACTACCCCTTCCCCTCAACCGATCTTCACCAAAAACAATAGGTCGCGAGTACTCTACAAATCAGGGCTGTATGCAAAAAATTATTTGATTCTGTTTGAATTTGCGGCAGTTATCGTTTGCCATATAAAATACGCTTGATAAAAAACGTTGCAGGTAAACTACCCCTTCCCCTCAACCGATCTTCACACAAAAACAATAGGTCTTGAGTACTCTGCAAATCAGGGCTGTATGCAGAAAATTATTTGATTCTGTTTGAATTTGCGGCTGTTATCGTTTGCCATATAAAATACCCTTGTTGAAAAAACGTTGTTGGTAAACTACCCCTTTCCCTTAACCGATCTTCACCAAAAACAACAGGTCTTGAGAACTCTACAATTTAGGGCTGTATGCAAATAATCTTTTGATTCTGTTTGAATTTGCGGCTGTTATCGTTTGCCATAGGAAATACCCTTGTTAAAACATAAAACGTTACAAGTAAACTACCCCTTTCCCTTAACCGATCTTCGCCAAAAACAAAAGGTCTTGAGAACTCTACAATTCAGGGCTGTATACGAAACATTATTTGATTCTCTTTGAATTTGCGGCTGTTATCGTTTGCCAAAAAAAAATTTCCCTTGATAAAAAAAAACCGTTGCCGGTAAACTACCCCTTTCCCTCCACCGATCTTCACCAAAATCAATAGGTCGCGAGTCCTCTACAAATCAGAGCTGTATGCAAAAAATTATTTGATTCTGTTTGAATTTGCGGCAGTTATCGTTTGCCATAGAAAAAAATCTACAGACACACACACACACAGACACACACACACACACACACACACACACACACACACACACACACACACACTTTTCGGAAAACGACTTTTTTTCATGTTTTGAGTGTAGTAGAATCAGAATCTGCAATAATCTCGAACACGATTTTTTTTGCCATCACCATACTTCCATTCCTTAAGGAATAATATGGAAGTAAATATCGGTATGGAGAACCATACATGACTTCCATATTCTAAGATTTATATTTAAAATCATTTTCAGCCAAACAGATAGGCTGTGTCTTCCCTGCCTTTTTATTGCTGTATTAAATGAAAAATATTATATTACATTAAAATGAAAAAATTATATTTTATTGCCTGGCAACAAAATTATTTTATTTTTAACAATTACCATTGTTTCAAAAAGTTTAAATAAATTTTCAAGTACTTTACTCTTGTTAAAACGTAAAAGGTTGCAGGTAAACTACCCCTTTCCCTTAACCGATCTTCACCACAATCGAAAGTCATTGAGACCTCTACAATTCAGGGACGTATGCAAAAAATTATTTGATTCTGTTTGAATTTGCGGCTGTTATCGTTTGCCATAGAAAATACGCTTGAAAAAAAACGTTGCTGGTAAACTACCCCTTCCCCTTAACCGATCTTCACCAAAAACAATAGGTCTTGAGTACTCTACAAATCAGGGCGGTATGCAAAACATTATTTGATTCTGTTTGAATTTGCGGCTGTTATCGTTTGCCATAGAAAATACCCTTTTTAAAAAAACGTTGCAGGTAAACTACCCCTTTCCCTCAACCGATCTTCACCAAAAACAATAGGTCTTGAGAACTCTACAATTTAGGGCTGTATGCAAATAATCTTTTGATTCTGTTTGAATTTGCGGCTGTTATCGTTTGCCATAAAAAATACACTTGTTAAAACATAAAACGTTACAGGTAAACTACCCCTTCCCCTTAACCGATCTTCACCAAAAACAATAGGTCTTGAGTACTCTACAAATCAGGGATGTATGCAAAACATTATTTGATTCTGTTTGAATTTGCGGCTGTTATCGTTTGCCATAGAAAATACCCTTGTTAAAAAAACGTTGCAGGTAAACTACCCCTTTCCCTCAACCGAACTTCACCAAAAACAATAGGTCTTGAGAACTCTACAATTTAGGGCTGTATGCAAATAATCTTTTGATTCTGTTTGAATTTGCGGCTGTTATCGTTTGCCATAGGAAATACCCTTGCTAAAAAAAAAACCGTTGCAGGTAAACTACCCCTTTCCCTCAACCGATCTTCACCAAAAACAATAGCTCGCGAGTACTCTGCAAATGAGGGCTGTGTGCAAAAAATTATTTGATTCTGTTTGAATTTGCGGCAGTTATCGTTTGCCATAGAAAAAAAATCTACAGACAGACAGACACACAGACAGACACACAGACACACACACAGACACTTTTCGGAAAACGACTTTTTTTCATGTTTTGAGTGTAGTAGAATCAGAATCTGCAATAATCTCGAACACGATTTTTTTTGCCATCACCATACTTCCATTCCTTAAGGAATATGGAAGTAAAATATCGGTATGGAGAACCATACATGACTTCCATATTCTAAGATTTATATTTAAAATCATTTTCGAAATGAAATATTACCATAGAAACTACTTCTTTCTACTTACTGCTTCAGCCTTAACCACAGTACTGTGATCACTAACGTATACCACCTCACGTTATCGCACTCGATTTTCACTGATGATGGAAGTCGATGGCATTGCCGAAATGTCTGGTTTTGTAGAAAACATTGGACTACGGCCAAATATCCCGGGAAGGAATTTTAACAAAAACTACTTCTTTGTTGCCGATAACGTTGTACACATATATATCAGTGGCGAAGTTACATGGAGGCAATTGAGGCAATGCCTACCCTAAAAAATTCTGTAGAATAAAAATTATAAATACGTATGAACTACATAACGTAAAGATTATACATTGTTACTGTGACTGTCAAATTTATTAAACCGAAACGTGCTTTATTGAGCGACCGCTAGATGGTGACAGGTGAGATTCGGCATAGTTCGTTTAAAGCGAATGAGGCAACCTGAACTTGCCTCAGCGTTTTTTGTATACATCGTATGTAAGCAATGTAGTGGTGTGATAGGGAAGTGTAGGGAGGGGGGATTGTCCCGCGCTGTACACATAGAGCGTTGAGGCATGCCTCACTTCTGTGGTCCAAACAGTTAAGTTAAAGCGCCTGTGTTGTTTCTAAGTGTTTATTTTATGCGGTTATTAAAAGTGTCACTGTTATTCCGCTGAACTAACAGATGATCAAGATTGTTATTTGAATTATCTGTAACATTAAACATATATATATAGAAACTAATCAAGTTTAAAAATTTGAAGTTCAATCAGTTGTATTATTGTGTATGACTAATACAAGGATTTTTCAATAGACACACGTATAAAGCTGTAAAGCATTTTTTATTCAACGATTTTAAAAGAAGTCTCCAATAACATTAAGACATGAGTTCCACTGTTGCGCTAACCTGTAGATTCCCTGCTAGTAAAATTCTTACGGCTGTTTGTGGAACCATTCGGTTACAGCAAACTCTACCTCAGCGTCCGATTTGACCCACCGTCCTTTTAGAGATTCCTTAAAAAAATTTAAGATAAGATTTTTGCCTACCCATTCATTAACTACTAGCTTCGCCAGTAAGCAAATTGATGTCCATTTTTTCGGCTTGCACGCGTTATGTTGGTGTGGGTTTCGGCACTTTCCATTTAAAAAGCGTGCAAACGTAAGAAAATAAACATGAGTGAGGCCAGAAATAACGAGAATTGTGTGTTTATGTCTTACCTGCCTTTTTATTGCCGTATTAAATGAAAAATATTATATTACATTAAAATTAAAAAATTTTAATTTTATTGCCTGGCAACAAAATTATTTTATTTTTAACAATTACCATTGTTTCAAAAAGTTTAAATAAATTTGCAAGTACTTTACTCTTGTTAAAACGTAAAAGGTTGCTGGTAAACTACCCCTTCCCCATACCCGATCTTCACCAAAATCGAAAGTCCTTGAGACCTCTACAATTCAGGGATGTATGCAAAAAATTATTTGATTCTGTTTGAATTTGCGGCTGTTATCGTTTGCCATATAAAATACGCTTGATAAAAAAACGGTGCAGGTAAACTACCCCTTCCCCTTAACCGATCTTCACCAAAAACAAAAGGTCTTGAGCACTCTACAAATCAGGCCTGTATGCAAACCATTATTTGATTCTGTTTGAATTTGCGGCTGTTATCGATTGCCATAGAAAATACCCTTGTTAAAAAAACGTTGCTGGTAAACTACCCCTTTCCCTCAACCGATCTTCCCCAAAAACAATAGGTCATCAGACCTCTACAATTTAGTGCTGTATGCAAATAATCGTTTGATTCTGTTTGAATTTGCGGCTGTTATCGTTTGCCATAGGAAATACCCTTGTTAAAACATAAAACGTTACAGGTAAACTACCCCTTTCCCTTAACCGATCTTCACCAAAAACAACAGGTCTTGAAAACTCTACAATTCAGGGCTGTATACGAAACATAATTTAAGTCTGTTTGAATTTGCGGCTGTTATCGTTTGCCAAAAAAAAAATTTCCCTTGATAAAAAAAACCGTTGCAGGTAAACTACCCCTTCCCATCAACCGATCATCACGAAAAACAACAGGTCGTGAGAACGCTACAAATCAGGGCTGTATGCAAAAAATTATTTGATTCTGTTTCAATTTGCGGCAGTTATCGTTTGCCATAGAAAATACGCTTGATAAAAAACGTTGCAGGTAAACTACCCCTTCCCCTCAACCGATCTTCACCAAAAACAAGAGGTCTTGAGTACTCTACAAATCAGGGCAGTATGCAAAACATTATTTGATTCTGTTTGAATTTGCGGCTGTTATCGTTTGCCATATAAAATACCCTTGTTAAAAAAACGTTGCAGGTAAACTACCCCTTTCCCTCAACCGATCTTCACCAAAAACAAAAGGTAATGAGACCTCTACAACATAGGGCTGTATGCAAATAATCGTTTGATTCTGTTTGAATTTGCGGCTGTTATCGTTTGCCATAGGAAATACCCTTGTTAAAACATAAAACGTTACAGGTAAACTACCCCTTTCCCATACCGATCTTCACCAAAAACAATAGGTCTTGAAAACTCTACAATTCAGGGCTGTATACGAAACAGTATTTAAGTCTGTTTGAATTTGCGGCTGTTATCGTTGGCCAAAAAAAAAATTTCCCTTGATAAAAAAAACCGTTGCAGGTAAACTACCCCTTCCCCTCAACCGATCTTCACCAAAAACAATAGGTCTTGAGTACTCTGCAAATATGGGCTGTATGCAGAAAATTATTTGATTCTGTTTGAATTTGCGGCTGTTATCGTTTGCCATATAAAATACCCTTGTTAAAAAAACGTTGTTGGTAAACTACCCCTTTCCCTTAACCGATCTTCACCAAAAACAACAGGTCTTGAGAACTCTACTATTTAGGGCTGTATGCAAATAATCTTTTGATTCTGTTTGAATTTGCGGCTGTTATCGTTTGCCATAGGAAATACCCTTGTTAAAACATAAAACGTAACAAGTAAACTACCCCTTTCCCTTAACCGATCTTCACCAAAAACAAAAGGTCTTGAGAACTCTACAATTCAGGGCTGTATACGAAACATTATTTGATTCTCTTTGAATTTGCGGCTGTTATCGTTTGCCAAAAAAAATTTCCCTTGATAAAAAAAAACCGTTGCCGGTAAACTACCCCTTTCCCTCAACCGATCTTCACCAAAATCAATAGGTCGCGAGTCCTCTACAAATCAGGGCTGTATGCAAAAATTATTTGATTCTGTTTGAATTTGCGGCAGTTATCGTTTGCCATAGAAAAAAATCTACAGACACACACACAGACAGACACACAGACACACACACACACACACACACACACACACACACACACACACACACACACACACACACACACACTTTTCGGAAAACGACTTTTTTTCATGTTTTGAGTGTAGTAGAATCAGAATCTGCAATAATCTCGAACACGATTTTTTTTGCCATCACCATACTTCCATTCCTTAAGGAATATGGAAGTAAATATCGGTATGGAGAACCATACATGACTTCCATAATCTAAGATTTATATTTAAAATCATTTTCAGCCAAACAGCCAGGCTGTGTCTTCCCTGCCTTTTTATTGCTGTATTAAATGAAAAATATTATATTACATTAAAATGAAAAAATTATAATTTTATTGCCTGGCAAAAAAATTATTTTATTTTTAACAATTACCATTGTTTCAAAAAGTTTAAATAAATTTTCAAGTACTTTACTCTTGTTAAAACGTAAACGGTTGCAGGTAAACTACCCCTTTCCCTTAACCGATATTCACCAAAATCGAAAGTCATTGAGACCTCTACAACTCAGGGATGTATGCAAAAAATTAGTTGATTCTGTTTGAATTTGCGGCTGTTATCGTTTGCCATAGAAAATACGCTTGAAAAAAAAACGTTGCAGGTAAACTACCCCTTCCCCTTAACCGATCTTCACCAAAAACAATAGGTCTTGAGTACTCTACAAATCAGGGCGGTATGCAAAACATTATTTGATTCTGTTTGAATTTGCGGCTGTTATCGTTTGCCATAGAAAATACCCTTTTTAAAAAAACGTTGCAGGTAAACTACCCCTTCCCCTCAACCGATCTTCACCAAAAACAATAGGTCTTGAGTACTGTGCAAATATGGGCTGTATGCAGAAAATTATTTGATTCTGTTTGAATTTGCGGCTGTTATCGTTTGCCATATAAAATACCCTTGTTAAAAAAACGTTGTTGGTAAACTACCCCTTTCCCTTAACCGATCTTCACCAAAAACAACAGGTCTTGAGAACTCTACTATTTAGGGCTGTATGCAAATAATCTTTTGATTCTGTTTGAATTTGCGGCTGTTATCGTTTGCCATAGGAAACACCCTTGTTAAAACATAAAACGTAACAAGTAAACTACCCCTTTCCCTTAACCGATCTTCACCAAAAACAAAAGGTCTTGAGAACTCTACAATTCAGGGCTGTATACGAAACATTATTTGATTCTCTTTGAATTTGCGGCTGTTATCGTTTGCCAAAAAAAATTTCCCTTGATAAAAAAAAACCGTTGCCGGTAAACTACCCCTTTCCCTCAACCGATCTTCACCAAAATCAATAGGTCGCGAGTCCTCTACAAATCAGGGCTGTATGCAAAAATTATTTGATTCTGTTTGAATTTGCGGCAGTTATCGTTTGCCATAGAAAAAAATCTACAGACACACACACAGACAGACACACAGACACACACACACACACACACACACACACACACACACACACACTTTTCGGAAAACGACTTTTTTTCATGTTTTGAGTGTAGTAGAATCAGAATCTGCAATAATCTCGAACACGATTTTTTTTGCCATCACCATACTTCCATTCCTTAAGGAATATGGAAGTAAATATCGGTATGGAGAACCATACATGACTTCCATAATCTAAGATTTATATTTAAAATCATTTTCAGCCAAACAGCCAGGCTGTGTCTTCCCTGCCTTTTTATTGCTGTATTAAATGAAAAATATTATATTACATTAAAATGAAAAAATTATAATTTTATTGCCTGGCAAAAAAATTATTTTATTTTTAACAATTACCATTGTTTCAAAAAGTTTAAATAAATTTTCAAGTACTTTACTCTTGTTAAAACGTAAAGGGTTGCAGGTAAACTACCCCTTTCCCTTAACCGATCTTCACCAAAATCGAAAGTCATTGAGACCTCTACAACTCAGGGATGTATGCAAAAAATTATTTGATTCTGTTTGAATTTGCGGCTGTTATCGTTTGCCATAGAAAATACGCTTGAAAAAAAAACGTTGCAGGTAAACTACCCCTTCCCCTTAACCGATCTTCACCAAAAACAATAGGTCTTGAGTACTCTACAAATCAGGGCGGTATGCAAAACATTATTTGATTCTGTTTGAATTTGCGGCTGTTATCGTTTGCCATAGAAAATACCCTTTTTAAAAAAACGTTGCAGGTAAACTACCCCTTTCCCTCAACCGATCTTCACCAAAAACAATAGGTCTTGAGAACTCTACAATTTAGGGCTGTATGCAAATAATCTTTTGATTCTGTTTGAATTTGCGGCTGTTATCGTTTGCCATAAGAAATACCCTTGTTAAAACATAAAACGTTACAGGTAAACTACCCCTTCCCCTTAACCGATCTTCACCAAAAACAATAGGTCTTGAGTACTCTACAAATCAGGGATGTATGCAAAACATTATTTGATTCTGTTTGAATTTGCGGCTGTTATCGTTTGCCATAGAAAATACCCTTGTTAAAAAAACGTTGCAGGTAAACTACCCCTTTCCCTCAACCGAACTTCACCAAAAACAATAGGTCTTGAGAACTCTACAATTTAGGGCTGTATGCAAATAATCTTTTGATTCTGTTTGAATTTGCGGCTGTTATCGTTTGCCATAGGAAATACCCTTGCTAAAAAAAAACCGTTGCAGGTAAACTACCCCTTTCCCTCAACCGATCTTCACCAAAAACAATAGCTCGCGAGTACTCTGCAAATGAGGGCTGTGTGCAAAAAATTATTTGATTCTGTTTGAATTTGCGGCAGTTATCGTTTGCCATAGAAAAAAAATCTACAGACAGACAGACACACAGACACACACACAGACACTTTTCGGAAAACGACTTTTTTTCATGTTTTGAGTGTAGTAGAATCAGAATCTGCAATAATCTCGAACACGATTTTTTTTGCCATCACCATACTTCCATTCCTTAAGGAATATGGAAGTAAAATATCGGTATGGAGAACCATACATGACTTGCATATTCTAAGATTTATATTTAAAATCATTTTCGAAATGAAATATTACCATAGAAACTACTTCTTTCTACTTACTGCTTCAGCCTTAACGACAGTACTGTGATCACTAACGTATACCACCTCACGTTATCGCACTCGATTTTCACTGATGATGGAAGTCGATGGCATTGCCGAAATGTCTGGTTTTGTAGAAAACATTGGACTACGGCCAAATATCCCGGGAAGGAATTTTAACAAAAACTACTTCTTTGTTGCCGATAACGTTGTACACATATATATCAGTGGCGAAGTTACATGGAGGCAATTGAGGCAATGCCTACCCTAAAAAATTCTGTAGAATAAAAATTATAAATACGTATGAACTACATAACGTAAAGATTATACATTGTTACTGTGACTGTCAAATTTATTAAACCGAAACGTGCTTTATTGAGCGACCGCTAGATGGTGACAGGTGAGATTCGGCATAGTTCGTTTAAAGCGAATGAGGCAACCTGAACTTGCCTCAGCGTTTTTTGTATACATCGTATGTAAGCAATGTAGTGGTGTGATATGGAAGTGTAGGGAGGGGGGATTGTCCCGCGCTGTACACATAGAGCGTTGAGGCATGCCTCACTTCTGTGGTCCAAACAGTTAAGTTAAAGCGCCTGTGTTGTTTCTAAGTGTTTATTTTATGCGGTTATTAAAAGTGTCACTGTTATTCCGCTGAACTAACAGATGATCAAGATTGTTATTTGAATTATCTGTAACATTAAACATATATATATAGAAACTAATCAAGTTTAAAAATTTGAAGTTCAATCAGTTGTATTATTGTGTATGACTAATACAAGGATTTTTCAATAGACACACGTATAAAGCTGTAAAGCATTTTTTATTCAACGATTTTAAAAGAAGTCTCCAATAACATTAAGACATGAGTTCCACTGTTGCGCTAACCTGTAGATTCCCTGCTAGTAAAATTCTTACGGCTGTTTGTGGAACCATTCGGTTACAGCAAACTCTACCTCAGCGTCCGATTTGACCCACCGTCCTTTTAGAGATTCCTTAAAAAAATTTAAGATAAGATTTTTGCCTACCCATTCATTAACTACTAGCTTCGCCAGTAAGCAAATTGATGTCCATTTTTTCGGCTTGCACGCGTTATGTTGGTGTGGGTTTCGGCACTTTCCATTTAAAAAGCGTGCAAACGTAAGAAAATAAACATGAGTGAGGCCAGAAATAACGAGAATTGTGTGTTTATGTCTTACCTGCCTTTTTATTGCCGTATTAAATGAAAAATATTATATTACATTAAAATTAAAAAATTTTAATTTTATTGCCTGGCAACAAAATTATTTTATTTTTAACAATTACCATTGTTTCAAAAAGTTTAAATAAATTTGCAAGTACTTTACTCTTGTTAAAACGTAAAAGGTTGCTGGTAAACTACCCCTTCCCCATACCCGATCTTCACCAAAATCGAAAGTCCTTGAGACCTCTACAATTCAGGGATGTATGCAAAAAATTATTTGATTCTGTTTGAATTTGCGGCTGTTATCGTTTGCCATATAAAATACGCTTGATAAAAAAACGGTGCAGGTAAACTACCCCTTCCCCTTAACCGATCTTCACCAAAAACAATAGGTCGCGAGCACTCTAGAAATCAGGGCTGTATGCAAAAAATTATTTGATTCTGTTTGAATTTGCGGCAGTTATCGTTTGCCATATAAAATACGCTTGATAAAAAACGTTGCAGGTAAACTACCCCTTCCCCTCAACCGATCTTCACACAAAAACAATAGGTCTTGAGTACTCTGCAAATCAGGGCTGTATGCAGAAAATTATTTGATTCTGTTTGAATTTGCGGCTGTTATCGTTTGCCATATAAAATACCCTTGTTAAAAAAACGTTGTAGGTAAACTACCCCTGTCCCTTAACCGATCTTCACCAAAAACAACATGTCTTGAGAACTCTACAATTTAGGGCTGTATGCAAATAATCTTTTGATTCTGTTTGAATTTGCGGCTGTTATCGTTTGCCATAGGAAATACCCTTGTTAAAACATAAAACGTTACAAGTAAACTACCCCTTTCCCTTAACCGATCTTCACCAAAAACAAAAGGTCTTGAGAACTCTACAATTCAGGGCTGTATACGAAACATTATTTGATTCTCTTTGAATTTGCGGCTGTTATCGTTTGCCAAAAAAAAATTTCCCTTGATAAAAAAAAAACCGTTGCCGGTAAACTACCCCTTTCCCTCAACCGATCTTCACCAAAAACAATAGGTCGCGAGTCCTCTACAAATCAGGGCTGTATGCAAAAAATTATTTGATACTGTTTGAATTTGCTGCAGTTATCGTTTGCCATAGAAAAAAATCTACAGACACACACACACACACAGACACACACACACACACACACACACACACACACACTTTTCGGAAAACTACTTTTTTTCATGTTTTGAGTGTAGTAGAATCAGAATCTGCAATAATCTCGAACACGATTTTTTTTGCCATCACCATACTTCCATTCCTTAAGGAATATGGAAGTAAATATCGGTATGGAGAACCATACATGACTTCCATATTCTAAGATTTATATTTAAAATCATTTTCAGCCAAACAGTCAGGCTGTGTCTTCCCTGCCTTTTTATTGCTGTATTAAATGAAAAATATTATATTACATTAAAATGAAAAAATTATAATTTTATTGCCTGGCAACAAAATTATTTTATTTTTAACAATTACCATTGTTTCAAAAAGTTTAAATAAATTTTCAAGTACTTTACTCTTGTTAAAACGTATAAGGTTGCAGGTAAACTACCCCTTCCCCTTAACCGATCTTCACCAAAATCGAAAGTCGTTGAGACCTCTACAATTCAGGGACGTATGCAAAAAATTATTTGATTCTCTTTGAATTTGCGGCTGTTATCGTTTGCCATAGAAAATCCGCTTGATAAAAAAACGTTGCCGGTAAACTACCCCTTCCCCTTAACCGATCTTCACCAAAAACAATAGGTCTTGAGTACTCTACAAATCAGGACTGTATGCAAAACATTATTTGATTCTGTTTGAATTTGCGGCTGTTATCGTTTGCCATAGAAAATACCCTTGTTAAAAAAACGTTGCTGGTAAACTACCCCTTTCCCTCAACCGATCTTCACCAAAAACAAAAGGTCTTGAGAAATCTACAATTGATGGCTGTATGCGAAACATTATTTGATTCTGTTTGAATTTGCGGCTGTTATCGTTTGCCAAAAAAAGAAAATTTCCCTTGATAAAAAAAACCGTTGCTGGTAAACTACCCCTTCCCCTCAACCGATCTTCACCAAAAACAATAGGTCTTGAGTACTCTACAAATCAGGCCTGTATGCAGAAAAGTATTTGATTCTGTTTGAATTTGCGGCTGTTATCGTTTGCCATATAAAATACCCTTGTTAAAAAAACGTTGTAGGTAAACTACCCCTTTCCCTTAACCGAACTTCACCAAAAAAAAAGGTCTTGAGAACTCTACAATTTAGGGCTGTATGCAAATAATCTTTTCATTCTGTTTGAATTTGCGGCTGTTATCGTTTGCCATAGGAAATACCCTTGTTAAAACATAAAACGTTGCCGGTAAACTACCCCTTCCCCTTAACCGATCTTCACCAAAAACAACAGGTCTTGAGTACTCTACAAATCAGGGCGGTATGCAAAATATTATTTGATGCTGTTTGAATTTGCGGCTGTTATCGTTTGCCATAGAAAATACCCTTTTTAAAAAAACGTTGCAGGTAAACTACCCCTTTCCCTCAACCGATCTTCACCAAAAACAATAGGTCTTGAGAACTCTACAATTTAGGGCTGTATGCAAATAATCTTTTGATTCTGTTTGAATTTGCGGCTGTTATCGTTTGCCATAAGAAATACCCTTGTTAAAACATAAAACGTTACAGGTAAACTACCCCTTCCCCTTAACCGATCTTCACCAAAAACAACAGGTCTTGAGTACTCTACAAATCAGGGATGTATGCAAAACATTATTTGATTCTGTTTGAATTCGCGGCTGTTATCGTTTGCCATAGAAAATACCCTTGTTAAAAAAACGTTGCAGGTAAACTACCCCTTTCCCTCAACCGAACTTCTCCAAAAACAACAGGTCTTGAGAACTCTACAATTCAGGGCAGTATGCGAAACATTATTTGATTCTGTTTGAATTTGCGGCTGTTATCGTTTGCCAAACAAACAAAATTACCCTTGCTAAAAAAAAACCGTTGCAGGTAAACTACCCCTTTCCCTCAACCGATCTTCACCAAAAACAATAGGTCGCGAGTACTCTGCAAATCAGGGCTGCATGCAAAAAATTATTTGATTCTGTTTGAATTTGCGGCAGTTATCGTTTGCCATAGAAAATAAAAAAAACCATTGCAGGTAAACTACCCCTTCCCCTCAACCGATCTTCACCAAAAACAATAGGTCGCGAGTACTCTACAAATCAGGGCTGTATGCAAAAAATTATTTGATTCTGTTTGAATTTGCGGCAGTTGTCGTTTGCCATAGAAAATACGCATGATAAAAAACGTTGCTGGTAAACTACCCCTTCCCCTTAACCGAGCTTCACCAAAAACAATAGGTCTTGAGTACTCTACAAATCAGGGCTGTATGCAGAAAATTATTTGATTCTGTTTGAATTTGCGGCTGTTATCGTTTGCCATAAAAAATACCCTTGTTAAAAAAACGTTGTCGGTAAACTACCCCTTTCCCTTAACCGATCTTCACCAAAAACAAAAGGTATTGAGAACTCTACAATTTAGGGCTGTATGCAAATAATCTTTTCATTCTGTTTGAATTTGCGGCTGTTATCGTTTGCCATAGGAAATACCCTTGTTAAAACATAAAACGTTACAGGTAAACTACCCCTTTCCCTTAACCGATCTTCACCAAAAACAATAGGTCTTGAGAACTCTACAATTCAGGGCTGTATGCGAAACATTATTTGATTCTGTTTGAATTTGCGGCTGTTATCGTTTGCCAAACAAACAAAATTTCCCTTGCTAAAAAAAAAACCGTTGCAGGTAAACTACCCCTTTCCCTCAACCGATCTTCACCAAAAACAATAGGTCGCGAGAACTCTGCAAATCCGGGCTGTATGCAAAAAATTATTTGATTCTGTTTGAATTTGCGGCAGTTATCGTTTGCCATAGAAAAAAAATCTACAGGCAGACAGACACACAGACACACAGACACACAGACACACAGACACACACACAGACACTTTTCGGAAAACGACTTTTTTTCATGTTTTGAGTGTAGTAGAATCAGAATCTGCAATAATCTCGAACACGATTTTTTTTGCCATCACCATACTTCCATTCCTTAAGGAATATGGAAGTAAAAAATCTACAGATAGACAGACAGACACACAGACAGACAGACAGACACACACACAGACACTTTTCGGAAAACGACTTTTTTTCATGTTTTGAGTGTAGTAGAATCAGAATCTGCAATAATCTCGAACACGATTTTTTTTGCCATCACCATACTTCCATTCCTTAAGGAATATGGAAGTAAAATACCCTTGATAAAAACCGTTGCTGGTAAACTACCCCTTTCCCTTAACCGATCTTCACCAAAAACAATAGGTCTTTAGTACTCAACAAATCAGGGCTGTATGCAAAAACTTATTTGATTCTGTTTGAATTTGCGGCTCTTATCGTTTGCCATAGAAAATACCCTTGTTAAAACATAAAACGTTGCTGGTAAACTACCCCGTTCCCTTAACCGATCTTCACCAACACCAATAGGTATTGAGAACTCTACAATACCTTGATGTATGCAAAACATCATTTCATTCTGTTTGAATTTGCGGCTCTTATTGTTTGCCATAAAAAATACGCTTGATAAAAAACGTTGCAGGTAAACTACCCCTTACCCTCAACCGATCTTCACCAAAAACAACAGGTCTTGAGTACTCTACAAATCAGGGCTGTATGCAGAAAATTATTTGATTCTGTTTGAATTTGCGGCAGTTATCGTTTGCCATAGAAAAATATCGGTATGGAGAACCGTACATGACTTCCATATTCTAAGATTTATATTTAAAATCATTTTCAGCCAAACAGCCAGGCTGTGTCTTACCTGCCTTTTTATTGCTGTATTAAATGAAAAATATTATATTACATTAAATGAAAAAATTATAATTTTATTGCCTGGCAACAAAATTCTTTTATTTTTAACAATTACCATTGTTTCAAAAATTTTAAATAAATTTTCAAGTACTTTGCTGTTGTTAAAACGTAAAAGGTTGCAGGTAAACTACCCCTTCCCCTTAACCGATCTTCACCAAAAACAATAGGTCTTGAGAACTCTACAATTTAGGGCTGTATGCAAATAATCTTTTGATTCTGTTTGAATTTGCGGCTCTTATCGTTTGCCATAGAAAATACCCTTGATAAAAAAACGTTGCAAGTAAACTACCCCTTCCCCTTAACCGATCTTCACCAAAACAATAGGTCTTGAGTACTCAACAAATCAGGGCTGTATGCAAAACATTATTTGATTCTGTTTGAATTTGCGGCTGTTATCGTTTGCCATAGAAAATACCCTTGTTAAAAAAACGTTGCAGGTAAACTACCCCTTTCCCTTAACCGATCTTCACCATAAACAATAGGTCTTGAGAACTCTACAATTTAGGGCTGTATGCAAATAATCGTTTGATTCTGTGTGAATTTGCGGCTGTTATCGTTTGCCATAGAAAATACGCTTGATAAAAAACGTTGCAGGTAAACTACCCCTCCCCCTCAACCGATCTTCACCAAAAACAATAGGTCTTCAGTACTCTACAAATCAGGACTGTATGCAAAACATTATTTGATTCTGTTTGAATTTGCGGCTGTTATCGTTTGCCACATAAAATACCCTTGTTAAAAAAACGTTGCAGGTAAACTACCCCTTTCCCTCAACCGATCTTCACCAAAAACAATAGGTCATGAGAACTCTACAACATAGGGCTGTATGCAAAACATTATTTGATTCTGTTTGAATTTGCGGCTGTTATCGTTTGCCATAGGAAATACCCTTGTTAAAACATAAAACGTTACAGGTAAACTACCCCTTTCCCTTACCGATCTTCACCAAAAACAATAGGTCTTGAACACTCTACAATTCAGGGCTGTATACGAAACAGTATTTAAGTCTGTTTGAATTTGCGGCTGTTATCGTTTGCCAAAAAAAAAATTTCCCTTGATAAAAAAAACCGTTGCAGGTAAACTACCCCTTCCCCTCAACCGATCTTCACACAAAAACAATAGGTCTTGAGTACTCTGCAAATCAGGGCTGTATGCAGAAAATTATTTGATTCTGTTTGAATTTGCGGCTGTTATCGTTTGCCATAGGAAATACCCTTGTTAAAACATAAAACGTTACAAGTAAACTACCCCTTTCCCGTAACCGATCTTCACCAAAAACAATAGGTCTTGAGTACTCTACAAATCAGGGATGTATGCAAAACATTATTTGATTCTGTTTGAATTTGCGGCTGTTATCGTTTGCCATAAAAATACCCTTGTTAAAAAAACGTTGCTGGTAAACTACCCCTTTCCCTCAACCGAACTTCACCAAAAACAATAGGTCTTGAGAACTCTACAATCTAGGGCTGTATGCAAATAATCTTTTGATTCTGTTTGAATTTGCGGCTGTTATCGTTTGCCATAGGAAATACCCTTGTTAAAACATAAAACTTTACAGGTAAACTACCCTTTCCCTTAACCGATCTTCACCAAAATCAACAGATCTTGAGAACTCTACAATTGAGGGCAGTATGCGAAACATTATTTGATTCTGTTTGAATTTGCGGCTGTTATCGTTTGCCAAACAAACAAAATTACCCTTGCTAAAAAAAAACCGTTGCAGGTAAACTACCCCTTTCCCTCAACCGATCTTCACCAAAATCAATAGGTCGCGAGTCCTCTACAAATCAGGGCTGCATGCAAAACATTATTTGATTCTGTTTGAATTTGCGGCAGTTATCGTTTGCCATAGAAAAAAATCTACAGTCACACACACACACAGACACACACACACACACACACACACACACACACACACACACACACACACACACAGACACTTTTCGGAAAAAACTTTTTTTCATGTTTTGAGTGTAGTAGAATCAGAATCTGCAATAATCTCGAACACGATTTTTTTTGCCATCGCCATACTTCCATTCCTTAAGGAATATGGAAGTAAATATCGGTATGGAGAACCATACATGACTTCCATATTCTAAGATTTATATTTAAAATCATTTTCAGCCAAACAGCCAGGCTGTGTCTTCCCTGCCTTTTTATTGCTGTATTAAATGAAAAATATTATATTACATTAAAATGAAAAAATTATAATTTTATTGCCTGGCAACAAAATTATTTTATTTTTAACAATTACCATTGTTTCAAAAAGTTTAAATAAATTTTCAAGTACTTTACTCTTGTTAAAACGTAAAAGGTTACAGGTAAACTACCCCTTTCCCTTAACCGATCTTCACCAAAATCGAAAGTCATTGAGACCTCTACAATTCAGGGACGTATGCAAAAAATTATTTGATTCTGTTTGAATTTGCGGCTGTTATCGTTTGCCATAGAAAATACGCTTGAAAAAAAAACGTTGCCAGTAAACTACCCCTTCCCCTTAACCGATCTTCACCAAAAACAATAGCTCTTGAGTACTCTACAAATCAGGGCGGTATGCAAAATATTATTTGATTCTGTTTGAATTTGCGGCTGTTATCGTTTGCCATAGAAAATACCCTTTTTAAAAAACCGTTGCTGGTAAACTACCCCTTTCCCTCAACCGATCTTCACCAAAAACAATAGGTCTTGAGAACTCTACAATTTAGGGCTGTATGCAAATAATCTTTTGATTCTGTTTGAATTTGCGGCTGTTATCGTTTGCCATAAGAAATACCCTTGTTAAAACATAAAACGTTACAGGTAAACTACCCCTTCCCCTTAACCGATCTTCACCAAAAACAATAGGTCTTGAGTACTCTACAAATCAGGGATGTATGCAAAACATTATTTGATTCTGTTTGAATTCGCGGCTGTTATCGTTTGCCATAGAAAATACCCTTGTTAAAAAAACGTTGCTGGTAAACTACCCCTTTCCCTCAACCGAACTTCACCAAAAACAATAGGTCTTGAGAACTCTACAATTTAGGGCTGTATGCAAATAATCTTTTGATTCTGTTTGAATTTGCGGCTGTTATCGTTTGCCATAGGAAATACCCTTGTTAAAACATAAAACGTTACCGGTAAACTACCCCTTTCCCTTAACCGATCTTCACCAAAATCAACAGATCTTGAGAACTCTACAATTCAGGGCAGTATGCGAAACATTATTTGATTCTGTTTGAATTTGCGGCTGTTATCGTTTGCCAAACAAACAAAATTACCCTTGCTAAAAAAAAACCGTTGCCGGTAAACTACCCCTTTCCCTCAACCGATCTTCACCAAAAACAATAGGTAGCGAGTACTCTGCAAATCAGGGCTGCATGCAAAAAATTGTTTGATTCTGTTTGAATTTGCGGCAGTTATCGTTTGCCATAGAAAAAAAATCTACAGACAGACAGACAGACACACAGACAGACAGACAGACACACACACAGACACTTTTCGGAAAACGACTTTTTTCCATGTTTTGAGTGTAGTAGAATCAGAATCTGCAATAATCTCGAACACGATTTTTTTTGCCATCACCATACTTCCATTCCTTAAGGAATATGGAAGTAAAATACCCTTGATAAAAACCGTTGCTGGTAAACTACCCCTTTCCCTTAACCGATCTTCACCAAAAACAATAGGTCTTTAGTACTCAACAAATCAGGGCTGTATGCAAAAACTTATTTGATTCTGTTTGAATTTGCGGCTCTTATCGTTTGCCATAGAAAATACCCTTGTTAAAACATAAAACGTTGCTGGTAAACTACCCCGTTCCCTTAACCGATCTTCACCAACACCAATAGGTATTGAGAACTCTACAATACCTTGATGTATGCAAAACATCATTTCATTCTGTTTGAATTTGCGGCTCTTATTGTTTGCCATAAAAAATACGCTTGATAAAAAACGTTGCAGGTAAACTACCCCTTCCCCTCAACCGATCTTCACCAAAAACAACAGGTCTTGAGTACTCTACAAATCAGGGCTGTATGCAGAAAATTATTTGATTCTGTTTGAATTTGCAGCAGTTTTCGTTTGCCATAGAGAAATATCGGTATGGAGAACTGTACATGACTTCCATATTCTAAGATTTATATTTAAAATCATTTTCAGCCAAACAGCCAGGCTGTGTCTTACCTGCCTTTTTATTGCTGTATTAAATGAAAAATATTATATTACATTAAATGAAAAAATTATAATTGTATTGCCTGGCAACAAAATTCTTATATTTTTAACAATTACCATTGTTTCAAAAATTTTAAATAAATTTTCAAGTACTTTGCTGTTGTTAAAACGTAAAAGGTTGCAGGTAAACTACCCCTTCCCCTTAACCGATCTTCACCAAAATCGAAAGTCATTGAGACCTCTACAATTCAGGGACGTATGCAAAACATTATTTGATTCTGTTTGAATTTGCGGCTCTTATCGTTTGCCATAGAAAATACCCTTGTTAAAAAAACGTTGCAGGTAAACTACCCCTTTCCCTTAACCGATCTTCACCATAAACAATAGGTCTTGAGAGCTCTACAATTTAGGGCAGTATGCAAATAATCGTTTGATTCTGTTTGAATTTGCGGCTGTTATCGTTTGCCATAGAAAATACGCTTGATAAAAAACGTTGCAGGTAAACTACCCCTCCCCCTCAACCGATCTTCACCAAAAACAACAGGTCTTGAGTACTCTACAAATCAGGAGTGTATGCAAAACATTATTTGATTCTGTTTGAATTTGCGGCTGTTATCGTTTGCCACATAAAATACCCTTGTTAAAAAAACGTTGCAGGTAAACTACCCCTTTCCCTCAACCGATCTTCACCAAAAACAATAGATCATGAGAACTCTACAACATAGGGCTGTATGCAAAACATTATTTGATTCTGTTTGAATTTGCGGCTGTTATCGTTTGCCATAGGAAATACCCTTGTTAAAACATAAAACGTTACAGGTAAACTACCCCTTTCCCTTACCGATCTTCACCAAAAACAATAGGTCTTGAAAACTCTACAATTCAGGGCTGTATACGAAACAGTATTTAAGTCTGTTTGAATTTGCGGCTGTTATCGTTTGCCAAAAAAAAAATTTCCCTTGATAAAAAAAACCGTTGCAGGTAAACTACCCCTTCCCCTCAACCGATCTTCACCAAAAACAACAGGTCGCGAGTACTCTACAAATCAGGGCTGTATGCAAAAAATTATTTGATTCTGTTTGAATTTGCGGCAGTTATCGTTTGCCATATAAAATACGCTTGATAAAAAACGTTGCAGGTAAACTACCCCTTCCCCTCAACCGATCTTCACACAAAAACAATAGGTCTTGAGTACTCTGCAAATCAGGGCTGTATGCAGAAAATTATTTGATTCTGTTTGAATTTGCGGCTGTCATCGTTTGCCATATAAAATACCCTTGTTAAAAAAATTTGTTGGTAAACTACCCCTTTCCCTTAACCGATCTTCACCAAAAACAACAGGTCTTGAGAACTCTACAACTTAGGGCTGTATGCAAATAATCTTTTGATTCTGTTTGAATTTGCGGCTATTATCGTTTGCCATAGGAAATACCCTTGTTAAAACATAAAACGTTACAAGTAAACTACCCCTTTCCCTTAACCGATCTTCACCAAAAACAAAAGGTCTTGAGAACTCTACAATTCAGAGCTGTATACGAAACATTATTTGATTCTCTTTGAATTTGCGGCTGTTATCGTTTGCCAAAAAAAATTTCCCTTGATAAAAAAAACCGTTGCCGGTAAACTACCCCTTTCCCTCAACCGATCTTCACCAAAAACAATAGGTCGCGAGTCCTCTACAAATCAGGGCTGTATGCAAAAAATTATTTGATTCTGTTTGAATTTGCGGCAGTTATCGTTTGCCATAGAAAAAATCTACAGACACACACACACAGACACACACACACACACACACACACACACACACACACACACACACACACACAGCCACTTTTCGGAAAACGACTTTTTTTCATGTTTTGAGTGTAGTAGAATCAGAATCTGCAATAATCTCGAACACGATTTTTTTTGCCATCACCATACTTCCATTCCTTAAGGAATATGGAAGTAAAATTACCCTTGATAAAAACCGTTGCAGGTAAACTACCCCTTTCCCTTAACCGATCTTCACCAAAAACAATAGGTCTTTAGTACTCACCAAATCAGGGCTGTATGCAAAAACTTATTTGATTCTGTTTGAATTTGCGGCTTTTATCGTTTGCCATAGAAAATACCCTTGTTAAAACATAAAACGTTGCTGGTAAACTACCCCGTTCCCTTAACCGATCTTCACCAACACCAACAGGTATTGAGAACTCTACAATACTTTGATGTATGCAAAAGCTCATTTCATTCTGTTTGAATTTGCGGCTCTTATTGTTTGCCATAAAAAATACGCTTGATAAAAAACGTTGCTGGTAAACTACCCCTTCCCCTTAACCGATCTTCACCAAAAACAAAAGGTCTTGAGTACTCTACAAATCAGGGCTGTATGCAGAAAATTATTTGATTCTGTTTGAATTTGCGGCTGTTATCGTTTGCCATAGTAAATACCCTTGTTAAAAAAACGTTGTAGGTAAACTACCCCTTTCCCTTTACCGATCTTCACCATAAACAATAGGTCTTGAGAACTCTACAATTTAGAGCTGTATACAAATAATCTTTTGATTCTGTTTGAATTTGCGGCTGTTATCGTTTGCCATAGGAAATACCCTTGTTAAAACATAAAACGTTACAGGTAAACTACCCCTTTCCCTTAACCGATCTTCACCAAAAACAGTTAGTCTTGAGAACTCTACAATTCAGGGCTGTATGCGAAACATTATTTGATTCTGTTTGGAGTTGCGGCTGTTATCGTTTGCCATAGGAAATACCCTTGTTAAAACATAAAACGTTACGAGTAAACTACCCCTTTCCCGTAACCGATCTTCACCAAAAACAATAGGTCTTGAGTACTCTACAAATCAGGGATGTATGCAAAACATTATTTGATTCTGTTTGAATTTGCGGCTGTTATCGTTTGCCATAAAAAATACCCTTGTTAAAAAAATGTTGCAGGTAAACTACCCCTTTCCCTCAACCGAACTTCACCAAAAACAATAGGTCTTGAGAACTCTACAATCTAGGGCTGTATGCAAATAATCTTTTGATTCTGTTTGAATTTGCGGCTGTTATCGTTTGCCATAGGAAATACCCTTGTTAAAACATAAAACTTTACAGGTAAACTACCCTTTCCCTTAACCGATCTTCACCAAAATCAACAGATCTTGAGAACTCTACAATTGAGGGCAGTATGCGAAACATTATTTGATTCTGTTTGAATTTGCGGCTGTTATCGTTTGCCAAACAAACAAAATTACCCTTGCTAAAAAAAAACCGTTGCAGGTAAACTACCCCTTTCCCTCAACCGATCTTCACCAAAAACAATAGGTCGCGAGTACTCTGCAAATCAGGGCTGCATGCAAAAAATTATTTGATTCTGTTTGAATTTGCGGCAGTTATCGTTTGCCAAAAAAAAAAAAATCTACAGACAGACAGACAGACACACAGACAGACAGACAGACAGACACACACACACACACAGACACTTTTCGGAAAACGACTTTTTTTCATGTTTTGAGTGTAGTAGAATCAGAATCTGCAATAATCTCGAACACGATTTTTTTTGCCATCGCCATACTTCCATTCCTTAAGGAATATGGAAGTAAATATCGGTATGGAGAACCATACATGACTTCCATATTCTAAGATTTATATTTAAAATCATTTTCAGCCAAACAGCCAGGCTGTGTCTTCCCTGCCTTTTTATTGCTGTATTAAATGAAAAATATTATATTACATTAAAATGAAAAAATTATAATTTTATTGCCTGGCAACAAAATTATTTTATTTTTAACAATTACCATTGTTTCAAAAAGTTTAAATAAATTTTCAAGTACTTTACTCTTGTTAAAACGTAAAAGGTTACAGGTAAACTACCCCTTTCCCTTAACCGATCTTCACCAAAATCGAAAGTCATTGAGACCTCTACAATTCAGGGACGTATGCAAAAAATTATTTGATTCTGTTTGAATTTGCGGCTGTTATCGTTTGCCATAGAAAATACGCTTGAAAAAAAAACGTTGCCAGTAAACTACCCCTTCCCCTTAACCGATCTTCACCAAAAACAATAGCTCTTGAGTACTCTACAAATCAGGGCGGTATGCAAAATATTATTTGATTCTGTTTGAATTTGCGGCTGTTATCGTTTGCCATAGAAAATACCCTTTTTAAAAAACCGTTGCTGGTAAACTACCCCTTTCCCTCAACCGATCTTCACCAAAAACAATAGGTCTTGAGAACTCTACAATTTAGGGCTGTATGCAAATAATCTTTTGATTCTGTTTGAATTTGCGGCTGTTATCGTTTGCCATAAGAAATACCCTTGTTAAAACATAAAACGTTACAGGTAAACTACCCCTTCCCCTTAACCGATCTTCACCAAAAACAATAGGTCTTGAGTACTCTACAAATCAGGGATGTATGCAAAACATTATTTGATTCTGTTTGAATTCGCGGCTGTTATCGTTTGCCATAGAAAATACCCTTGTTAAAAAAACGTTGCTGGTAAACTACCCCTTTCCCTCAACCGAACTTCACCAAAAACAATAGGTCTTGAGAACTCTACAATTTAGGGCTGTATGCAAATAATCTTTTGATTCTGTTTGAATTTGCGGCTGTTATCGTTTGCCATAGGAAATACCCTTGTTAAAACATAAAACGTTACCGGTAAACTACCCCTTTCCCTTAACCGATCTTCACCAAAATCAACAGATCTTGAGAACTCTACAATTCAGGGCAGTATGCGAAACATTATTTGATTCTGTTTGAATTTGCGGCTGTTATCGTTTGCCAAACAAACAAAATTACCCTTGCTAAAAAAAAACCGTTGCCGGTAAACTACCCCTTTCCCTCAACCGATCTTCACCAAAAACAATAGGTAGCGAGTACTCTGCAAATCAGGGCTGCATGCAAAAAATTGTTTGATTCTGTTTGAATTTGCGGCAGTTATCGTTTGCCATAGAAAAAAAATCTACAGACAGACAGACAGACACACAGACAGACAGACAGACACACACACAGACACTTTTCGGAAAACGACTTTTTTCCATGTTTTGAGTGTAGTAGAATCAGAATCTGCAATAATCTCGAACACGATTTTTTTTGCCATCACCATACTTCCATTCCTTAAGGAATATGGAAGTAAAATACCCTTGATAAAAACCGTTGCTGGTAAACTACCCCTTTCCCTTAACCGATCTTCACCAAAAACAATAGGTCTTTAGTACTCAACAAATCAGGGCTGTATGCAAAAACTTATTTGATTCTGTTTCAATTTGCGGCTCTTATCGTTTGCCATAGAAAATACCCTTGTTAAAACATAAAACGTTGCTGGTAAACTACCCCGTTCCCTTAACCGATCTTCACCAACACCAATAGGTATTGAGAACTCTACAATACCTTGATGTATGCAAAACATCATTTCATTCTGTTTGAATTTGCGGCTCTTATTGTTTGCCATAAAAAATACGCTTGATAAAAAACGTTGCAGGTAAACTACCCCTTCCCCTCAACCGATCTTCACCAAAAACAACAGGTCTTGAGTACTCTACAAATCAGGGCTGTATGCAGAAAATTATTTGATTCTGTTTGAATTTGCAGCAGTTTTCGTTTGCCATAGAGAAATATCGGTATGGAGAACTGTACATGACTTCCATATTCTAAGATTTATATTTAAAATCATTTTCAGCCAAACAGCCAGGCTGTGTCTTACCTGCCTTTTTATTGCTGTATTAAATGAAAAATATTATATTACATTAAATGAAAAAATTATAATTGTATTGCCTGGCAACAAAATTCTTATATTTTTAACAATTACCATTGTTTCAAAAATTTTAAATAAATTTTCAAGTACTTTGCTGTTGTTAAAACGTAAAAGGTTGCAGGTAAACTACCCCTTCCCCTTAACCGATCTTCACCAAAATCGAAAGTCATTGAGACCTCTACAATTCAGGGACGTATGCAAAACATTATTTGATTCTGTTTGAATTTGCGGCTCTTATCGTTTGCCATAGAAAATACCCTTGTTAAAAAAACGTTGCAGGTAAACTACCCCTTTCCCTTAACCGATCTTCACCATAAACAATAGGTCTTGAGAGCTCTACAATTTAGGGCAGTATGCAAATAATCGTTTGATTCTGTTTGAATTTGCGGCTGTTATCGTTTGCCATAGAAAATACGCTTGATAAAAAACGTTGCAGGTAAACTACCCCTCCCCCTCAACCGATCTTCACCAAAAACAACAGGTCTTGAGTACTCTACAAATCAGGAGTGTATGCAAAACATTATTTGATTCTGTTTGAATTTGCGGCTGTTATCGTTTGCCACATAAAATACCCTTGTTAAAAAAACGTTGCAGGTAAACTACCCCTTTCCCTCAACCGATCTTCACCAAAAACAATAGATCATGAGAACTCTACAACATAGGGCTGTATGCAAAACATTATTTGATTCTGTTTGAATTTGCGGCTGTTATCGTTTGCCATAGGAAATACCCTTGTTAAAACATAAAACGTTACAGGTAAACTACCCCTTTCCCTTACCGATCTTCACCAAAAACAATAGGTCTTGAAAACTCTACAATTCAGGGCTGTATACGAAACAGTATTTAAGTCTGTTTGAATTTGCGGCTGTTATCGTTTGCCAAAAAAAAAATTTCCCTTGATAAAAAAAACCGTTGCAGGTAAACTACCCCTTCCCCTCAACCGATCTTCACCAAAAACAACAGGTCGCGAGTACTCTACAAATCAGGGCTGTATGCAAAAAATTATTTGATTCTGTTTGAATTTGCGGCAGTTATCGTTTGCCATATAAAATACGCTTGATAAAAAACGTTGCAGGTAAACTACCCCTTCCCCTCAACCGATCTTCACACAAAAACAATAGGTCTTGAGTACTCTGCAAATCAGGGCTGTATGCAGAAAATTATTTGATTCTGTTTGAATTTGCGGCTGTCATCGTTTGCCATATAAAATACCCTTGTTAAAAAAATTTGTTGGTAAACTACCCCTTTCCCTTAACCGATCTTCACCAAAAACAACAGGTCTTGAGAACTCTACAACTTAGGGCTGTATGCAAATAATCTTTTGATTCTGTTTGAATTTGCGGCTATTATCGTTTGCCATAGGAAATACCCTTGTTAAAACATAAAACGTTACAAGTAAACTACCCCTTTCCCTTAACCGATCTTCACCAAAAACAAAAGGTCTTGAGAACTCTACAATTCAGAGCTGTATACGAAACATTATTTGATTCTCTTTGAATTTGCGGCTGTTATCGTTTGCCAAAAAAAATTTCCCTTGATAAAAAAAACCGTTGCCGGTAAACTACCCCTTTCCCTCAACCGATCTTCACCAAAAACAATAGGTCGCGAGTCCTCTACAAATCAGGGCTGTATGCAAAAAATTATTTGATTCTGTTTGAATTTGCGGCAGTTATCGTTTGCCATAGAAAAAATCTACAGACACACACACACAGACACACACACACACACACACACACACACACACACACACACACACACACACACAGCCACTTTTCGGAAAACGACTTTTTTTCATGTTTTGAGTGTAGTAGAATCAGAATCTGCAATAATCTCGAACACGATTTTTTTTGCCATCACCATACTTCCATTCCTTAAGGAATATGGAAGTAAAATTACCCTTGATAAAAACCGTTGCAGGTAAACTACCCCTTTCCCTTAACCGATCTTCACCAAAAACAATAGGTCTTTAGTACTCACCAAATCAGGGCTGTATGCAAAAACTTATTTGATTCTGTTTGAATTTGCGGCTTTTATCGTTTGCCATAGAAAATACCCTTGTTAAAACATAAAACGTTGCTGGTAAACTACCCCGTTCCCTTAACCGATCTTCACCAACACCAACAGGTATTGAGAACTCTACAATACTTTGATGTATGCAAAAGCTCATTTCATTCTGTTTGAATTTGCGGCTCTTATTGTTTGCCATAAAAAATACGCTTGATAAAAAACGTTGCTGGTAAACTACCCCTTCCCCTTAACCGATCTTCACCAAAAACAAAAGGTCTTGAGTACTCTACAAATCAGGGCTGTATGCAGAAAATTATTTGATTCTGTTTGAATTTGCGGCTGTTATCGTTTGCCATAGTAAATACCCTTGTTAAAAAAACGTTGTAGGTAAACTACCCCTTTCCCTTTACCGATCTTCACCATAAACAATAGGTCTTGAGAACTCTACAATTTAGAGCTGTATACAAATAATCTTTTGATTCTGTTTGAATTTGCGGCTGTTATCGTTTGCCATAGGAAATACCCTTGTTAAAACATAAAACGTTACAGGTAAACTACCCCTTTCCCTTAACCGATCTTCACCAAAAACAGTTGGTCTTGAGAACTCTACAATTCAGGGCTGTATGCGAAACATTATTTGATTCTGTTTGGAGTTGCGGCTGTTATCGTTTGCCATAGGAAATACCCTTGTTAAAACATAAAACGTTACGAGTAAACTACCCCTTTCCCGTAACCGATCTTCACCAAAAACAATAGGTCTTGAGTACTCTACAAATCAGGGATGTATGCAAAACATTATTTGATTCTGTTTGAATTTGCGGCTGTTATCGTTTGCCATAAAAAATACCCTTGTTAAAAAAACGTTGCAGGTAAACTACCCCTTTCCCTCAACCGAACTTCACCAAAAACAATAGGTCTTGAGAACTCTACAATCTAGGGCTGTATGCAAATAATCTTTTGATTCTGTTTGAATTTGCGGCTGTTATCGTTTGCCATAGGAAATACCCTTGTTAAAACATAAAACTTTACAGGTAAACTACCCTTTCCCTTAACCGATCTTCACCAAAATCAACAGATCTTGAGAACTCTACAATTGAGGGCAGTATGCGAAACATTATTTGATTCTGTTTGAATTTGCGGCTGTTATCGTTTGCCAAACAAACAAAATTACCCTTGCTAAAAAAAAACCGTTGCAGGTAAACTACCCCTTTCCCTCAACCGATCTTCACCAAAAACAATAGGTCGCGAGTACTCTGCAAATCAGGGCTGCATGCAAAAAATTATTTGATTCTGTTTGAATTTGCGGCAGTTATCGTTTGCCAAAAAAAAAAAAATCTACAGACAGACAGACAGACACACAGACAGACAGACAGACAGACACACACACACACACAGACACTTTTCGGAAAACGACTTTTTTTCATGTTTTGAGTGTAGTAGAATCAGAATCTGCAATAATCTCGAACACGATTTTTCTTGCCATCACCATACTTCCATTCCTTAAGGAATATGGAAGTAAAATACCCTTGATAAAAACCGTTGCAGGTAAACTACCCCTTTCCCTTAACCGATCTTCACCAAAAACAATAGGTCTTTAGTACTCAACAAATCAGGGCTGTATGCAAAAACTTATTTGATTCTGTTTGAATTTGCGGCTCTTATCGTTTGCCATAGAAAATACCCTTGTTAAAACATAAAACGTTGCTGGTAAACTACCCCGTTCCCTTAACCGATCTTCACCAACACCAATAGGTATTGAGAACTCTACAATACCTTGATGTATGCAAAACATCATTTCATTCTGTTTGAATTTGCGGCTCTTATTGTTTGCCATAAAAATACGCTTGATAAAAAACGTTGCAGGTAAACTACCCCTTCCCCTCAACCGATCTTCACACAAAAACAATAGGTCTTGAGTACTCTGCAAATCAGGGCTGTATGCAGAAAATTATTTGATTCTGTTTGAATTTGCGGCTGTTATCGTTTGCCATATAAAATACCCTTGTTAAAAAAACGTTGTAGGTAAACTACCCCTTTCCCTTAACCGATCTTCACCAAAAACAACAGGTCTTGAGAACTCTACAATTTAGGGCTGTATGCAAATAATCTTTTGATTCTGTTTGAATTTGCGGCTGTTATCGTTTGCCATAGGAAATACCCTTGTTAAAACATAAAACGTTACAAGTAAACTACCCCTTTCCCTTAACCGATCTTCACCAAAAACAAAAGGTCTTGAGAACTCTACAATTCAGGGCTGTATACGAAACATTATTTGATTCTCTTTGAATTTGCGGCTGTTATCGTTTGCCAAATAAAAATTTCCCTTGATAAAAAAAAACCGTTGCCGGTAAACTACCCCTTTCCCTCAACCGATCTTCACCAAAAACAATAGGTCACCGAGTCCTCTACAAATCAGGGCTGTATGCAAAAAATTATTTGATTCTGTTTGAATTTGCGGCAGTTATCGTTTGCCATAGAAAAAAATCTACAGACACACACACACACACACACACACACACACACAGACACTTTTCGGAAAAAACTTTTTTTCATGTTTTGAGTGTAGTAGAATCAGAATCTGCAATAATCTCGAACACGATTTTTTTTGCCATCGCCATACTTCCATTCCTTAAGGAATATGGAAGTAAATATCGGTATGGAGAACCATACATGACTTCCATATTCTAAGATTTATATTTAAAATCATTTTCAGCCAAACAGCCAGGCTGTGTCTTCCCTGCCTTTTTATTGCTGTATTAAATGAAAAATATTATATTACATTAAAATGAAAAAATTATAATTTTATTGCCTGGCAACAAAATTATTTTATTTTTAACAATTACCATTGTTTCAAAAAGTTTAAATAAATTTTCAAGTACTTTACTCTTGTTAAAACGTAAAAGGTTGCAGGTAAACTACCCCTTTCCCTTAACCGATCTTCACCAAAATCGAAAGTCATTGAGACCTCTACAATTCAGGGACGTATGCAAAAAATTATTTGATTCTGTTTGAATTTGCGGCTGTTATCGTTTGCCATAGAAAATACGCTTGAAAAAAAAACGTTGCCAGTAAACTACCCCTTCCCCTTAACCGATCTTCACCAAAAACAACAGCTCTTGAGTACTCTACAAATCAGGGCGGTATGCAAAATATTATTTGATTCTGTTTGAATTTGCGGCTGTTATCGTTTGCCATAGAAAATACCCTTTTTAAAAAACCGTTGCAGGTAAACTACCCCTTTCCCTCAACCGATCTTCACCAAAAACAATAGGTCTTGAGAACTCTACAATTTAGGGCTGTATGCAAATAATCTTTTGATTCTGTTTGAATTTGTGGCTGTTATCGTTTGCCATAAGAAATACCCTTGTTAAAACATAAAACGTTACAGGTAAACTACCCCTTCCCCTTAACCGATCTTCACCAAAAACAATAGGTCTTGAGTACTCTACAAATCAGGGATGTATGCAAAACATTATTTGATTCTGTTTGAATTCGCGGCTGTTATCGTTTGCCATAGAAAATACCCTTGTTAAAAAAACGTTGCTGGTAAACTACCCCTTTCCCTCAACCGAACTTCACCAAAAACAATAGGTCTTGAGAACTCTACAATTTAGGGCTGTATGCAAATAATCTTTTGATTCTGTTTGAATTTGCGGCTGTTATCGTTTGCCATAGGAAATACCCTTGTTAAAACATAAAACGTTACAGGTAAACTACCCCTTTCCCTTAACCGATCTTCACCAAAATCAACAGATCTTGAGAACTCTACAATTCAGGGCAGTATGCGAAACATTATTTGATTCTGTTTGAATTTGCGGCTGTTATCGTTTGCCAAACAAACAAAATTACCCTTGCTAAAAAAAAACCGTTGCCGGTAAACTACCCCTTTCCCTCAACCGATCTTCACCAAAAACAATAGGTAGCGAGTACTCTGCAAATCAGGGCTGCATGCAAAAAATTGTTTGATTCTGTTTGAATTTGCGGCAGTTATCGTTTGCCATAGAAAAAAAATCTACAGACAGACAGACAGACACACAGACAGACAGACAGACACACACACAGACACTTTTCGGAAAACGACTTTTTTCCATGTTTTGAGTGTAGTAGAATCAGAATCTGCAATAATCTCGAACACGATTTTTTTTGCCATCACCATACTTCCATTCCTTAAGGAATATGGAAGTAAAATACCCTTGATAAAAACCGTTGCAGGTAAACTACCCCTTTCCCTTAACCGATCTTCACCAAAAACAATAGGTCTTTAGTACTCAACAAATCAGGGCTGTATGCAAAAACTTATTTGATTCTGTTTGAATTTGCGGCTCTTATCGTTTGCCATAGAAAATACCCTTGTTAAAACATAAAACGTTGCTGGTAAACTACCCCGTTCCCTTAACCGATCTTCACCAACACCAATAGGTATTGAGAACTCTACAATACCTTGATGTATGCAAAACATCATTTCATTCTGTTTGAATTTGCGGCTCTTATTGTTTGCCATAAAAAATACGCTTGATAAAAAACGTTGCAGGTAAACTACCCCTTCCCCTCAACCGATCTTCACCAAAAACAACAGGTCTTGAGTACTCTACAAATCAGGGCTGTATGCAGAAAATTATTTGATTCTGTTTGAATTTGCAGCAGTTTTCGTTTGCCATAGAAAAATATCGGTATGGAGAACTGTACATGACTTCCATATTCTAAGATTTATATTTAAAATCGTTTTCAGCCAAACAGCCAGGCTGTGTCTTACCTGCCTTTTTATTGCTGTATTAAATGAAAAATATTATATTACATTAAATGAAAAAATTATAATTGTATTGCCTGGCAACAAAATTCTTATATTTTTAACAATTACCATTGTTTCAAAAATTTTAAATAAATTTTCAAGTACTTTGCTGTTGTTAAAACGTAAAAGGTTGCAGGTAAACTACCCCTTCCCCTCAACCGATCTTCACCAAAATCGAAAGTCATTGAGACCTCTACAATTCAGGGACGTATGCAAAACATTATTTGATTCTGTTTGAATTTGCGGCTCTTATCGTTTGCCATAGAAAATACCCTTGTTAAAAAAACGTTGCAGGTAAACTACCCCTTTCCCTTAACCGATCTTCACCATAAACAATAGGTCTTGAGAGCTCTACAATTTAGGGCAGTATGCAAATAATCGTTTGATTCTGTTTGAATTTGCGGCTGTTATCGTTTGCCATAGAAAATACGCTTGATAAAAAACGTTGCAGGTAAACTACCCCTCCCCCTCAACCGATCTTCACCAAAAACAACAGGTCTTGAGTACTCTACAAATCAGGAGTGTATGCAAAACATTATTTGATTCTGTTTGAATTTGCGGCTGTTATCGTTTGCCACATAAAATACCCTTGTTAAAAAAACGTTGCAGGTAAACTACCCCTTTCCCTCAACCGATCTTCACCAAAAACAATAGATCATGAGAACTCTACAACATAGGGCTGTATGCAAAACATTATTTGATTCTGTTTGAATTTGCGGCTGTTATCGTTTGCCATAGGAAATACCCTTGTTAAAACATAAAACGTTACAGGTAAACTACCCCTTTCCCTTACCGATCTTCACCAAAAACAATAGGTCTTGAAAACTCTACAATTCAGGGCTGTATACGAAACAGTATTTAAGTCTGTTTGAATTTGCGGCTGTTATCGTTTGCCAAAAAAAAAATTTCCCTTGATAAAAAAAACCGTTGCAGGTAAACTACCCCTTCCCCTCAACCGATCTTCACCAAAAACAACAGGTCGCGAGTACTCTACAAATCAGGACTGTATGCAAAAAATTATTTGATTCTGTTTGAATTTGCGGCAGTTATCGTTTGCCATATAAAATACGCTTGATAAAAAACGTTGCAGGTAAACTACCCCTTCCCCTCAACCGATCTTCACACAAAAACAATAGGTCTTGAGTACTCTGCAAATCAGGGCTGTATGCAGAAAATTATTTGATTCTGTTTGAATTTGCGGCTGTCATCGTTTGCCATATAAAATACCCTTGTTAAAAAAATTTGTTGGTAAACTACCCCTTTCCCTTAACCGATCTTCACCAAAAACAACAGGTCTTGAGAACTCTACAACTTAGGGCTGTATGCAAATAATCTTTTGATTCTGTTTGAATTTGCGGCTATTATCGTTTGCCATAGGAAATACCCTTGTTAAAACATAAAACGTTACAAGTAAACTACCCCTTTCCCTTAACCGATCTTCACCAAAAACAAAAGGTCTTGAGAACTCTACAATTCACAGCTGTATACGAAACATTATTTGATTCTCTTTGAATTTGCGGCTGTTATCGTTTGCCAAAAAAAAATTTCCCTTGATAAAAAAAACCGTTGCCGGTAAACTACCCCTTTCCCTCAACCGATCTTCACCAAAAACAATAGGTCGCGAGTCCTCTACAAATCAGGGCTGTATGCAAAAAATTATTTGATTCTGTTTGAATTTGCGGCAGTTATCGTTTGCCATAGAAAAAATCTACAGACACACACACACACAGACACACACACACACACACACACACACACACACACACACACACACACACACACAGCCACTTTTCGGAAAACGACTTTTTTTCATGTTTTGAGTGTAGTAGAATCAGAATCTGCAATAATCTCGAACACGATTTTTTTTGCCATCACCATACTTCCATTCCTTAAGGAATATGGAAGTAAAATTACCCTTGATAAAAACCGTTGCAGGTAAACTACCCCTTTCCCTTAACCGATCTTCACCAAAAACAATAGGTCTTTAGTACTCACCAAATCAGGGCTGTATGCAAAAACTTATTTGATTCTGTTTGAATTTGCGGCTTTTATCGTTTGCCATAGAAAATACCCTTGTTAAAACATAAAACGTTGCTGGTAAACTACCCCGTTCCCTTAACCGATCTTCACCAACACCAACAGGTATTGAGAACTCTACAATACTTTGATGTATGCAAAAGCTCATTTCATTCTGTTTGAATTTGCGGCTCTTATTGTTTGCCATAAAAAATACGCTTGATAAAAAACGTTGCTGGTAAACTACCCCTTCCCCTTAACCGATCTTCACCAAAAACAAAAGGTCTTGAGTACTCTACAAATCAGGGCTGTATGCAGAAAATTATTTGATTCTGTTTGAATTTGCGGCTGTTATCGTTTGCCATAGTAAATACCCTTGTTAAAAAAACGTTGTAGGTAAACTACCCCTTTCCCTTTACCGATCTTCACCATAAACAATAGGTCTTGAGAACTCTACAATTTAGAGCTGTATACAAATAATCTTTTGATTCTGTTTGAATTTGCGGCTGTTATCGTTTGCCATAGGAAATACCCTTGTTAAAACATAAAACGTTACTGGTAAACTACCCCTTTCCCTTAACCGATCTTCACCAAAAACAGTTGGTCTTGAGAACTCTACAATTCAGGGCTGTATGCGAAACATTATTTGATTCTGTTTGAAGTTGCGGCTGTTATCGTTTGCCATAGGAAATACCCTTGTTAAAACATAAAACGTTACGAGTAAACTACCCCTTTCCCGTAACCGATCTTCACCAAAAACAATAGGTCTTGAGTACTCTACAAATCAGGGATGTATGCAAAACATTATTTGATTCTGTTTGAATTTGCGGCTGTTATCGTTTGCTATAAAAAATACCCTTGTTAAAAAAACGTTGCAGGTAAACTACCCCTTTCCCTCAACCGAACTTCACCAAAAACAATAGGTCTTGAGAACTCTACAATCTAGGGCTGTATGCAAATAATCTTTTGATTCTGTTTGAATTTGCGGCTGTTATCGTTTGCCATAGGAAATACCCTTGTTAAAACATAAAACTTTACAGGTAAACTACCCTTTCCCTTAACCGATCTTCACCAAAATCAACAGATCTTGAGAACTCTACAATTGAGGGCAGTATGCGAAACATTATTTGATTCTGTTTGAATTTGCGGCTGTTATCGTTTGCCAAACAAACAAAATTACCCTTGCTAAAAAAAAACCGTTGCAGGTAAACTACCCCTTTCCCTCAACCGATCTTCACCAAAAACAATAGGTCGCGAGTACTCTGCAAATCAGGGCTGCATGCAAAAAATTATTTGATTCTGTTTGAATTTGCGGCAGTTATCGTTTGCCAAAAAAAAAAAAATCTACAGACAGACAGACAGACACACAGACAGACAGACAGACAGACACACACACACACAGACACTTTTCGGAAAACGACTTTTTTTCATGTTTTGAGTGTAGTAGAATCAGAATCTGCAATAATCTCGAACACGATTTTTCTTGCCATCACCATACTTCCATTCCTTAAGGAATATGGAAGTAAAATACCCTTGATAAAAACCGTTGCCGGTAAACTACCCCTTTCCCTTAACCGATCTTCACCAAAAACAATAGGTCTTTAGTACTCAACAAATCAGGGCTGTATGCAAAAACTTATTTGATTCTGTTTGAATTTGCGGCTCTTATCGTTTGCCATAGAAAATACCCTTGTTAAAACATAAAACGTTGCTGGTAAACTACCCCGTTCCCTTAACCGATCTTCACCAACACCAATAGGTATTGAGAACTCTACAATACCTTGATGTATGCAAAACATCATTTCATTCTGTTTGAATTTGCGGCTCTTATTGTTTGCCATAAAAATACGCTTGATAAAAAACGTTGCAGGTAAACTACCCCTTCCCCTCAACCGATCTTCACACAAAAACAATAGGTCTTGAGTACTCTGCAAATCAGGGCTGTATGCAGAAAATTATTTGATTCTGTTTGAATTTGCGGTTTGCCATATAAAATACCCTTGTTAAAAAAACGTTGTAGGTAAACTACCCCTTTCCCTTAACCGATCTTCACCAAAAACAACAGGTCTTGAGAACTCTACAATTTAGGGCTGTATGCAAATAATCTTTTGATTCTGTTTGAATTTGCGGCTGTTATCGTTTGCCATAGGAAATACCCTTGTTAAAACATAAAACGTTACAAGTAAACTACCCCTTTCCCTTAACCGATCTTCACCAAAAACAAAAGGTCTTGAGAACTCTACAATTCAGGGCTGTATACGAAACATTATTTGATTCTCTTTGAATTTGCGGCTGTTATCGTTTGCCAAATAAAAATTTCCCTTGATAAAAAAAAACCGTTGCCGGTAAACTACCCCTTTCCCTCAACCGATCTTCACCAAAAACAATAGGTCACCGAGTCCTCTACAAATCAGGGCTGTATGCAAAAAATTATTTGATTCTGTTTGAATTTGCGGCAGTTATCGTTTGCCATAGAAAAAAATCTACAGACACACACACACACACACACACACACACACACACAGACACTTTTCGGAAAAAACTTTTTTTCATGTTTTGAGTGTAGTAGAATCAGAATCTGCAATAATCTCGAACACGATTTTTTTTGCCATCGCCATACTTCCATTCCTTAAGGAATATGGAAGTAAATATCGGTATGGAGAACCATACATGACTTCCATATTCTAAGATTTATATTTAAAATCATTTTCAGCCAAACAGCCAGGCTGTGTCTTCCCTGCCTTTTTATTGCTGTATTAAATGAAAAATATTATATTACATTAAAATGAAAAAATTATAATTTTATTGCCTGGCAACAAAATTATTTTATTTTTAACAATTACCATTGTTTCAAAAAGTTTAAATAAATTTTCAAGTACTTTACTCTTGTTAAAACGTAAAAGGTTGCAGGTAAACTACCCCTTTCCCTTAACCGATCTTCACCAAAATCGAAAGTCATTGAGACCTCTACAATTCAGGGACGTATGCAAAAAATTATTTGATTCTGTTTGAATTTGCGGCTGTTATCGTTTGCCATAGAAAATACGCTTGAAAAAAAAAACGTTGCCAGTAAACTACCCCTTCCCCTTAACCGATCTTCACCAAAAACAACAGCTCTTGAGTACTCTACAAATCAGGGCGGTATGCAAAATATTATTTGATTCTGTTTGAATTTGCGGCTGTTATCGTTTGCCATAGAAAATACCCTTTTTAAAAAACCGTTGCAGGTAAACTACCCCTTTCCCTCAACCGATCTTCACCAAAAACAATAGGTCTTGAGAACTCTACAATTTAGGGCTGTATGCAAATAATCTTTTGATTCTGTTTGAATTTGCGGCTGTTATCGTTTGCCATAAGAAATACCCTTGTTAAAACATAAAACGTTACAGGTAAACTACCCCTTCCCCTTAACCGATCTTCACCAAAAACAATAGGTCTTGAGTACTCTACAAATCAGGGATGTATGCAAAACATTATTTGATTCTGTTTGAATTCGCGGCTGTTATCGTTTGCCATAGAAAATACCCTTGTTAAAAAAACGTTGCTGGTAAACTACCCCTTTCCCTCAACCGAACTTCACCAAAAACAATAGGTCTTGAGAACTCTACAATTTAGGGCTGTATGCAAATAATCTTTTGATTCTGTTTGAATTTGCGGCTGTTATCGTTTGCCATAGGAAATACCCTTGTTAAAACATAAAACGTTACAGGTAAACTACCCCTTTCCCTTAACCGATCTTCACCAAAATCAACAGATCTTGAGAACTCTACAATTCAGGGCAGTATGCGAAACATTATTTGATTCTGTTTGAATTTGCGGCTGTTATCGTTTGCCAAACAAACAAAATTACCCTTGCTAAAAAAAAACCGTTGCTGGTAAACTACCCCTTTCCCTCAACCGATCTTCACCAAAAACAATAGGTAGCGAGTACTCTGCAAATCAGGGCTGCATGCAAAAAATTGTTTGATTCTGTTTGAATTTGCGGCAGTTATCGTTTGCCATAGAAAAAAAATCTACAGACAGACAGACAGACACACAGACAGACAGACAGACACTTTTCGGAAAACGACTTTTTTTCATGTTTTGAGTGTAGTAGAATCAGAATCTGCAATAATCTCGAACACGATTTTTTTTGCCATCACCATACTTCCATTCCTTAAGGAATATGGAAGTAAAATACCCTTGATAAAAACCGTTGCAGGTAAACTACCCCTTTCCCTTAACCGATCTTCACCAAAAACAATAGGTCTTTAGTACTCAACAAATCAGGGCTGTATGCAAAAACTTATTTGATTCTGTTTGAATTTGCGGCTCTTATCGTTTGCCATAGAAAATACCCTTGTTAAAACATAAAACGTTGCTGGTAAACTACCCCGTTCCCTTAACCGATCTTCACCAACACCAATAGGTATTGAGAACTCTACAATACCTTGATGTATGCAAAACATCATTTCATTCTGTTTGAATTTGCGGCTCTTATTGTTTGCCATAAAAAATACGCTTGATAAAAAACGTTGCAGGTAAACTACCCCTTCCCCTCAACCGATCTTCACCAAAAACAACAGGTCTTGAGAGCTCTACAATTTAGGGCAGTATGCAAATAATCGTTTGATTCTGTTTGAATTTGCGGCTGTTATCGTTTGCCATAGAAAATACGCTTGATAAAAAACGTTGCAGGTAAACTACCCCTCCCCCTCAACCGATCTTCACCAAAAACAACAGGTCTTGAGTACTCTACAAATCAGGAGTGTATGCAAAACATTATTTGATTCTGTTTGAATTTGCGGCTGTTATCGTTTGCCACATAAAATACCCTTGTTAAAAAAACGTTGCAGGTAAACTACCCCTTTCCCTCAACCGATCTTCACCAAAAACAACAGGTCATGAGAACTCTACAACATAGGGCTGTATGCAAAACATTATTTGATTCTGTTTGAATTTGCGGCTGTTATCGTTTGCCATAGGAAATACCCTTGTTAAAACATAAAACGTTACAAGTAAACTACCCCTTTCCCTTAACCGATCTTCACCAAAAACAAAAGGTCTTGAGAACTCTACAATTCAGAGCTGTATACGAAACATTATTTGATTCTCTTTGAATTTGCGGCTGTTATCGTTTGCCAAAAAAAATTTCCCTTGATAAAAAAAACCGTTGCCTGTAAACTACCCCTTTCCCTCAACCGATCTTCACCAAAAACAATAGGTCGCGAGTCCTCTACAAATCAGGGCTGTTTGCAAAAAATTATTTGATTCTGTTTGAATTTGCGGCAGTTATCGTTTGCCATAGAAAAAATCTACAGACACACACACACACACACAGACACACACACACACACACACACACACACACACACACACACACACACACACACCCACTTTTCGGAAAACGACTTTTTTTCATGTTTTGAGTGTAGTAGAATCAGAATCTGCAATAATCTCGAACACGATTTTTTTTGCCATCACCATACTTCCATTCCTTAAGGAATATGGAAGTAAAATTACCCTTGATAAAAACCGTTGCAGGTAAACTACCCCTTTCCCTTAACCGATCTTCACCAAAAACAATAGGTCTTTAGTACTCACCAAATCAGGGCTGTATGCAAAAACTTATTTGATTCTGTTTGAATTTGCGGCTTTTATCGTTTGCCATAGAAAATACCCTTGTTAAAACATAAAACGTTGCTGGTAAACTACCCCGTTCCCTTAACCGATCTTCACCAACACCAACAGGTATTGAGAACTCTACAATACCTTGATGTATGCAAAAGCTCATTTCATTCTGTTTGAATTTGCGGCTCTTATTGTTTGCCATAAAAAATACGCTTGATAAAAAACGTTGCTGGTAAACTACCCCTTCCCCTTAACCGATCTTCACCAAAAACAATAGGTCTTGAGTACTCTACAAATCAGGGCTGTATGCAGAAAATTATTTGATTCTGTTTGAATTTGCGGCTGTTATCGTTTGCCATAGTAAATACCCTTGTTAAAAAAACGTTGTAGGTAAACTACCCCTTTCCCTTTACCGATCTTCACCATAAACAACAGGTCTTGAGAACTCTACAATTTAGAGCTGTATACAAATAATCTTTTGATTCTGTTTGAATTTGCGGCTGTTATCGTTTGCCATAGGAAATACCCTTGTTAAAACATAAAACGTTACAGGTAAACTACCCCTTTCCCTTAACCGATCTTCACCAAAAACAGTTGGTCTTGAGAACTCTACAATTCAGGGCTGTATGCGAAACATTATTTGATTCTGTTTTTGTATTTGCGGCTGTTATCGTTTGCCATAGGAAATACCCTTGTTAAAACATAAAACGTTACGAGTAAAATACCCCTTTCCCGTAACCGATCTTCACCAAAAACCATAGGTCTTGAGAACTCTACAATCTAGGGCTGTATGCAAATAATCTTTTGATTCTGTTTGAATTTGCGGCTGTTATCGTTTGCCATAGGAAATACCCTTGTTAAAACATAAAACTTTACAGGTAAACTACCCTTTCCCTTAACCGATCTTCACCAAAATCAACAGATCTTGAGAACTCTACAATTGAGGGCAGTATGCGAAACATTATTTGATTCTGTTTGAATTTGCGGCTGTTATCGTTTGCCAAACAAACAAAATTACCCTTGCTAAAAAAAAACCGTTGCAGGTAAACTACCCCTTTCCCTCAACCGATCTTCACCAAAAACAATAGGTCGCGAGTACTCTGCAAATCAGGGCGGCTTGCAAAAAATTATTTGATTCTGTTTGAATTTGCGGCAGTTATCGTTTGCCAAAAAAAAAAAAATCTACAGACAGACAGACAGACACACAGACAGACAGACAGACAGACAGACAGACACACAGACACTTTTCGGAAAACGACTTTTTTTCATGTTTTGAGTGTAGTAGAATCAGAATCTGCAATAATCTCGAACACGATTTTTCTTGCCATCACCATACTTCCATTCCTTAAGGAATATGGAAGTAAAATACCCTTGATAAAAACCGTTGCTGGTAAACTACCCCTTTCCCTTAACCGATCTTCACCAAAAACAATAGGTCTTTAGTACTCAACAAATCAGGGCTGTATGCAAAAACTTATTTGATTCTGTTTGAATTTGCGGCTCTTATCGTTTGCCATATAAAATACCCTTGTTAAAAAAACGTTGTAGGTAAACTACCCCTTTCCCTTAACCGATCTTCACCAAAAACAACAGGTCTTGAGAACTCTACAATTTAGGGCTATATGCAAATAATCTTTTGATTCTGTTTGAATTTGCGGCTGTTATCGTTTGCCATAGGAAATACCCTTGTTAAAACATAAAACGTTACAAGTAAACTACCCCTTTCCCTTAACCGATCTTCACCAAAAACAAAAGGTCTTGAGAACTCTGCAATTCAGGGCTGTATACGAAACATTATTTGATTCTCTTTGAATTTGCGGCTGTTATCGTTTGCCAAATAAAAATTTCCCTTGATAAAAAAAAACCGATGCCGGTAAACTACCCCTTTCCCTCAACCGATCTTCACCAAAAACAATAGGTCGCGAATCCTCTACAAATCAGGGCTGTATGCAAAAAATTATTTGATTCTGTTTGAATTTGCGGCAGTTATCGTTTGCCATAGAAAAAAATCTACAGACACACACACACACAGACACACACACACACACACACACACACACACAGACACTTTTCGGAAAAAACTTTTTTTCATGTTTTGAGTGTAGTAGAATCAGAATCTGCAATAATCTCGAACACGATTTTTTTTGCCATCGCCATACTTCCATTCCTTAAGGAATATGGAAGTAAATATCGGTATGGAGAACCATACATGACTTCCATATTCTAAGATTTATATTTAAAATCATTTTCAGCCAAACAGCCAGGCTGTGTCTTCCCTGCCTTTTTATTGCTGTATTAAATGAAAAATATTATATTACATTAAAATGAAAAAATTATAATTTTATTGCCTGGCAACAAAATTATTTTATTTTTAACAATTACCATTGTTTCAAAAAGTTTAAATAAATTTTCAAGTACTTTACTCTTGTTAAAACGTAAAAGGTTGCAGGTAAACTACCCCTTTCCCTTAACCGATCTTCACCAAAATCGAAAGTCATTGAGACCTCTACAATTCAGGGACGTATGCAAAAAATTATTTGATTCTGTTTGAATTTGCGGCTGTTATCGTTTGCCATAGAAAATACGCTTGAAAAAAAAACGTTGCCAGTAAACTACCCCTTCCCCTTAACCGATCTTCACCAAAAACAACAGCTCTTGAGTACTCTACAAATCAGGGCGGTATGCAAAATATTATTTGATTCTGTTTGAATTTGCGGCTGTTATCGTTTGCCATAGAAAATACCCTTTTTAAAAAACCGTTGCAGGTAAACTACCCCTTTCCCTCAACCGATCTTCACCAAAAACAATAGGTCTTGAGAACTCTACAATTTAGGGCTGTATGCAAATAATCTTTTGATTCTGTTTGAATTTGCGGCTGTTATCGTTTGCCAAACAAACAAAATTACCCTTGCTAAAAAAAAACCGTTGCAGGTAAACTACCCCTTTCCCTCAACCGATCTTCACCAAAAACAATAGGTAGCGAGTACTCTGCATATCAGGGCTGCATGCAAAAAATTGTTTGATTCTGTTTGAATTTGCGGCAGTTATCGTTTGCCATAGAAAAAAAATCTACAGACAGACAGACAGACACACAGACAGACAGACAGACACACACACAGACACTTTTCGGAAAACGACTTTTTTTCATGTTTTGAGTGTAGTAGAATCAGAATCTGCAATAATCTCGAACACGATTTTTTTTGCCATCACCATACTTCCATTCCTTAAGGAATATGGAAGTAAAATACCCTTGATAAAAACCGTTGCAGGTAAACTACCCCTTCCCTTAACCGATCTTCACCAAAAACAATAGGTCTTTAGTACTCAACAAATCAGGGCTGTATGCAAAAACTTATTTGATTCTGTTTGAATTTGCGGCTCTTATCGTTTGCCATAGAAAATACCCTTGTTAAAACATAAAACGTTGCTGGTAAACTACCCCGTTCCCTTAACCGATCTTCACCAACACCAATAGGTATTGAGAACTCTACAATACCTTGATGTATGCAAAACATCATTTCATTCTGTTTGAATTTGCGGCTCTTATTGTTTGCCAAAAAAAATACGCTTGATAAAAAACGTTGCAGGTAAACTACCCCTTCCCCTCAACCGATCTTCACCAAAAACAACAGGTCTTGAGTACTCTACAAATCAGGGCTGTATGCAGAAAATTATTTGATTCTGTTTGAATTTGCGGCAGTTATCGTTTGCCATAAAAAAATATCGGTATGGAGAACTGTACATGACTTCCATATTCTAAGATTTATATTTAAAATCATTTTCAGCCAAACAGCCAGGCTGTGTCTTACCTGCCTTTTTATTGCTGTATTAAATGAAAAATATTATATTACATTAAATGAAAAAATTATAATTGTATTGCCTGGCAACAAAATTCTTATATTTTTAACAATTACCATTGTTTCAAAAATTTTAAATAAATTTTCAAGTACTTTGCTGTTGTTAAAACGTAAAAGGTTGCAGGTAAACTACCCCTTCCCCTTAACCGATCTTCACCAAAATCGAAAGTCATTGAGACCTCTACAATTCAGGGACGTATGCAAAACATTATTTGATTCTGTTTGAATTTGCGGCTCTTATCGTTTGCCATAGAAAATACCCTTGTTAAAAAAACGTTGCAGGTAAACTACCCCTTTCCCTTAACCGATCTTCACCATAAACAATAGGTCTTGAGAGCTCTACAATTTAGGGCAGTATGCAAATAATCGTTTGATTCTGTTTGAATTTGCGGCTGTTATCGTTTGCCATAGAAAATACGCTTGATAAAAAACGTTGCTGGTAAACTACCCCTCCCCCTCAACCGATCTTCACCAAAAACAACAGGTCTTGAGTACTCTACAAATCAGGAGTGTATGCAAAACATTATTTGATTCTGTTTGAATTTGCGGCTGTTATCGTTTGCCACATAAAATACCCTTGTTAAAAAAGCGTTGCAGGTAAACTACCCCTTTCCCTCAACCGATCTTCACCAAAAACAATAGGTCATGAGAACTCTACAACATAGGGCTGTATGCAAAACATTATTTGATTCTGTTTGAATTTGCGGCTGTTATCGTTTGCCATAGGAAATACCCTTGTTAAAACATAAAACGTTACAGGTAAACTACCCCTTTCCCTTACCGATCTTCACCAAAAACAATAGGTCTTGAAAACTCTACAATTCAGGGCTGTATACGAAACAGTATTTAAGTCTGTTTGAATTTGCGGCTGTTATCGTTTGCCAAAAAAAAAATTTCCCTTGATAAAAAAAACCGTTGCAGGTAAACTACCCCTTCCCCTCAACCGATCTTCACCAAAAACAATAGGTCTTGAGTACTCTGCAAATCAGGGCTGTATGCAGAAAATTATTTGATTCTGTTTGAATTTGCGGCAGTTATCGTTTGCCATAGAAAAAATCTACAGACACACACACACACAGACACACACACACACACACACACACACACACACACACACACACACACAGCCACTTTTCGGAAAACGACTTTTTTTCATGTTTTGAGTGTAGTAGAATCAGAATCTGCAATAATCTCGAACACGATTTTTTTTGCCATCACCATACTTCCATTCCTTAAGGAATATAGAAGTAAAATTACCCTTGATAAAAACCGTTGCAGGTAAACTACCCCTTTCCCTTAACCGATCTTCACCAAGAACAATAGGTCTTTAGTACTCACCAAATCAGGGCTGTATGCAAAAACTTATTTGATTCTGTTTGAATTTGCGGCTTTTATCGTTTGCCATAGAAAATACCCTTGTTAAAACATAAAACGTTGCTGGTAAACTACCCCGTTCCCTTAACCGATCTTCACCAACACCAACAGGTATTGAGAACTCTACAATACCTTGATGTATGCAAAAGCTCATTTCATTCTGTTTGAATTTGCGGCTCTTATTGTTTGCCATAAAAAATACGCTTGATAAAAAACGTTGCTGGTAAACTACCCCTTCCCCTAAACCGATCTTCACCAAAAACAATAGGTCTTGAGTACTCTACAAATCAGGGCTGTATGCAGAAAATTATTTGATTCTGTTTGAATTTGCGGCTGTTATCGTTTGCCATATTAAATACCCTTGTTAAAAAAACGTTGTAGGTAAACTACCCCTTTCCCTTTACCGATCTTCACCATAAACAATAGGTCTTGAGAACTCTACAATTTAGAGCTGTATACAAATAATCTTTTGATTCTGTTTGAATTTGCGGCTGTTATCGTTTGCCATAGGAAATACCCTTGTAAAACATAAAACGTTACTGGTAAACTACCCCTTTCCCATAACCGATCTTCACCAAAAACAGTTGGTCTTGAGAACTCTACAATTCAGGGCTGTATGCGAAACATTATTTGATTCTGTTTGAATTTTCGGCTGTTATCGTTTGCCAAAAAAAAAAATTTCCCTTGATAAAAAAAAACCGTTGCTGGTAAACTACCCCTTTCCCTCAACCGGTCTTCACCAAAAACAATAAGTAGCGAGTACTCTACAATTCAGGGCTGTATGCAAAAAATTATTTGATTCTGTTTGAATTTGCGGCAGTTATCGTTTGCCATAGAAAAATATCGGTATGGAGAACCATACATGACTTCCATATTCTAAGATTTATATTTAAAATCATTTTCAGCCAAACAGCCAGGCTGTGTCTTACCTGCCTTTTTATTGCTGTATTAAATGAAAAATATTATATTACATTAAAATGAAAAAATTATAATTTTATTGCCTGGCAACAAAATTCTTTTATTTTTAACAATTACCATTGTTTCAAAAATTTTAAATAAATTTTCAAGTACTTTACTGTTGTTAAAACGTAAAAGGTTGCCGGTAAACTACCCCTTCCCCTTAACCGATCTTCACCAAAATCGAATGTCATTGAGACTTCTACAATTCAGGGACGTATGCAAAACATTATTTGATTCTGTTTGAATTTGCGGCTGTTATCGTTTGCCATAGAAAATACCCTTGATAAAAAACGTTGCAGGTAAACTACCCCTTCCCCTTAACCGATCTTCACCAAAACAATAGGTCTTGAGTACTCTACAAATCAGGGCTGTATGCAAAACATTATTTGCTTCTGTTTGAATTTGCGGCTGTTATCGTTTGCCATAGGAAATACCCTTGTTAAAAATCGTTGCAGGTAAACTACCCCTTTCCCTCAACCGAACTTCACCAAAAACAATAGGTCTTGAGAACTCTACAATTTATGGCAGTATGCAAATAATCTTTTGATTCTGTTTGAATTTGCGGTTGTTATCGTTTGCCATAGGAAATACCCTTGTTAAAACATAAAACGTTACAGGTAAACTACCCCTTTCCCTTAACCGATCTTCACCAAAATCAGCAGATCTTGAGAACTCTACAATTCAGGGCTGTATGCAAAAAATTATTTGATTCTGTTTGAATTTGCGGCAGTTATCGTTTGCCATAGAAAAAAAATCTACAGACAGTCAGACAGACAAATAGACACACAGACAGACAGACACACACACAGACACTTTTCGGAAAACGACTTTTTTTCATGTTTTGAGTGTAGTAGAATCAGAATCTGCAATAATCTCGAACACGATTTTTTTTGCCATCACCATACTTCCATTCCTTAAGGAATATGGAAGTAAAAAATCTACAGACACACACACAGACAGACACACACAGACACACACACACACACACACACACACACACACACACACTTTTCGGAAAACGACTTTTTTTCATGTTTTGAGTGTAGTACAATCAGAATCTGCAATAATCTCGAACACGATTTTTTTTGCCATCACCATACTTCCATTCCTTAAGGAATATGGAAGTAAATACCCTTGATAAAAAACCGTTGCCGGTAAACTACCCCTTTCCCTTAACCGATCTTCACCAAAAACGATAGGTCTTGAGAGCTCTACAATTCAGGGTTGTGTGTAAAATATTATATGATTTTGTTTGAATTTGCGGCTGTTATCTTTTGCCATACAAAATACCCTTGATAAAACAAAAAACGTGGCCGGTAAACTACCCCTTTCCCTTAAACGATCTTCACCAAAAACAATAGGTCTTTAGTACTCAAGAAATCATTGCTGTATGCGAAAACTTATTTGATTCTGTTTGAATTTGCGGCTCTTATCGTTTGCCATAGAAAATACCCTTTTAAAACATAAAACGTTGCTGGTAAACAACCCCTTTCCCTTAACCGATCTTCACCAAAACCAAAAGGTCTTGAGAACTCTACAAATCAGGGCTGTATGCAGAAAATTATTTGATTCTGTTTGATTTGCGGCTGTTATCGTTTGCCATAGAAAATACCCTTGTTAAAAAAACGTTGTAGGTAAACTACCCCTTTCCCTTTACCGATCTTCACCAAAAACAATAGGTCTTGAGTACTCTACAAATCAGGCCAGTATGCAAAACATTATTTGATTATGTTTGAATTTGCGGCTGTTATCGTTTGCCATAGAAAATACCCTTGTTAAAAAAACGTTGTTGGTAAACTACCCCTTTCCCTTTACCGATCTTCACCATAAACAATAGGTCTTGAGAACTCTACAATTTAGAGCTGTATGCAAATAATCTTTTGATTTTGTTTGAATTTGCGGCTGTTATCGTTTGCCATAGGAAATACCCTTGTTAAAACATAAAACGTTACAGGTAAACTACCCCTTTCCCTTAACCGATCTTCACCAAAAACAAATGGTCTTGAGAACTCTACAATTCAGAGCTGTATGCGAAACATTATTTGATTCTGTTTGAATTTTCGGCTGTAATCGTTTGCCAAAAAAAAAATTTCCCTTGATAAAAAAAAACCGTTGCCGGTAAACTACCCCTTTCCCTCAACCGGTCTTCACCAAAAACAATAAGTAGCGAGTACTCTACAAATCAGGGCTGTATGCAAAAAATTATTTGATTCTGTTTGAATTTGCGGCAGTTATCGTTTGCCATAGAAAAATATCGGTATGGAGAACCATACATGACTTCCATATTCTAAGATTTATATTTAAAATCATTTTCAGCCAAACAGCCAGGCTGTGTCTTACCTGCCTTTTTATTGCTGTATTAAATGAAAAATATTATATTACATTAAAATGAAAAAATTATAATTTTATTGCCTGGCAACAAAATTCTTTTATTTTTAACAATTACCATTGTTTCAAAAATTTTAAATAAATTTTCAAGTACTTTACTGTTTTAAAACGTAAAAGGTTGCCGGTAAACTACCCCTTCCCCTTAACCGATCTTCACCAAAATCGAATGTCATTGAGACCTCTACAATTCAGGGACGTATGCAAAACATTATTTGATTCTGTTTGAATTTGCGGCTGTTATCGTTTGCCATAGAAAATACCCTTGATAAAAAACGTTGCAGGTAAACTACCCCTTCCCCTTAACCGATCTTCACCAAAACAATAGGTCTTGAGTACTCTACAAATCAGGGCTGTATGCAAAACATTATTTGATTCTGTTTGAATTTGCGGCTGTTATCGTTTGCCATAGTAAATACCCTTGTTAAAAAAACGTTGTAGGTAAACTACCCCTTTCCCTTTACCGATCTTCACCATAAACAATAGGTCTTGAGAACTCTACAATTTAGAGCTGTATACAAATAATCTTTTGATTCTGTTTGAATTTGCGGCTGTTATCGTTTGCCATAGGAAATACCCTTGTTAAAACATAAAACGTTACTGGTAAACTACCCCTTTCCCTTAACCGATCTTCACCAAAAACAGTTGGTCTTGAGAACTCTACAATTCAGGGCTGTATGCGAAACATTATTTGATTCTGTTTGAATTTTCGGCTGTTATCGTTTGCCAAAAAAAAAAATTTCCCTTGATAAAAAAAAACCGTTGCTGGTAAACTACCTCTTTCCCTCAACCGGTCTTCACCAAAAACAATAAGTAGCGAGTACTCTACAATTCAGGGCTGTATGCAAAAAATTATTTGATTCTGTTTGAATTTGCGGCAGTTATCGTTTGCCATAGAAAAATATCGGTATGGAGAACCATACATGACTTCCATATTCTAAGATTTATATTTAAAATCATTTTCAGCCAAACAGCCAGGCTGTGTCTTACCTGCCTTTTTATTGCTGTATTAAATGAAAAATATTATATTACATTAAAATGAAAAAATTATAATTTTATTGCCTGGCAACAAAATTCTTTTATTTTTAACAATTACCATTGTTTCAAAAATTTTAAATAAATTTTCAAGTACTTTACTGTTGTTAAAACGTAAAAGGTTGCCGGTAAACTACCCCTTCCCCTTAACCGATCTTCACCAAAATCGAATGTCATTGAGACTTCTACAATTCAGGGACGTATGCAAAACATTATTTGATTCTGTTTGAATTTGCGGCTGTTATCGTTTGCCATAGAAAATACCCTTGATAAAAAACGTTGCAGGTAAACTACCCCTTCCCCTTAACCGATCTTCACCAAAACAATAGGTCTTGAGTACTCTACAAATCAGGGCTGTATGCAAAACATTATTTGCTTCTGTTTGAATTTGCGGCTGTTATCGTTTGCCATAGGAAATACCCTTGTTAAAAATCGTTGCAGGTAAACTACCCCTTTCCCTCAACCGAACTTCACCAAAAACAATAGGTCTTGAGAACTCTACAATTTATGGCTGTATGCAAATAATCTTTTGATTCTGTTTGAATTTGCGGCTGTTATCGTTTGCCATAGGAAATACCCTTGTTAAAACATAAAACGTTACAGGTAAACTACCCCTTTCCCTTAACCGATCTTCACCAAAATCAGCAGATCTTGAGAACTCTACAATTCAGGGCTGTATGCGAAACAGTATTTGATTCTGTTTGAATTTGCGGCTGTTATCGTTTGCCAAACAAACAAAATTACCTTTGCTAAAAAAAAACCGTTGCAGGTAAACTACCCCTTTCCCTCAACCGAACTTCACCAAAAACAATAGGTCTTGAGAACTCTACAATTTATGGCTGTATGCAAATAATCTTTTGATTCTGTTTGAATTTGCGGTTGTTATCGTTTGCCATAGGAAATACCCTTGTTAAAACATAAAACGTTACAGGTAAACTACCCCTTTCCCTTAACCGATCTTCACCAAAATCAGCAGATCTTGAGAACTCTACAATTCAGGGCTGTATGCAAAAAATTATTTGATTCTGTTTGAATTTGCGGCAGTTATCGTTTGCCATAGAAAAAAAATCTACAGACAGACAGACAGACAGATAGACACACAGACAGACAGACACACACACAGACACTTTTCGGAAAACGACTTTTTTTCATGTTTTGAGTGTAGTAGAATCAGAATCTGCAATAATCTCGAACACGATTTTTTTTGCCATCACCATACTTCCATTCCTTAAGGAATATGGAAGTAAAAAATCTACAGACACACACACAGACAGACACACACAGACACACACACACACACACACACACACTTTTCGGAAAACGACTTTTTTTCATGTTTTGAGTGTAGTACAATCAGAATCTGCAATAATCTCGAACACGATTTTTTTTGCCATCACCATACTTCCATTCCTTAAGGAATATGGAAGTAAATACCCTTGATAAAAAACCGTTGCCGGTAAACTACCCCTTTCCCTTAACCGATCTTCACCAAAAACGATAGGTCTTGAGAGCTCTACAATTCAGGGTTGTGTGTAAAATATTATATGATTTTGTTTGAATTTGCGGCTGTTATCTTTTGCCATACAAAATACCCTTGATAAAACAAAAAACGTGGCCGGTAAACTACCCCTTTCCCTTAAACGATCTTCACCAAAAACAATAGGTCTTTAGTACTCAAGAAATCATTGCTGTATGCAAAAACTTATTTGATTCTGTTTGAATTTGCGGCTCTTATCGTTTGCCATAGAAAATACCCTTTTAAAACATAAAACGTTGCTGGTAAACAACCCCTTTCCCTTAACCGATCTTCACCAAAACCAAAAGGTCTTGAGAACTCTACAAATCAGGGCTGTATGCAGAAAATTATTTGATTCTGTTTGATTTGCGGCTGTTATCGTTTGCCATAGAAAATACCCTTGTTAAAAAAACGTTGTAGGTAAACTACCCCTTTCCCTTTACCGATCTTCACCAAAAACAATAGGTCTTGAGTACTCTACAAATCAGGCCAGTATGCAAAACATTATTTGATTATGTTTGAATTTGCGGCTGTTATCGTTTGCCATATAAAATACCCTTGTTAAAAAAACGTTGTAGGTAAACTACCCCTTTCCCTTTACCGATCTTCACCATAAACAATAGGTCTTGAGAACTCTACAATTTAGAGCTGTATGCAAATAATCTTTTGATTTTGTTTGAATTTGCGGCTGTTATCGTTTGCCATAGGAAATACCCTTGTTAAAACATAAAACGTTACAGGTAAACTACCCCTTTCCCTTAACCGATCTTCACCAAAAACAATTGGTCTTGAGAACTCTACAATTCAGAGCTGTATGCGAAACATTATTTGATTCTGTTTGAATTTTCGGCTGTTATCGTTTGCCAAAAAAAAAAATTTCCCTTGATAAAAAAAAACCGTTGCAGGTAAACTACCCCTTTCCCTCAACCGGTCTTCACCAAAAACAATAAGTAGCGAGTACTCTACAAATCAGGGCTGTATGCAAAAAATTATTTGATTCTGTTTGAATTTGCGGCAGTTATCGTTTGCCATAGAAAAATATCGGTATGGAGAACCATACATGACTTCCATATTCTAAGATTTATATTTAAAATCATTTTCAGCCAAACAGCCAGGCTGTGTCTTACCTGCCTTTTTATTGCTGTATTAAATGAAAAATATTATATTACATTAAAATGAAAAAATTATAATTTTATTGCCTGGCAACAAAATTCTTTTATTTTTAACAATTACCATTGTTTCAAAAATTTTAAATAAATTTTCAAGTACTTTACTGTTTTAAAACGTAAAAGGTTGCCGGTAAACTACCCCTTCCCCTTAACCGATCTTCACCAAAATCGAATGTCATTGAGACCTCTACAATTCAGGGACGTATGCAAAACATTATTTGATTCTGTTTGAATTTGCGGCTGTTATCGTTTGCCATAGAAAATACCCTTGATAAAAAACGTTGCAGGTAAACTACCCCTTCCCCTTAACCGATCTTCACCAAAACAATAGGTCTTGAGTACTCTACAAATCAGGGCTGTATGCAAAACATTATTTGATTCTGTTTGAATTTGCGGCTGTTATCGTTTGCCATAGAAAATACCCTTGTTAAAAAAACGTTGCTGGTAAACTACCCCTTTCCCTCAACCAATCTTCACCAAAAACAATAGGTCTTGAGAACTCTGAAATTTAGGGCTGTATGCAAATAAACTTTTGATTCTGTTTGAATTTGCGGCTGTTATCGTTTGCCATAGGAAATACCCTTGTTAAAACATAAAACGTTACAGGTAAACTACCCCTTTCCCTCAACCGATCTTCACCAAAAACAATAGGTCTTGAGTACTCTACAATTCAGGGACGTATGCAAAACATTATTTGATTCTGTTTGAATTTGCGGCTGTTATCGTTTGCCATAGAAAATACCCTTGATAAAAAACGTTGCAGGTAAACTACCCCTTCCCCTTAACCGATCTTCACCAAAACAATAGGTCTTGAGTACTCTACAAATCAGGGCTGTATGCAAAACATTATTTGATTCTGTTTGAATTTGCGGCTGTTATCGTTTGCCATAGTAAATACCCTTGTTAAAAAAACGTTGTAGGTAAACTACCCCTTTCCCTTTACCGATCTTCACCATAAACAATAGGTCTTGAGAACTCTACAATTTAGAGCTGTATACAAATAATCTTTTGATTCTGTTTGAATTTGCGGCTGTTATCGTTTGCCATAGGAAATACCCTTGTTAAAACATAAAACGTTACTGGTAAACTACCCCTTTCCCTTAACCGATCTTCACCAAAAACAGTTGGTCTTGAGAACTCTACAATTCAGGGCTGTATGCGAAACATTATTTGATTCTGTTTGAATTTTCGGCTGTTATCGTTTGCCAAAAAAAAAAATTTCCCTTGATAAAAAAAAACCGTTGCTGGTAAACTACCTCTTTCCCTCAACCGGTCTTCACCAAAAACAATAAGTAGCGAGTACTCTACAATTCAGGGCTGTATGCAAAAAATTATTTGATTCTGTTTGAATTTGCGGCAGTTATCGTTTGCCATAGAAAAATATCGGTATGGAGAACCATACATGACTTCCATATTCTAAGATTTATATTTAAAATCATTTTCAGCCAAACAGCCAGGCTGTGTCTTACCTGCCTTTTTATTGCTGTATTAAATGAAAAATATTATATTACATTAAAATGAAAAAATTATAATTTTATTGCCTGGCAACAAAATTCTTTTATTTTTAACAATTACCATTGTTTCAAAAATTTTAAATAAATTTTCAAGTACTTTACTGTTGTTAAAACGTAAAAGGTTGCCGGTAAACTACCCCTTCCCCTTAACCGATCTTCACCAAAATCGAATGTCATTGAGACTTCTACAATTCAGGGACGTATGCAAAACATTATTTGATTCTGTTTGAATTTGCGGCTGTTATCGTTTGCCATAGAAAATACCCTTGATAAAAAACGTTGCAGGTAAACTACCCCTTCCCCTTAACCGATCTTCACCAAAACAATAGGTCTTGAGTACTCTACAAATCAGGGCTGTATGCAAAACATTATTTGCTTCTGTTTGAATTTGCGGCTGTTATCGTTTGCCATAGGAAATACCCTTGTTAAAAATCGTTGCAGGTAAACTACCCCTTTCCCTCAACCGAACTTCACCAAAAACAATAGGTCTTGAGAACTCTACAATTTATGGCTGTATGCAAATAATCTTTTGATTCTGTTTGAATTTGCGGCTGTTATCGTTTGCCATAGGAAATACCCTTGTTAAAACATAAAACGTTACAGGTAAACTACCCCTTTCCCTTAACCGATCTTCACCAAAATCAGCAGATCTTGAGAACTCTACAATTCAGGGCTGTATGCGAAACAGTATTTGATTCTGTTTGAATTTGCGGCTGTTATCGTTTGCCAAACAAACAAAATTACCTTTGCTAAAAAAAAACCGTTGCAGGTAAACTACCCCTTTCCCTCAACCGAACTTCACCAAAAACAATAGGTCTTGAGAACTCTACAATTTATGGCTGTATGCAAATAATCTTTTGATTCTGTTTGAATTTGCGGTTGTTATCGTTTGCCATAGGAAATACCCTTGTTAAAACATAAAACGTTACAGGTAAACTACCCCTTTCCCTTAACCGATCTTCACCAAAATCAGCAGATCTTGAGAACTCTACAATTCAGGGCTGTATGCAAAAAATTATTTGATTCTGTTTGAATTTGCGGCAGTTATCGTTTGCCATAGAAAAAAAATCTACAGACAGACAGACAGACAGATAGACACACAGACAGACAGACACACACACAGACACTTTTCGGAAAACGACTTTTTTTCATGTTTTGAGTGTAGTAGAATCAGAATCTGCAATAATCTCGAACACGATTTTTTTTGCCATCACCATACTTCCATTCCTTAAGGAATATGGAAGTAAAAAATCTACAGACACACACACAGACAGACACACACAGACACACACACACACACACACACACACTTTTCGGAAAACGACTTTTTTTCATGTTTTGAGTGTAGTACAATCAGAATCTGCAATAATCTCGAACACGATTTTTTTTGCCATCACCATACTTCCATTCCTTAAGGAATATGGAAGTAAATACCCTTGATAAAAAACCGTTGCCGGTAAACTACCCCTTTCCCTTAACCGATCTTCACCAAAAACGATAGGTCTTGAGAGCTCTACAATTCAGGGTTGTGTGTAAAATATTATATGATTTTGTTTGAATTTGCGGCTGTTATCTTTTGCCATACAAAATACCCTTGATAAAACAAAAAACGTGGCCGGTAAACTACCCCTTTCCCTTAAACGATCTTCACCAAAAACAATAGGTCTTTAGTACTCAAGAAATCATTGCTGTATGCAAAAACTTATTTGATTCTGTTTGAATTTGCGGCTCTTATCGTTTGCCATAGAAAATACCCTTTTAAAACATAAAACGTTGCTGGTAAACAACCCCTTTCCCTTAACCGATCTTCACCAAAACCAAAAGGTCTTGAGAACTCTACAAATCAGGGCTGTATGCAGAAAATTATTTGATTCTGTTTGATTTGCGGCTGTTATCGTTTGCCATAGAAAATACCCTTGTTAAAAAAACGTTGTAGGTAAACTACCCCTTTCCCTTTACCGATCTTCACCAAAAACAATAGGTCTTGAGTACTCTACAAATCAGGCCAGTATGCAAAACATTATTTGATTATGTTTGAATTTGCGGCTGTTATCGTTTGCCATATAAAATACCCTTGTTAAAAAAACGTTGTAGGTAAACTACCCCTTTCCCTTTACCGATCTTCACCATAAACAATAGGTCTTGAGAACTCTACAATTTAGAGCTGTATGCAAATAATCTTTTGATTTTGTTTGAATTTGCGGCTGTTATCGTTTGCCATAGGAAATACCCTTGTTAAAACATAAAACGTTACAGGTAAACTACCCCTTTCCCTTAACCGATCTTCACCAAAAACAATTGGTCTTGAGAACTCTACAATTCAGAGCTGTATGCGAAACATTATTTGATTCTGTTTGAATTTTCGGCTGTTATCGTTTGCCAAAAAAAAAAATTTCCCTTGATAAAAAAAAACCGTTGCAGGTAAACTACCCCTTTCCCTCAACCGGTCTTCACCAAAAACAATAAGTAGCGAGTACTCTACAAATCAGGGCTGTATGCAAAAAATTATTTGATTCTGTTTGAATTTGCGGCAGTTATCGTTTGCCATAGAAAAATATCGGTATGGAGAACCATACATGACTTCCATATTCTAAGATTTATATTTAAAATCATTTTCAGCCAAACAGCCAGGCTGTGTCTTACCTGCCTTTTTATTGCTGTATTAAATGAAAAATATTATATTACATTAAAATGAAAAAATTATAATTTTATTGCCTGGCAACAAAATTCTTTTATTTTTAACAATTACCATTGTTTCAAAAATTTTAAATAAATTTTCAAGTACTTTACTGTTTTAAAACGTAAAAGGTTGCCGGTAAACTACCCCTTCCCCTTAACCGATCTTCACCAAAATCGAATGTCATTGAGACCTCTACAATTCAGGGACGTATGCAAAACATTATTTGATTCTGTTTGAATTTGCGGCTGTTATCGTTTGCCATAGAAAATACCCTTGATAAAAAACGTTGCAGGTAAACTACCCCTTCCCCTTAACCGATCTTCACCAAAACAATAGGTCTTGAGTACTCTACAAATCAGGGCTGTATGCAAAACATTATTTGATTCTGTTTGAATTTGCGGCTGTTATCGTTTGCCATAGAAAATACCCTTGTTAAAAAAACGTTGCTGGTAAACTACCCCTTTCCCTCAACCAATCTTCACCAAAAACAATAGGTCTTGAGAACTCTGAAATTTAGGGCTGTATGCAAATAAACTTTTGATTCTGTTTGAATTTGCGGCTGTTATCGTTTGCCATAGGAAATACCCTTGTTAAAACATAAAACGTTACAGGTAAACTACCCCTTTCCCTCAACCGATCTTCACCAAAAACAATAGGTCTTGAGTACTCTACAAATCAGGGCTGTATGCAAAACATTATTTGATTCTGTTTGAATTTGCGGCTGTTATCGTTTGCCATAGGAAATACCCTTGTTAAAAAAACGTTGCAGGTAAACTACCCCTTTCCCTCAACCGATCTTCACCAAAAACAATAGGTCTTGAGAACTCTACAATTTAGGGCTGTATGCAAATAATCTTTTGATTCTGTTTGAATTTGCGGCTGTTATCGTTTGCCATAAGAAATACCCTTGTTAAAACATAAAACGTTACCGGTAAACTACCCCTTTCCCTCAACCGATCTTCACCAAAAACAATAGGTCTTGAGAACTCTACAATTTATGGCTGTATGCAAATAATCTTTTGATTCTGTTTGAATTTGCGGCTGTTATCGTTTGCCATAGGAAATACCCTTGTTAAAACATAAAACGTTACAGGTAAACTACCCCTTTCCCTTAACCGATCTTCACCAAAATCAGCAGATCTTGAGAACTCTACAATTCAGGGCTGTATGCGAAACATTATTTGATTCTGTTTGAATTTGCGGCTGTTATCGTTTGCCAAACAAACAAAATTACCTTTGCTAAAAAAAAACCGTTGCAGGTAAACTACCCCTTTCCCTCAACCGATCTTCACCAAAAACAATAGGTCGCGAGTACTCTGCAAATCAGGGCTGTGTGCAAAAAATTATTTGATTCTGTTTGAATTTGCGGCAGTTATCGTTTGCCATAGAAAAAAAATCTACAGACAGACAGACAGACAGATAGACACACAGACAGACAGACACACACACAGACACTTTTCGGAAAACGACTTTTTTTCATGTTTTGAGTGTAGTAGAATCAGAATCTGCAATAATCTCGAACACGATTTTTTTTGCCATCACCATACTTCCATTCCTTAAGGAATATGGAAGTAAAAAATCTACAGACACACACACAGACAGACACACACAGACACACACACACACACACACACACACACTTTTCGGAAAACGACTTTTTTTCATGTTTTGAGTGTAGTACAATCAGAATCTGCAATAATCTCGAACACGATTTTTTTTGCCATCACCATACTTCCATTCCTTAAGGAATATGGAAGTAAATACCCTTGATAAAAAACCGTTGCCGGTAAACTACCCCTTTCCCTTAACCGATCTTCACCAAAAACGATAGGTCTTGAGAGCTCTACAATTCAGGGTTGTGTGTAAAATATTATATGATTTTGTTTGAATTTGCGGCTGTTATCTTTTGCCATACAAAATACCCTTGATAAAACAAAAAACGTGGCCGGTAAACTACCCCTTTCCCTTAAACGATCTTCACCAAAAACAATAGGTCTTTAGTACTCAAGAAATCATTGGTGTATGCAAAAACTTATTTGATTCTGTTTGAATTTGCGGCTCTTATCGTTTGCCATAGAAAATACCCTTTTAAAACATAAAACGTTGCTGGTAAACAACCCCTTTCCCTTAACCGATCTTCACCAAAACCAAAAGGTCTTGAGAACTCTACAATTCAGGCCAGTATGCAAAACATTATTTGATTATGTTTGAATTTGCGGCTGTTATCGTTTGCCATAGAAAATACCCTTATTAAAACATAAAACGTTGCTGGTAAACTACCGCTTTCCCTTAACCGATCTTTACCAAAATCAACAGATCTTGATTGCTCTACAATTCAGGGCTGTATACACGAAATATTATTTGATTCTGTTTGAATTTGCGGCTGTTATAGTTTGCCAAACAAACAAAATTGCCCTTGATAAAAAAAACCGTGCCAGGTAAACTACCCCTTTCCCTCAACCGATCTTCACCAAAAACAATAGGTCGCGAGTACTCTACAATTCAGGGCTGTATACGAAATATTGTTTGATTCTGTTTGAATTTGCGGCTGTTATCGTTTGCCAAAAAAAAAAATCTACAGACACACAGATAGACACACAGACACACACACAGACACTTTTCGAAAAATGACTTTTTTTCATGTTTTGAGTGTAGTACAATCAGAATCTGCAATAATCTCGAACACGATTATTTTTTGCCATCACCATACTTCCATTTCCTTAAGGAACATGGAAGTAAAATTAAAAACATACATGAAATATACTTGTGATCTTGCAAAAGAGGATCAGTCCTCTGTGTGTTTTAATGATAATTAGTTAATCAAGGAACATGTCATGGACACCAAAATGCAAAAATTTACAAATGATTAATGAAAACACAAAGATTAAAAACTAATAAGAAATCATTATAGAAATAAAGAAACAAATTAGTAAGATTTATTAATGAATCAAAGGAATTCAGAAATTCAACTGATAATCACACATTAGTACATAGTGTTACTAATTTCACAATTCCACAAAATTTGTAATTATTGGATAGTGAACATTGGATTTCAATATAGTAAGCGTACACATATTAATTTTAAGCACGTTTTACGAATAGTGAATGGAAAAGAAAATAAATACACGATTTCAACTCTCTTAAACTGAAAGCAAGAAATTCTTTTGAGTTAGTGTACGGTAACGTGTTTTGTTACTGTAAGACAGAGCAGTGCTATTAATGTACTAATTAAGATGCATTAAATGTATAAATAAAGCTAATGAGTTATTCTTAGATGTCATCATTAATCTTATTGGTAATGGTGTAAAAGCCTTCCCACAGCGGTTGCAGGTTTGGGCTGATTTCTTTCTTCCTTATCATGTTATAGAACTAAGCCTGGCAGCAGGTGTGAGCCCTGAAGAAATTGCAACCAGTCTTCACCTTTGTATTTGCCAAAATAAGGTTGTTCTGAGCCAGGTCATGTAAATTCAGGTTAGGCCAAGTTGCTCATTAGACTTTGTCTAAATTTTAAAGATATAAAGTGTTGATAAAGATTTTAGGACCGTACATTAAAAACATTGTTTGCATATATGAGTAGTGTTAATAAATAATTATTTTATTATACTTTATTATTTTATGTAATCTACTTTGAATGCAGTTTAAATCATTATGTTTATTACTTGAGTGTGTCGCCATCTATGTCAGTCGCATTGAGTTTATTATTTCATGTGCAGTTGTCATGAGTTTTATTGTATTGTTTAATGTAAAAATAAATATTAATTCATTTAATTAGATCATTGTGTTTTATCAGTAATTGCTTCCTGGTAAATATAATAACAGGTTATGGGCCCAGAGAAGTAATAAAACACATTGTTGAATTGAATTGTGGACAGTAATAATACGCAAGAACCCTTTTTTTTGTTGCACGTGTCAGTAAGAATTGAGCGCACAAAGGCAGTTGTAAAGAAGAAACTACACTAAACAATAGAAATGGATTTAGTCAGATCAAATTTAGAAATGTTGAAAGATGAGGAGGTTACAAGGAGGTCACTAGTGCCTTGGACAAGGGTTATCGTCAGGAACCAGACACAAATTGCTCATATTTTTTTGATTCAGACACTGGTGAATTAACAGCCATGGCAAACAGAGATGGAATTTCTAATTGTTTAGAATGATGTTTCGCTATGAAAACTTAGAAAAGTATATTGTTGCTATGTCAATTAAAAAGTGGCATGAAAAATTAGCACATCAGAATATTAGTCACGTAAGAGACATTTTGAAGAAAAATAATATAAAGTATGTAGACGATTGGGATGACTATGTGTGTGAAGGATGCGTTTATGGCAAACACCATCGTCTCCCACATCCAAGAAATTTTGAAGTGGCAAAAGAGGTACTTATGTAATTCATGTAGACTTGTGCGAAATGAATATAAATTCTTTTGGAGGAGCAAAATTTTGTCTATGCTCAAAGATGATTTCTCTCATTTTTGCACTGTCTATTTCTTAAAAACTAAAAATGAAACTTTTGAGAAATCGAAAATCTTCATGACTTTAGTTGAGAATCAGTTTAGAAAGAAAATAAAAGTTTTAAAGTCTGATAATGGGAAAGAAATTAAAAATGGAGATACTAAGAAGTTTTGTGAAGAACTTGGAGTTTTCCACATTAAGTCGAACCCATACACTGCACCACAAAATGGTCGAATTGAGAGAGAGATGAGAACCATTGTAGAATCTGCTAGATCAGCTATACATGCAAGATATCTAAATGAAAACTTATGGGCAAAAGCAATTACTTATGCTACATTTACACTGAATCAGACTGGAACAAGTTCTGTGAAAGGTAAAAGTCCTGTGGATTTATGGTTTGGACGCAGAATTGATGTAAATAAGCTTAGAATCTTTGGATGTGATTGTTATGTTTTCATTCAGGATTTTAAGAGAGCCAAAACACAGAAGAAATCAGAAAAAGGAATTTTCTTAGGATACAGTTTAGATTCAAGTAGTTACCGAGTTTACTTAACAGACAAAAATTAAGTTGTAACATCAGGAGATGTGATATTTGATGAAAAAGTAAACAGTAAGTCTAGTTGTACAAAAATTGAAGCTACCTTGTCAAATGAAGAAAAGGAATACATAGTGTCAAGTGAAGAAGAAAAATCTGATAGTGAAAGTGTTTATGAAAGCTCTGTGTCTGACAATAATATGCAAAATGAATGTCAAGAAAATCATTGTGTAAAGTGTTTGGAACGAGATCAAACTGTTTGTATTCAACCAGAGAAAAGAAGTCTTCGAAACAGGGCTACTTTAAGGATGCCAGCAAGGATGGTAGATTATGTAGTTGAAGACAACAGAAACAAAAATGTAAATATGGCCATGATAGGTGAGGTAGAAGATATTTCCATTTTACAAGCACTACAGGATGAAAACTGGAAGAAAGCAATGTTAGAAGAGTATGAATCTTTGATGAAGATGAGAACTTGGAAACTAGTAAGTCTACCAAAAGAAGAAAAAGCTTTGACTTGTCGGTGGGTTTTATGCCAAAAACAAGATGGGCGATACACAGCCAGGCTAGTTGCAAGAGGGTTTGAGCAAGAACAAGGAATCCATTATACTGAGACCTTCAGTCCTGTTGCCAAACATGCATCCTTTCGACTGATACTCAGCATTTCAGCCTCCGATGGAATGCATCTGATGACTTTTGATGTGAAGACAGCGTTTTTACATGGATCTTTGAATGAGAAGATTTACATGTATCAACCGGTAGGCTTTGATGATGGCTCAGGTAGAGTTTGTGAGTTGTTCAAGAGTATATATGGACTTAAACAGTCATCGAAAAATTGGAATGTGAAGTTCACAAACTACCTAAGGAAATTAAATTTTGTTTGTTCTGACGATGATCCTTGTATTTATTATAATGGTGACAGAAGCATTATAATTGTACTTTTTGTAGATGATGGTCCTATTATAGGAAAAGAAAAACATAAAATGATAGATATACTAGATAAACTTAACAAAGAATTTGAAATTACTTATAATTCTGGGTCAGACAATAAATTAACTTACCTTGGCATGGAAATTGAAATTAGACATATGAAATTTTTGTAAGCCAACATCATTACACTGAAAAGATTTAGAATGGAAGACTCAAATCAAAAGTCAACTCCAATGGAAATAGGTATGTTAACCGAAGAACAACATTTTCATAATGATCAGCCACTCGATAAATCTGTCCCATATCGTGAGGCAATAGGCAGTTTACTTTACTTAGCTACAATATCTAGGCCATATGTCAGCTTTGCAGTAAACTACCTAAGTAGATATTCAAACAATCCCATGGTATGGCACTGGAATATGGTAAAACATGTATTTTGATACTTGAAAGGCACTGTAAACTTTGGAATAAGTTTCAATGGAGATTATGAACTTATTGCTTATTCAGATTCAGATTTTGGAGGAGACATTATCTCAAGACAGTCAACTACTGGAGTAATTATTATGAGAGGCGGTCCTATTGTATGGTTCACCCAAAAGCAGGGACTTGTTGCTACATCAACTGCAGAGGCAGAATTTCGAGCTGCTGTTTCATCGCTTGATAAAAATTGCTGGATAAAGAGACTTGGTATCGAACTTAGATTTTTCAAGGATATTCCTACAAGGCTCCGTATAGATAAACAATCTGCAATTTTAATGTTACAAAATACTACAGAAGGCAAAATAACAAAAGGGAAGAAGCACATTGACATTCCTAGAAAATTTATACAGCAACACATTGGAAATATTGTTTTTTTGGACAAAGTAAGCAACGTTGACCAGTTGGCAGATATCTTGACAAAACCATTGTCGAAGAAAGTATTTGAACGACTTAGAAATAAAATTATTATGGAGGAGTGTTAATAAATAATTATTTTATTATACTTTATTATTTTATGTAATCTACTTTGAATGCAGTTTAAATCATTATGTTTATTACTTGAGTGTGTCGCCATCTATGTCAGTCGCATTGAGTTTATTATTTCATGTGCGGTTGTCATGAGTTTTATTGTATTGTTTAATGTAAAAATAAATATTAATTCATTTAATTAGATCATTGTGTTTTATCAGTAATTGCTTCCTGGTAAATATAATAACAAGTAGGAAGCAGATGTATTAATATAATATGTTACCCAACAAGATACAGGAACAATTATGTATATTTAATTAAGTAGTTAGTGGACTTAAAACCTGCAGTAGAAACTCCAGTTTTTATAAAACAAATAGGGAGAGAATTGAAGATTTGATGTTTGTAAATGTTATATCTATTTTCTTCACAAGTAACTAATGGCTGGTTATTTGTAATCACGTTTTCTCATAATGTATGTTGTTAATGACCTTTTTTTAAGGGTATGAAAAAACAACAGATATTGGTATTTGAAAAAAGGTGAATTTTATTGGTACATACTAAAGTATAGAGTCAAATTTGTTTCTATTCATTAACAAAGGTCCGTACTGTAATAATTTTGTGTGTAATATACAAGCATTCTTTAATATGTTTACGAGATTCTCCCAATTTTATTTGCATTAATTCAGACCGTAGTAACATTATATTCCACTGTAACCCATTATTAATACTTAATCATTTGCATGTTAACGGAAACTGCACATTGCTTTTTATTGCATTATGTTGAAAAAAGGATTTTAATGTACCGGTACTTGTTTGGTTATACATTAGATTGTGCTAGGTTCTAAATTGGAAGTACGTTTTAATTCCGGTACTTTGAATAAATACAGCCTTTAATGTTATATACAGCCTTTGAATGTACACTAACTAAGGAAATGTCTGTTAAGTCCAATTAATTTTAAAAATCTAAAAGGTTAAGTTAAATAATTAAACGTAGCCACAACCTCCCAAAATCGTCTCTGTACCGTAATTATGTGCGATAAATATAAACTAATTTCTGTACTTCGAATAAATACACCCTTTTAATGTAAACGAACAAAGTAAATTTTATTTAAGTTACATTGTCGTACATAACCTCCGTAAGCTGGCTTTACTTACTTCGAATATACACAGCCTTTTATCCATACAATAAATGCAGCCTTTGAATGTACACTAACTAAGGAAATGTCTGTTAAGTCTAATTAATTTTAAAAATCTAAAAGGTTAAGTTAAATAATTAAACGTAGCCACAACCTCCCAAAATCATCTCTGTACCGTAATTATGTGCGATAAATGTAAAATAATTTCTGTACTTCCAATAAATACACCCTTTTAATGTACACGAACAAAGTAAATTTTATTTGTTACATTGTCGTACATAACCTCCATAAGCTGGCATTAGTTACTTGTGAAGAAAACATTTGGATGTACAAATCGGAGACCGAAATATGGTACACGCGCGGCGACGAAAGTTCAATTTTGCCGCTGACTATTCTCCAAGACCCGAAATTTTTTTGTTTACGAACTGTACAAACAGCCATATCATTATCTGCTTTGTGAAAATAATTCCACAAGTCGCTTCGTAATCTGTTTGCCATGTTAATAAACAGTTTTACTTATACTAAAAGAATATCTGCCTTACGCCGTCTAATTTAAGCTACAACCTAAATAAACATCAAACACATAATAAATATAAGCACGCAGACACACACACACACACACACACACACATATATATATAATTTTGCGTCAAACAGAACGAGGACAGTACAATAATCAAACCTAAGTCAACGCACGTTGCATTAAAAACGAACAGTTTAGTCCTAACAAACGGTTAAAAAAAACAGTTTACGCCAAACAGCTCAACGAAAGTGCTAATGAAAACGAACGGTTTTCTGCGAACGGAAAACAGAACGAGCACAGTACAATAATTAACCTTAAGTCAATGCACGTTGCAATATAAACGAACAGTTTCCTCCTAACAACAGTTCAACAAACGGTTAAAAAAAACAGTTTACGCCAAACAGCTCAACGAAAGTGGCAACGAAAACGAACGGTTTACTGCGAACAGAAAACGGAAGACGGAACGACAATAGTGAACTGTGTGAACAGTTGCGTTGTCAACACCACGTTCGTTTTTAAAACGGAGAAACAGTTTGTCTCCGCGGAAAAGAACAGTTCGTTCGTTTTTTTTCAGAGAACTGTTTTTTCAAACAGTTGTGCGTTTTTGTTCCCACCACTAACCGCTACATAACGGTTAAGGTCGGACAATATATTCAAGCTGTGGCCTTGGCCGTACGTAACCTTTGATACTGATATGCAGTCGGCATTGTCGCCACGAAATACGGCCGGGTAATTTAATCTTTAAATTACAACGGCACAGTATGGTTTAATGTATTTAAGCAGAAGGTTATGAAAGTGGTTTCAGTTCAATTCGTCTGTACCTATTGTAACGGGGCAAAATTTATATAATAATTGTATGTTATTTTAAATAACTAAATGGAAATAACGTAACATTGGAAGATGAGGCCCACATAAGGTGATGCGACAGCCAGGGAGAGCTTCATAACCATATACGGTTTTGAAGCAAATCGAGAGTTTATTTGTCGCGTATGATTAACACCAAAAGAATTTTGTTGACGAAAATCTGTTTGTGGCGAGTTGAAGAGGTGATACAAAGCACAACGGAACTTTTCAACACCAAGGACGAGACGTGTGGCGGGGAACGGAATGAACTGTTTTTAAGATGACACCAAACGAAAATCTTGGGTGAGCTCACCAGCAAAATGGGTCAGTCTCGAGACAAACGCTGAATGGCACGCTAGTGCTTTGTGCCTGCGGGCCATTACGTAGATCTACACCCACAAAATTGTGTTTTAAAATGTAAATTAACTTTCAAAGGTTTTCTAAAGTAACCGACTAACATCAAGGATCAATAGTTCAAAGTTTCAGACAGTACATTTAATCGTTTCATCCAGAATAAAGTGTTGTGCAACAAGTGACAAAGTGACGACGAGAAAACATAATTTGGCCAAACTTTAAATTCAATTTCTATTCAAATAATAAATGAGATCTCAATAAATAAATAATTGTAAAGAGAGTGAGTGAGAGTGTGAGAAATAACCTATTAAAAGATACTGGTTTGTATTCATATAATTGTCTGTATTCAGTTTTGTTTAATGAAATGTTTAAAGGAAAAATCATTGTTCAATAATTCCTTTTTATCATAATAATAAAGTAACATGTTTGTTATTGCAATTGTGTTAATGTAATTAATGCGCCATCACAAACCTATTAATGCAAATCTGTACCTAAAAAGTTCATCTAATCGACCTTGGCTATAACGTGTCGGCTACGTTATAATCCAGGGAACCCGTGATAATTGACTCTAGCCAATTATACAGGCTGCCTACGTTGTAACAAACTGAAAAATCAAACACATCACTAACAATAATTATAATTACTCTGATTAAAGGAAACAAGGGGAGGGAATTTAGCTGATTTATGCACTCACTTTAGTATGTAACAAAGATGACATCCCTTTATTTACATATGATAGGTAAAACATTACAAATAAAAATTTTACTCACACAGAAATTGTAAAGGGGTTTTCTGTCTTAAAAAATAATCATACAGATAATGTATTTGCCTCGGATCCGAGTCTCTTTAAACTAGTTAAGAAGTTTCAAATTTACTCTACTTGTTTAGACGATTACATTATTACTTAAATACCATATGAATGGTTTTATTTAGTTGAGCGATGTTTCAAAGTTACATCACAAGAGTTATGTTACAACGTATGATTTCAGAAATTACTGTTTACACCATTTTAAAGCTTAACGCTTAGAGATTGTCTTTTAAAAGTCTTTTTCATTTATAATTACTTATATTTTAAATATACATAATTCACGGAAGACGAGCTTCCGCGTCACCTTTTAGTTAAATGTTATCTGTCCATGACCTGCCGCGTGATTCTTCGGTACTCTCTTAGTCGTGGGTTGTCATCGGGGTAGTCTTTCCAGTGGATGTCCTCGGAGTCAATTAGTGATGAAATGGATGTTATGGTGTCATCTAGCGTGAAGTCGTCGTGATCCTCGGCGGTAGTGTAAATGCAGTTTAGGTCTTAGTCGTCACTATTCACAGTTATTCACATCACATATTTAATGGCACCGTAGTATTGGAGTTTACATATTCTTTTCACATTATGTTGGAATTTCCCTTAACTTGAACCGTATTTGATCGTTTATTTTAATTAACAGGAGATGTCACCTTATACACTCATTTTCTTTTTTCACATCTTTGTTTTAAAAAAATACTCACTACATCTTAGTTACTTATATCTAGCTCTCCACACTTTTAGTGGAAGCTAACAATCAAATAAAACAACAAAAATAAACATTTTGTGCAGAGCCCCGCTTGGAGCTGTTTACAGTTTGAAAGCCACATCATAAGTCCTACATAGTTACAACAGGAAAGTTACAACGACGCGGAGTGAATACTCCGCCATAATATAGTTCCAACTTTTAATTAGTAATACAGTCTTACAGTTCGACAAAATAAACAATCGAGACTTTACTTATCTACAGAATTTATTACAACTACTACTAGTGATTTTAAATTATTAATTATTTACATTATAGTTTACAGGTATTTATTATTTAATGCTGGGTCATTATGCAAGTTGGATCCGGTATACACAGGTCATAGCATGATAAATTTAATAAAGGGTTAACAGTTTTATTTTTGACTTTTGCTTTCTCAGTTTTAATCAATTATTTTAGTTAAATTCCCTTTTTTTTAATTCTCATTACTATTATGAGTTAGTTCAGGGGTATTTGGTTCAATAGTGCGATTTAATGGTTTTCACTAACTTCCCATTTTATATTTTTATTATTATTATTATTATTTTTTTTTAATTTAAATCGTCACATACTCCGCCGCTTAAAAGAGACATGGGGGGGAGAACTTTTAATAAAGTGAATTCGAAAGTAAGGTACTGGGGCACACTTGTCGTTACTGTGTGGAGTTTCTCTCCTTCTTCTCCCTTTTTCTTCCATTTATTTATTTGCCTGAGTTATACACAACTTATTTCTTTTGAGTATCAAACAATATATATATATATATATCCTTACAAACTAATTCTTAAATCACGTAAAATTCACACTTAATTACTACATTTTAAAACACATAAACTTCTACTTATTTCTATTACTTAAATCTACTACTGTTTTTTTTTTGGGTTTAGGTTACTCTCTTCAGAGAGTTACTATCTAAATAATTTCTTACTTAGTGGTCAGGTTGCGGCCAAGTAGTGGTCAGGTAGTGGTCAGCTGACTACTCATTTCTCTTATCTTTCGCTGAACAGGATCTAAGGTTGATCAGGCCTCATTCCTAATTCTACGATTAGCACTTAGCATGGTTACTCAGGTACAAGATAACTTGTCTACCTAGTATTACCTTTTTATAGTTTCCGCTCTGCCATTTCCTTTTTTTTTATACAATTTTATCTGCGAAATATGTGTTCTTCGTACATATTCTTGAGTCGCAGGTTCGTACAGGGCTACTGTAACTGGGGTTAAGTACTTCTGGATTTGGTAAGGACCACACAATCGGTATGATAGTTTAGAGGTGGTCTTATCAATTGCACTACTAGTCGGGTGTGTCTTGTACATTACTAAGTCACCAACTTGGTACCTAACTAAATTGTTATTATTACTTCTCTCGTGATATTTTCGCGATTTCTCTAAGTTCACTCTTAAATTTGCGCGAGCTTCATTCCAGATTTGTTTAATATGCTTATCCTTAATTTGCTGAGGTAGCAAGTCATGTATTTTCCATTTTGTGGACAAGGGGTGGTTTGGTTTGTATTTATACAGTAACTCAAACGGGGTAGACTTATGTCCTTCGTGATAAGCTGAATTAAAGGCGTATTGTATCCAGGATAGGTTCTGGTCCCAAGACGTATGGTCGTTCGCATGGTAGGCTATTAAAGCAGATTTGAGGTTTCGCAAGTACCTTTCAGCAATATTGCCTTGCGGACGATACTCCGTAGTGGTAATATGGTCTATTCCTAACTTGAAACACATATTCTTAAATTCCTTCGCCTTAAATTGTGGTCCGTTATCTGACACTAGATGTACAGGTGTACCATAATCTATAAATAATCTCTCCTGTAATATCTTTACAGTGGTCGACGCTAACGCTCGCCGCATGGGATACATCCAAAAAAATTTGGTGAACGAATCTACACATATGAGTAGCATCGTATTACCTGATTTAGATCGAGGGTAGGGACCTGAAAAGTCTAAATAAAGTTTAGAAAATGGGGTAGTAGGGATTTCTGAAATTAATTGGCTTATTTGACTGTTTCTTGCCGGTTTGCTGAGCGCGCATAACTTACACTTTTTTACGAAGCTAGCTATTTCGCTGTTCATATTGTTCCAATGATATTCCTTACGAATGCGATGTATTGTTTTATTTATTCCCATATGGGTTCCAATGGTGGATGAATGGAAGTATTCCATCAGCATGGGCTTAATTACATCAGGGGCGATTATCCTTAATTCCTTTCCATTTGCTATTCTGTGGCAGTGTATTCTTTTACTTAATACGTGTTTATCTGATTTAATTCCTTCCTCGAGTTGTTCTATAATTGGCTTCAGAAGAGGGTCTTGTTGTTGATACTGAGCGATGTTGGTAAACGCAAGGGGGAATTCGGTAATTACGGTGTTAACAACGGGTGTTTCCAGACTCTCCTTGCTTTCGGGAGTATTAGTGGGCGACTGGAACATACGGGACAGGGTATCCGCGACTACATTTTGTGTACCTTTAATATGTTGTACTTTGAATTTGTAACAGTTTAACCTCAATACCCATCTTCCAATACATCCTAACTGTTTAGGGTGATTCAGTAACCAAGATAATGCTTGATTATCAGTTTCCAAAAGGAACTCTTTATGTTCTAAAAAGGGTTTAAACTTCTCAAAAGCAAATACAATAGCTAAACATTCTAATTCATATGCGGAATATTTCTTTTCTTGGTCAGTCAAAGTGCGTGAAGCATAACTAATCGGTAGTCTACAGTTTTCTATTTCCTGATAGATTACTGCACCTAAGGCTACACTTGAACTGTCGGTCTGAACTACGAAAGGTTTTGTAAAGTCTGCTAGTTGTAATACTGGGGGTGATATGATGCTTTCTTTTAGTTTTTCGAACGCAGTTTGGTGTTGTGGAGTCCATTCAAATTTCGCTCCCTTCTTTCTTAAGGCATTCAGAGGTGCGGCTATTTTGGCTAGATGGGGAATATACTTGTGGAAATAATTTATCATTCCCAAAAATCGGGCTATTCCTTTTGCATCCCGCGGGGGTAAAAATTCTCTGATTGCACGGGTTCGTTCGGGGTCTATGCTTACCTTTCCGTTGGCCTTCACGATGTGACCTAACAATGAAAATTTTGGGACTGCAAAATTTACCTTTTTGGGATTAACTGTTAATCCGGCTTTCTGTAATCGAGATAACACTTCACGTAGATGTTTAAGATGTTGTTCCATCGATTCGCTGTAGATTACAATGTCATCCAGGTAGTGATACACATATCTAAATTTAATATCATGAAATAATCTTTCTAATAGTCTACTACATATGGAACTTCCTTGTGATATTCCAAAGGGTACTCTGGTAAATTGGTACAGGTTGAAAGGAACAGCAAAAGCGGTTAGACGTTTGGATTCTTCCGAAAGGGGTATTTGGTGAAATGCTTGATTTAGATCCATTATAGTAAAGACTTTCGCTTTGGTGAAATAATGAAAAGCACTGTGGATGTCGGGAAGCGGGATAGATTCAAATTCTATTCGTTTATTTAATTGCCGGTAGTCCACAACTAGTCTATGTTTGTCGTGACCTTTTGGTACTAAAAAAGAGGGTGATGAATACGGAGACGTAGAGGGTTCGATGACTCCTTGTTCTAACAACTTGTTGATATGGTTCCTCATTATTTCCATTTTGGGCGGCGATAACTTGTATGGGGGTAGGCGTATTACTTTGTGATCGCTCAGATTGATCTTGTATTCTATTAGGTTCGTTAGTCCTAGCTTAGGGGTAAGAACAGTGGAAAACTCTTTTATTAGTTTCTGCATTCTCAGCCTATCTCTACTTCCTAGATGAGATAATTCAGACTCATGGTGTACTATATGTGCAGTCGATGATCCAGTACTTTCTTGTTCTTCAGTTTCACAATCAAAATTATACTTCCGTGTATGGTCGAATCTAAAATAATATTTCTTCTCGTGGATGTCAAGAATTATTCCCGTTTTACTGATGAAGTCAGCTCCCAATATTAAGTCGGGTCCTAACTCATCACATACTAACATTGAAAAAAACCACGTTAGATTCTTAATTTTTACCTTAATGGTGATGCTGAGTTTTATCACTATATTTTGTTTATTGGCAGTAACACATTTTATATTTACAGCTTGACTGCGTTTCACTAGGTTGTGTTCGAATAATTTATCTGCTAACCTCTGACTGATTAAGGTTCTAGTCGATCCAAAATCGATTAATCCGAGGGTGGATGTAACACCTAGGTCAACTTGTATTAAGGGCAATAGACTTTTAGTCCAATCACATTTAGTTATCGCATTACATTTCTCAATAAACCTTCTAACATAGGGATCTATTTTTCTAGTGTTCTTTTCTCTTTTTTTTCGTTGATTTCTTTGGGTTTACCGGTTCTCAAGATGCTGCGGAAGACACAGGATTTTGGGTCTCCCTGCCTTACATGTTTTTTGGATTAGGGTGTTTACGTTCGTACTGCTTCCGATTACAGTTTCTACTTATGTGTCCATACTTACCGCAGTTATAACACATATTTTTATTACGAGGAGTATAGCTTGCTTCCGTTTAGGTTGCGTGTCATTTGATTTACCAGGGCTGTGCAAATTGTTCGGTCTATTAAATAATCGCCTTTCACGCTGGGTTTGCACATCGGGCACTAGGGCTTGCATTTCATTTCTACTCGGCTCGGTTGATTTCACAGCATGCCTGTTCTGATCTGAGTACCATACGTTCGAAGAGTGAATACTGCATTGTTCGAGATCCGCAAAGGTGTTGGGTCTATTTATTAACGCTAAACGAGATCTTTCTTCAGGAGACAATCCTACTAAAATGGTATCGACCATCTGTCTCTCACTCCAATCTACTTGCAGTAGTCGAGAAGACTCCCTGATGTCAGAGATGTAATGGGCCAGTCTCTCATGAGTTCCTTGTACTCGCAGTACGGTCTTTCTTTTAAGTTCCTCATAAATTCCGGTGGGAATAAAATATTTTATGATTGTAGTATGCAGTTCTTCTACTGGAAGGGTAGAGCTTAATGATTCTAGCACACGATTCTTTAATGGTGGTTTACATTTCGGTAGGAGGACTTGCAAAATTTCCCAGTCATTTAGCTGCTGTAAATCCTTTATCTGCAGGAGATATTTGATGAAATTTAGTAGTTTAGTAACATTCAAACTATCCGTGTATGGAATTTCAGCTAAGAGTTTTTCTACGGGGTGAGTGATTTTTCCGTAGAGGTCAGCATTATAATTTATGTGTGGCATACCTTTAGGAGGACCAGATGATGCATTAGGGGTAGTCAATTCGTACATGCCTGAGCGATTTTGGGAACCACTGGGAGGTGGGGTTTCAGATATAGTCTGGGTATTTAAGTCTCTATTTGGGTTTTGCTCTCGAGTCGGTTGTATTTTCGATACGGCGGGTGAGTCCTGATCCGTGTTGGGGGGAGGTTGTTCTGACGTAGGAGATTGAACTGGGGAGATGTATAGTTTCTTCAAGGATTTTTCAATTTCATCCATTCTGAATGAGTCGGACTTTCTTCGCAATTCCCTTATTATCGCTGGTAATTTCTGTAAAGACTCATCCGCAAAACTGTGGACTTCGGGAGGGATTACCGTGAGGTTAGGCCAGTTTAACAAATTTTTCATTCGTTGGGTTAAATGTTCTATCCTTTGAGTTGTCCGCAATATTACCGCAGGAGATTTCTCGTCTTGAAGGGTTTGGGACAATAAGGTCAACTCACTATACTTGGCATAACAAGTTTCTCTCTCGCTCTCATAATCGAGTCCGCTTAGGTTACTTAACTCCGCGGGTGTATCAAATCCACTTTCGCGTATAGACTTGCGCAATTCCGCGATTGTTACATTCGCATGGGGTAAACCACGTAAAAGAGCTTCATAAGACAGTTCGTCTTTTAATAGTAAGTCTGGATTAAATAGGGCCATATTTACCTTATATCTAACACACTAAAACTTATTCTACTACACTATACAATTATTGCATACACAATTTAGTTCATGGTAAAACATTTGCATTGGTTGTAAGAGAATTACTTAGCATCTCAGAGAAAGAGAAAAAATTCACACAGACGTCAACTTTACTTTCAACGATCAGCTGTTACGCTTGAATGTGGGTCAAACTAGTTTTCTTTTAAACAATGGCATAGTAGTATGCGTAAGAAGGGGAGAATCACACTCGGGGGTGAGAGAATGTTATTGTTCTATTCAGCAACAGCTGACGGCTTCCTTTACAGACTTGTATCGGCTAGCTTCAACGAGGGTGGTATGTGGGATGCGCAACGATATGCGTTTTAAGCAAGTTACAGCCCGTTATTAAGCTGAGTTTTAGTTATTATTTAGTTTTACGTACTAATTTTAATTTATCTAATTCTGCTACTAGAGAGGAGTAGAATATCACTTACAATTTATTTACACGTAATTGAACTTGTTTAATTTAGTCAATTGTTTATATAACTCACCGTGGCAACAGAAATACAAATTACATATTTATGCAGGCATATACAGGAAAACTACAGGTCTTGAATTGTCGCAAAATAGACGTGTTAGAGACTGAACATTTTGACAAGTACCTACATGAATTGGTGTAATACAATAATAGCTTGTATTATTTTCACGTATGTTAAGTAAATGATATACGAGTATGTGTGTAATCTCACACATAATTTACAATGGTAAATTAATATTGTCACTATTATTCTTTTATGCTACTTAGCCTTTTTGTTTTACATACAATACATTAACTGAGTGCATAGATCTGCAAAGTGCCGCATCTTATATGAGACACTACGTACACTAACATTTTATATAAAAGCAGAATGGCGCATTTTATAACGTGTCGGCTACGTTATAATCCAGGGAACCCGTGATAATTGACTCTAGCCAATTATACAGGCTGCCTACGTTGTAACAAACTGAAAAATCAAACACATCACTAACAATAATTATAATTACTCTGATTAAAGGAAACAAGGGGAGGGAATTTAGCTGATTTATGCACTCACTTTAGTATGTAACAAAGATGACATCCCTTTATTTACATATGATAGGTAAAACATTACAAATAAAAATTTTACTCATACAGAAATTGTAAAGGGGTTTTCTGTCTTAAAAAATAATCATACAGATAATGTATTTGCCTCGGATCCGAGTCTCTTTAAACTAGTTAAGAAGTTTCAAATTTACTCTACTTGTTTAGACGATTACATTATTACTTAAATACCATATGAATGGTTTTATTTAGTTGAGCGATGTTTCAAAGTTACATCACAAGAGTTATGTTACAACGTATGATTTCAGAAATTACTGTTTACACCATTTTAAAGCTTAACGCTTAGAGATTGTCTTTTAAAAGTCTTTTTCATTTATAATTACTTATATTTTAAATATACATAATTCACGGAAGACGAGCTTCCGCGTCACCTCTTAGTTAAATGTTATCTGTCCATGTCCTGCCGCGTGATTCTTCTGTACTCTCTTGGTCGTGGGTTGTCATCGGGGTAGTCTTTCCTGTGGATGTCCTCGGAGTCAATTAGTGATGAAATGGATGTTATGGTGTCATCTAGCGTGAAGTCGTCCTGATCCTTGGCGGTAGTGTAAATGCAGTTTAGGTCTTAGTCGTCACTATTCACAGTTATTCACATCACATATTTAATGGCACCATAGTATTGGAGTTTACATATTCTTTTCACATTATGTTGGAATTTCCCTTAACTTGAACCATATTTGATGGTTAATTTAGTTAACAGGAGATGTCACCTTATACACTCATTTTCTTTTTTCACATCTTTGTTTTAAAAAAATACTCACTACATCTTAGTTACTTATATCTAGCTCTCCACTTTTAGTGGAAGCTAACAATCAAATAAAACAAAAAAAAATAAACATTTTGTGCAGAGCCCCGCTTGGAGCTGTTTACAGTTTGAAAGCCACATCATAAGTCCTACATAGTTACAACAGGAAAGTTACAACGACGCGGAGTGAATACTCCGCCATAATATAGTTCCAACTTTTAATTAGTAATACAGTCTTACAGTTCGACAAAATAAACAATCGAGACTTTACTTATCTACAGAATTTATTACAACTACTACTAGTGATTTTAAATTATTAATTATTTACATTATAGTTTACAGGTATTTACTATTTAATGCCAGGTTGGTATGCAAGTTGGATCCGGAATACACAGGTCATAGCATGATAAATTTAATAAAGGGTTAACAGTTTTATTTTTAACTTTTGCTTTCACAGTTTTAATTAATTATTTTTGTTAAATTTTCTTTTTTAATTCTCATTACTATTATGAGTTAGTTCAGGGGTATTTGGTTTAATAGTGCGATTTAATGGTTTTCACTAACTTCCCATTTTATATTTTTATTATTAATTTTTTTTTTATTTGTTTTACAATTTAAATCGTCACATGGCGTGACTATTGAAGGTAAGTCATGAACGTAATTTTCGTTTTTTGTATTGTATAATAGGTTAACTGTTACACTATGTACCAAAATACTGTGCCTATTGTACAAGTTGTAGGCTGTGTTGACATAGGTCAGTGGGCTTAGGTAAGTAGGTATTGGTCTTATTTGTTTATTACTTTTCGTGAGGTGGAAGTTTTTCAACTAAAGCAAAAACGCCTTTCCTGACTTTATTTTTGAATATTTAAAGTGGTTTGCTCTCATTTGTCTGAATTCAGTGTATGTAATATATTGTAACGTTTTATTACTTTAATTAAATTTGATTAAATATACTTTCACTCTACCTTGGTTTGTTTACATCCACCTTCCGGACGCCATTTTGATTGCCAACTTCTGAAAACCAAATACTTACCCAGAGTTCGTGAAGACGTATTTTGAGAAAGAAAATGGTTGTTCGAAATAACTAAATCATTCATTTGTTTACTATGAATTAAGTTTTATTAGTTCATTTACTATCATCAAATTAAAAAAAAATCCCCTTCACATCAATTACTTCCCTCACATCAAAATATTCTTTCCCCTCCCTTACCTGTTCTGACTTTAACAATAAACATTACCTTGATTCATTGAATATAATAAAAATAGAAAAGAAATTGTATAGAAATTCAAAAATAGCACTAATACTTAATTCTATTTTTCCGCAAACCAGTGCTCCTTTTATACTTTTCATTCACCCACCCTCACATACATCTCTATTCCCTTATGAGCTCATTTTAATTTTGAATGGTTTTTTAATTTTGAATAATTTAAATTTCAGAAAAACTCTTGGTTATTCTCCCAGTTGGTTATTTATCTTTTCATTATTGTGGAAATCCGCAACAGTCCCGTCTTTTATGTATTTCTTCATTCGCACATTTCTTTCTCACTAAATTTTGTCGAAACTGTTAATCCAAAACGTAACTGTTACCTCATTAAACTATTTACACTAACTTCTTTCACATTTTTATATAATTTTATTCTTTTTTGTACGGGTGCCCGCAATTTCGTTATGGAACTTTTATACGTGACCGGCCGGCACCAAGGTGTAATTTTTACTGGGTTTTTTGCGAATTTACGGGCAAGCACACGGCCCGCGTCAGCCGCTAGGTGTTGTATGACGACTGAACTTTACGCCAAGCGTTGACAGACTGCTGATGCCCGACACTCCCAAATTCCAAAGTGACGTAAACAAAGGTTTGGACATTACGTCATATGGCGTGACCCTTTCGTGCATAGTTCAGAGTTCATGTGGTTAAAAATATAACTGTCTCCAGCAGCTTGATTCACTTGACCTTGACACTAATACGTTCACATTGTGTACTATGTTTATTATTCCATTACCATTCCCAAATAAAACTTTACAATTATTATTGCAAAATTATCCCTGGGTGGGTTCGTACTGTTACAATACCCCCTCAATGAGAGGTTTTATGCTGAAGCATAAAAACTCTCATTGACATTCACATACTTCCTAAAGGGATCAGTCTGGATATGTCGCCACAACCCCCTTTACATTCTACTAATATTCATGGGTAACTTACCCCGCTGGTCGAGTGACTGTGGCCACACCTGAATGACCTTACTGGACTTCCCTTTCGAGATTCCAACACCGCAAGGCCAGACAGGCACTTGACGCCCCTACTCTGACGCGCAGGCCAGCACAGGACCGCCGCCACAGCATCACCAGACACTGAAACATCAAATCAAAAATATCAAATAGTGGCCTTGTATAATACCAGGGGCGGACCGTGGGTAAATGGCGCCCTGTGCGAAGCATGGTTCCGGCGCCCCAACACGTACCGAGCAACCGGTGGGAGGGGGATTAGAAAACAGAGGGTCCCGGGGTGTCTTGAGATTTTATAAGTACTGGGTGCTTTATAAACAAAGGTAAAATGAAGGATCGTGCCTTGGTGTTCATTCAACTGTGAGGAAATAGTTTTTTAACTATAACATCAACAGAAGTATTAAAAGTTTTCTATTTTGCTCATAACACCTGTCAAGTTGTAAATAATACATCCACTGGAATAAAAGAATGTCAAGGAAAATTTAAAAATTCATCTCAAATGAAAATTTTATACATTTATTTTTACAAAAATTTGATTGCATATAATTTGAGATTTCATTGTTTGACCTTATTAATATTAAAAAAAACTCTCCGAGCTTTGGTTTCAGAAAAGTCTTTGATTAATTCATCTATTTTAATGTTTTGCAACACATCAAACTCGATTGATACTAGGGCCAGTCCAACCAGCCACTCTTGGCTCATGGTAGATCTTAAATAATTTTTGATTAATTTAAGCTTTGAAAAGCTTCTTTCTCCAGATGCGACAGTAACTGGTAGAGTAAGACCAATTCTTAAGGCTACACAAAGATTGGGAAAATTTTCACATAAGGAAGAAGATGTTAAATAATTTAAAATATCCATGAGATCTTTAAGAGGACGGCCTTTGGTCTTGATCGACGTAAGAATAAGGAGTTCTTGGAATAACTGGTTTCCGTCTATATCAGAGTGACTTCCATCTGTTAATGCGATTTGAAGTTCAGCACACTTTTTCTTAAGGTCTTCTTTTTTCTCCTCTTGTTGGATTTCGTCATAGTCAAAAGCATTATACATAAATCCAAAAAGATTTTGGTGATGTCGGAGTTGTTCAAACCTTTCCTGCAATGAAGAAGTTGCTCTGTCAAGTACATAAAAATAAAAGTCTCTCTTAAAGGCGATCTTTGGATCAGTAGTTGGTTTGTCTGAAGACTCGTAATCAAACTGCTTTTTTTTCCTTCTTGGGCGAAGTTGTTCCTCTTTTTCAAACGTTGGCTCAATTTCTAGAGTTTCAGCCACTTCCCTCGCATCAACAAGTGTTTCCTCACATCCTTTGTCAGTTCTCAGTTTGATGAAGTATTCCGTGATTTGGCCGATAAGCTCAATGGCTTTTGTAATGTCCAATTCTTTTCTCTGCAAAAGTTTACTCACCAAGTTTACACGAAACAAAATCGTGTGCCATGTCAAAAGACTACAGATAAACTTGTAGTTTTTTAGTTTTTTGGCCAAGCTAAGAGCTGCATTCTTCCCGAAAGCATCAGTTCTCGTATCGGCAGATATGTCCAATAGAGCGTCATACACTTCACCAGCTTGGTACCTAAGAGGACTTACAGCATCGATTCTGCTTTCCCAGCGAGTTTCACTAAGTGGTTTCAAAGTCAATGACGATACATAGTTTTGCAAAACAGTCCACCTGTGAGTTGACGCAGAAAAAAACTTGTAGAGCTCTTGAACTGTCCCAAAGAAGTTCACAGCATCAATGCAAGATAGTGCGGTATCATTTACTACAAGATTTAGGGTGTGAGCACTGCAGGGTACGAAAAAAGCTCGAGGATTCACATCTAGAATTCTCTTTTGCACTCCTGCATGCTTACCCTTCACGTTCGCACCATTGTCATAGCCTTGACCTCGCATATCATTCAAAGGCAGATCAAGGGCTTCCAGCTGTTTTAAAAGAGTGTCGGTCAATGCCTCACCTGTAGAGCAGTCTATGGGAATGAATCCCAAGAAACTTTCTTTGATTGTTGGGGTGCTTTCAGGTCCACAATATACATATCTTACAGTCAAGGTAAGTTGCTCTGTATGACTCACATCAGGTGTACAATCCAAAATAATTGAATAGTATTTAGAATCTTTAATTTCTTTCAAAATGAGCTGTTTTATTTTCAAGCCAAGAAGGTTAATTATTTCATTCTGAATTCCTTTTCCAAGATAACTCACAAAAACTTCTTTGGAATTTATACGCCGCAAATGTTCAGCTGTTACGGAATCAAACTTGCTTATAAACTCCATGATTTTCAAGAAATTTCCATTGTTTCTATCATACAAAGTGTCAGATTTTCCACGAAATGCAAGGTTTTGTGAGGCTAAAAATTCTACCATAAGCACAATTCTTTTAAGAACTTCTCTCCATCGTTCTGCTTCACTTTCAATCATTTTTTGATTTTCTCTGTCAATTGTTTTATGTGTTCTTATTCTCTTATTGCACTCATCCCAATCCTGGAAAGCTCTCATGTGTCTAGGGGATGTTTCGTGTTCAGACAAAACACGAGCTAGATGCCTCCAGTCACAATTTCCCACTTCTGAGTTCAGTGTTGTTATTTGTTTAGATTGAGAAAAAAGTCGACAACAAAAACAAAATACCACATTCTTTTTGACAGAGTAAATCAACCAAGGGCGGTGAATAAGTTCGCCATTGTTAAGCTGCCTGCGGTAACGAACGGTGCTAAACCTACGATTTTCAGAGTTAAGAGGAAAGTCTATTTGCGTAACTTGCTCAGGACCACGCTGTACGAGGAGTTGGCGGATGTTATCAGTGATGAAAGCTGGCCACTCTCCGGGGTCGTGTGAGACGGAGTCGTCAAGTACGCCTTCATTTTCATCACCAGCGTCTCCAATATCCTGAAAAAGCGATACCAATATTAATTATATTAATATTATATTAATATAATTATATTAATAATATTAATTAACTGAGCGAAACGAGGTATTGCTTCGTTTGGGATCAGTCATCTTGCATTTCGTCTGTCTGAATCTGATTATACTGATTTATAGTTAGATATATTAAGCATTTTGAAAACATTTATGATAAAACATGTGTGTAACTTGCTCAATGAATTGATATTTTAGTGTTAAATTCCATTGAAAATGGTTACAATTAAAAATAAAAATACATGCAGAGACATACGTCTACTGTTCAGTGTTCAGTAGTTTTTAGTAGTTACTTCTGTTATATTTAATTTAGGATTCATTTCTTAAAAGAACAGAAATTGTTTTTCGGCTGGTCCAAATAAATATAAATAATGCATACAAACCTCTAAATTCTTTGCTGGATTTATCGTCGGTGAAGGTGGTAAAATGCCTTGAAGCAGCTCTGGCTGTTGTCCATGCTCAAAGGATAATTTGGTTTCATCCTCAGTGGCAATTAAATCGTTTTCGGGATTATCATCTTGACCGCAATCTTTTTCCTATTCTGTTGCCAAGAGATTCTGTAAAAAAATATATATATATTTTAATTTTAGCTTGTATTTTTTTGTTGTCTTATGTGGAAAAAATAATATACACTCTTAAGGTATTAAAACTTTTAATTAATGGATATGCATGAAGGATTTTTTCACAGTTCTAAAGTATCGCTCGATTATAGTACAGGTAGTCCTCTATTTTCGTACATTCTAGTTTCGTACAATTCGCTATTTCGTACATTTTTTGTAGCATTTTTTTTTTTTTTTTTTTAATTAATCCATAATTTGATGGAATTCGAATTTGAAACACGTCGCCAAATATTACGCAAAACACGACACCTTGCTTAGTTAATAATTTAATTTCACGTAAATAAATGTCAAAACAGGCCCTACAGGAAAGGCGGAAGTAGCTAATTTGTAGTTCCAAGTAAAGAGTCTCCAAGTGCTTTTAGTCAACAATCCCTTTACCCCCTCTTCTTCTCATTGCTCATTCTTGTTTCAGTTTTGTGTTAAAAGTTAAACCATCAGTTTCAATTTGCAATTTGCAAGACCCCACTTCAAACCTCTCACCATACTTCCTTTTTCATGGAAGTAATAATATTAATAACAACAATATTACAATCCACAGCACAAAGTTAGTATTGTAATTTGCTAAACAGCGTATACAATTAAAGGTACTAAAATGATATTCTCTCTTACCTGCAACCCAAGTTCATCATTTTGAGATTGTAATCCAAGCACGTCATCTGAGGGTCCAGCTCCAGCATCAGCTGATCCAGAGGCACTACGGAAAAATTTGCTTAATGCTTTAGCCTGCTGTTGGTCTTGTTTTTCAATATCAGCCTTTCTTTTTCTATAAAAATTACCCGAAGGCTTTTTTTTTTTGTCGACATGTTAATAATTATTGGAACTTACAGGCTTACAGGAATGGGTCTATTTCTCATATCAGTCAATCGATACCCACCCCACCACTCAGGGCAGCGGAGTGGGGCGCCCCACTCCGCTGCCCTGTACTCCGCTTCGCAGAAACTATGCAGCTATTTTTAAATATAGACTCGCTGTCGCACCGCTTCCGGCGGGATTGGCGACCGGCCGGCTCGGATTCTCGGAAGTATACGCCGCGCCCCCCACCACCAACACTTTTAGTTTCCTGCCGCCTCGTGCACTTTTGTTGTTATAATATATCGAATCTTTGACAAAAGAATAATTTTCTATTATTCTCCTTATTTTCCAATTACAAGTACCACAATTTATTTCCATCGCCATGGCGCCCCGGCGCCGATGGCGCCCTGTGCGGTGGCACAGGTCGCACATGCCAAGATCCACCCCTGTATAATACCATATCCCTAACTGATCTGGTTCCCCTTAGCTGTGCTGGTTTGCGTCAAGAACCACTGGTTTTTCTTAACTTCTAACATATTGTACTGTTACTAATTGCAAATATAATATTTCTATATGCCCCAAGTTGTTGGTGACATTAAATGTACTGTCCTCTTTTTGGTTCTTTCTATTTTATTATAATTATTTAATTTATTATTTAAGTATTGAGTTGTATTTAACATAAGATTAAGATATAACTAGCCTCACATTGTGGATGCCATTTAATGTACTGTTGTATCTTTCTTAGTTATGTTTGTTTCTGTTTGCAATAGTAATTTCCCTTTATTTGGGCGATCAGTACGCGTTGTCTATATTATTTGAAAGTTTGAATAATTTTTATGTGTTGTTTATGTTTAACATCTGCTCATGAAAAACTATCTCAGGGTAGACAACTAATTTTTTGATTTATATTATTTAATACTGGGAATGATTGATTATTTTCTTTAATCAGTACCAAATAACATTAGTTCATAAATTTTGAAGAAATAACAGTGTAATAATATCTACCATGTAAATGCGAATAGTTTGAATATTAGCTCTTCACAACTGCAATGGGTTCAAATCTCTCTGATGTTTATCATCTTAAATATAATGTTAGGCTTCGTTACCGGCTCCATCTATTGGATCTTTATCAAATTAAATGTAGAATTATACTTTCTTCTTTGATTATTAAAATTAGACTTCTTTTAAATATCAATGTTTATCATGTTGATTATAAAATTATACTCCTTGACAGGCTTCCTCTTTTTGATCTATGTTCTATAATATACATATTTAGACTTCTTTGAAATATTGATGTTTATTATATTGAATACAAAATTATACTTCTTTAAATATTACAAGTTTTCTCTCTTTTATCTGTATGTTATTAAATATAATATTAGACTTATTTACAGGATTACTCTCTGATGTTTATTCTATTAAATATTATTTCTGACTTATTTACAGGACCACTCTCTGATGTTTATTCTATTAAATATAAATTTAAACTCTCTTCTTTTTGATGTTTACTATATTAAATATAAATTTTGAGTACTTTACAGAATCTTTCTCTTTGATCTTTAGCATATTGAATATAAAATTAAACTCTCTTCTTTTTGATGTTTACTATATTAAATATAAAATTAAACTCCACTAATTTTCTTTCATTTCAACACAATTCAATTGTCTTGATTATTCATCTCTTCTTTCACAGCACTAACACTTAACTAAAAATGAACTTTTTCATGTGAAAAATAATATTTTTCAATTCAATTATAACAATTTACCTTTGCCATATTGATACCTAACTAAATTTGTCACATATTCTCATCATATTACTCTTAAAAACATATAATTTTACTAATTATTATTAAATACATTTATCTGATTTTTACATTATTCATTCTAATTTGTATCTATTATATTATAATCTTATTATCCTTTCATTTTATTTTAATGTTTATTTTAATTGTATTATAATAATTGTCAACAAATATTTTCTTCATGCGTTCTGTATTATACAGTTCCAATACTTGAGTTTACCTCTATGTTGGTCATGAATAACTAGTCAGTTTTCGTTTACAATTCTACCATATGTTCAAAATATTATTAAATTTATACCTTTGATTCTTCTGAAATTATTATTTTATTCTTATGTACTGTGGTTCATTTTTACAGCAGTACATAATACCTTCCCTTATTTCATAATCTCTGACATAATTTGATAAGAGATTTTGAAATAACAAACTTCTTATCACGACCATGGTCTAACATTAACATTGAAAATATCTGATTAATTCACTAATTATATATAACAAAGTTCTTTACACAATCTGGTTTTTCATTAACATAAAAAATATGATTACTTAACACTTCCGGACTGAAAGGCCGTGGTCGAATGCTTGTTGTTATAGTGCTAGACGTTTCGGCCACACCACCGGTGGCCATCTTCAGTAGCAAAGAAAAGTTCGTGAAAGATGGAATGCCGAACAGTTCGCCTAAAAAACTTAAAAACATGATTACAACATTATTTTCTTTTCTTTTTATTTTCACCTTCCCAATCCTAGTTATAAAGTTCATGTGTTATTTATTTTAGAACTAACACTCTTTTAGTTATTATTTGATTTATAAGGGTGAAGCTGATTAATATTGTATGTCCTTTTAACCTTTCCATCCTGGTATTTGATTATTATAAATCCAAAAAATTTAATTTACTGGCTATGAATGTTAATTTATTTAACTTGAGTGTCATTCTATGTTTCCCCAATCTGGTAAGTACCCTACTAATTCTATTACAATGTTCTTCCCCACTTCTTAATGCAATTACTAACTCATCTTCATACACTGTAGTAACTTCTAAAATCTCCTTGCCCAATACTCAGTCAAAACATTTTATAAATATGGCCACATTATTGACCAGCCCAAAAGGTGTTCTCTTGAAATGATAACTTATACCTTTCATATATTCTATGCTTCTGGATGCAATTCTATTTGCCAATATCCAGGTATAGCATTACAATTATTAAAAAAAATGACGTTATTAAAACGTTTTAAAACTACTCTTATATTCTGTGGTGACGCCTTATCAGGAATTATCATCTGTTTAATTTGACGCTCATCCAAGCACAATATTAAGGACTTATCCTTCTTGGGAATTACTACTAACGGGCTTGTGTGTTTTGACTGACTTATTTCAATTATATTTTTACTAATCCATTGTCGATTTCTTCTTTTATTTGCTCTCTTAATTTGTACAGTATTGGGTATAACTTCTTGTTTAAATTCACCTACTCTCTTATGGGTCACTTGCACTGCACTCCTATTATCTTGCCAGGTTTATCTTCCACTGCTTCATTCAGTAACTGATGGTCAATTTCCTCATGCCTTTGCAATATTAATTTTATTTGAGCCTCCTGCTGGTCTAATTTATTATTCACACCATTTATTTGTTGTTGATTGGTCTCTTTTAACTCGTTGTTCTGTTGATCCATTTTATCTTAATTCATTGTATAATGTTTTAGTAATAATTTTTCATATTATGTTGTCTGTATTAATAATTAATCTAATCTTTGTTCAATTTGTTTGCTTTGGTCAATACCCAGAAAATCAGTCCCTTTTTTCAATAGTGTTCATACTTAGTTCATCCGTTGTCAAATACATCAGTTATCCTTGTTGCACGGATTATTATTGTGTCCATAATGATTTCTGTTCTTTTTAAATATCTCTCTGTTACCTTGTACTGCAAGTTTTCTTCTATAAAGTTTGTAATGGAATCAAAGTTTAGATCAATCACTTTATCGTCTGATTTACTATACAGATATGTTGATGGTACATTATTTATCTGTGATGTCACTGACCTTTTGTTAAGTTTTCCTTTATCTGGCATTTTTAATTTAAATATTAATTTGGTTAAGTTTTTCTATGATTTTTTAACTCAGTTATTTCCCTGTAATTAGTGATTGTGAGATTAAGTACATTAATTAACCTTCCGTCGGGCGCGGCTGATCTGATTGATACTTGTCTTTCGTTTTTTGGTTTCATTTGTCTCTAACAGATGATAGCACCACCTGTCTCTCAGTAGCTTAGCATATTCTTTCCCTTTATCTGTCAACAGTGTTTAGTATGCCAACAGCTATTGCAAAGTGAAGATTAGTGTATGTTTGTTCAATTTGATACACTGCGCCTGTGCGTGTTATATTTTTAAAGGTTTACAATTGTCTTGTTAAATCATTTTGATTAGTAAATTTTTCATATTTCTATACATATTGATTCACTGTTTCAGTCTAAAGCAATTTGTTTGTATTTCTGGAAAATGTGTTGTTTTGGCATCTAGGTTGCATGATGGTAAATCAATAGATACTGATACTGGAGATAAGCAGAAGCCATCTGTCATAACATTTTACAATAGAACGAAAGGGGGAGTAGACACTACAGACAAATTATGTGCATCATATAATGTAGCAAGAAATGTACGCTGTTGGCCAATGGTCATATTTTTTGCAATGATAAACATGAGTGGTATCAACGCGCAAGTTATTTCGGGAATGGTCATGATGTTAGAAGAAAAATGTTTCTGAATATATTATCTGATGAATCAGTTCTGGCCCCAAATTACTCGAAGGAGTACAAACACTTCTGGACAGAAGCGGCGTAAGGCGTGGGCGACGTGGGCCACTGCCTACGGCCTCGCGGTCCGAGGGGCCTCGCGCCACGAAGGTTTATGCAGGTTTCTTTAACTCATGAAAAATATTTAGCTAGGACCATTAAAAGCCGTGACCGCGAGTAAAGATTTTACTCATCATAAAACGATAAATCCCACCGGCTAGCAAGCATCTGGCAATACTAACCTACCACATTCGTTTTTTAAAAATTTAGTCTAGCAACCAGTGTTGCCAAATTACGGGTAATTACCCGAACTGCGGGTAAGGTAGTGGGTATTTTCTATCATTGGTAACACTGCTAGCAACATTTTCTGGCGTCGCGGTGACTGTCGCGGGGAATCCCCGCCATAGAGGTATATAGATAGAGGTGGTGAACTGGCTGAGAAACCGTCCGGCTGGAAAAGAGAGATAGAATCACGCGAGTTCCACTCTCGCGCATGCGTCAGTAGACAAGGATAGAAACGAGCGTGTAATGTTTCTGCGTGGACATTTCCACTAAGGGCCCCTTCACACGATGCCACCATGGCCGTGCCACCACGTCAACACATAGGTTCAAATGAGCAGTGGCAGGGAAAAAACATCACGTCACCAGTGGTGGCGCCGCCAGCATCTCATTTGAACCTATGTGTTGATGTGGTGGCGCGGCCATGGTGGCGTCATCTGAAGGGGCCTTTACACGAGCGCCTATACTTTGGCCCCTCTATCTATATACCTCTATGATCCCCGCCCGCCGGGTATTTCCCATTCCGTTTGCTTCTCACCTACGTTCACGCTTCTCAATGGCTAGAGAGCCCATCAGAGTGCCGCACGCAGTCATTCCATCGTGCACCGTATGTAATCTTATTTTGTTTTTCTGACAGATTTTGATGTGAGAATGAGTGTGGTTCATTGTTTGAAAACGATAAATATTAAATAAATATTCTTCGTATTGTTTAAATTAGCAGCCATCCTTACTATTACTTTTATGAAATTGCTAACTGCTATAATTTTTATTGTTTAGACAAAGCTTTTCATCATCACTAACATCATCAGGTCTAAAACAACCTGTTGATGTTGTTTGACTGATGATGTCAGTGATGACGAAAAGCTTTGTCTAAACAATAAAAATTATAGCAGTTAGCAATTTCATAAAAGTAATAGTAATTAAATAAATAGGTAGTGATTATTGATCGGTCCGGTACATTGAACTAAAATAAGTGAAAAACTGTTTTATGTTTAGAACTTTTAGAAGTTGATAAGTTTGATATTTTGCGTGGTTATTATTATTAGTCAATAATATGTAATAGCCTATGCGTAGCCAGTTCATAACAATATTATCAAAAAAATAAATTTAAACACCATCGTGTGCATGACCCCCCAGTCGACATGTGTGAATTACTACATCTTAGGTAATTATACTTTCACATGTTAGACACACATTATAATAATTTTATTCATAAAAGTCATAATATGAATAAAGCTAACTAAAAATTGAGTCAATCATATAGTTCATAATTACATTGTTTTTTTTTTAATTTAGCTTTGGGTCTCATTTTAGCGTGGAATGGCTGAATAAAGTTTGTGAGCTAACATGTTTTTTCTTAGTTTTGGAAACTTTGAAAGGTATGTGTTTTGCTATTAATTATATACAGTCATATTAGTTTAAATTCATGCTAGTGTATTATTACATTGGATAAAATATAAATTTTATTACAAAACTTGTTAAAATATACATATTAAATATATACAAGTTTATATTATTTTAATAAGTTTTGTAATAAAATTGTTTACTAAAACGTATCTACTTTTCATTTAATCAAAATTTATTCCGGGACTTCGAATTTCTCTCAGCGAACCTGATTATAACTATAGTGGAAAAAGTACTTGAAAGCAAATATTTTTTTATATAAAAAGTTTATAACTTTAAAAATCGTGACCATTTGGAAAATAAGTTTTAATCGCATATAACAATGATTTTATAAACTTTATTTGTTTCATCACATTTTCCTTAGTCTCTCCTTATTACATATTAGTATTCTTGAGTTTAAAAGCTTGGCTTTTGACAATAATTTATTGTGACATTGCACTTAGTTGTTCACTTACAATTATATATGTATACATACATATAAATCTTATACATACACTTTGATAATTTATTTATTCATTTATGAATTAGTTATGATACATAATACTTTAATTTTGTGATGCTAATTTTATTATCTTGCATCTTGGTGTTTCATTTACTTATTTTTTGTTGAAAACTGTAATGTCAGTGCTTCGTGCTTTACTATCCACAAAATATCAGTAGGCAATATTAAAAATATATAATACAATATGAAACACAAGAAATGACATTTAGATTTTGTTATTATTAATATATTATAATTATTTATAATATTATATTTATAATATAATATTATAAATAATTATTCATTGTGGACATGTGTAGTAGGTTTTATAATGTGTAGGTACTTAAAGTACACTCTAAACCTGAATGTAGGAAATCTGACGCGCCAATGTAGGAAATGAGAGATTCCTACATTTGTAAAGTAGGAAACCAGTATTTTATACATTGTAATGTAGGAAACTAGCATTTCCTACTTTCATAAAGTAGGAAATCAGAATTTACTACATTTATACAGATAAATTAAAAGATTAATCATCTTTTCACCTTAAAGATAGAATAATTATATAGGTTCTATATAATTATTAATATACAACAGTCAAAAAGAAAATTAAATATATTAATGAAATTATAGATAGAATGTTTAAAGCGGTAGATGTCATTGTCTCAAGCGCCACGTGCTGTATGGAACGCTCATGAGGTTATGATCTTCATTATGAGCTTATTATTCAGACAGCTAATGATATGAAAAATTTGTTTAATGTATTTATTGTCAAATCATTTAGTAGATAAAATAAACTGTACTGAGTTCCATTATTCTTATACATGTACAGTGAAGGCTCATTGCATAATTAATATAATTATAAATCTTTATTTCCTCACTTTAGATACCCACTTTTAAACATTTTGGCGTGACCTTATCCTACTAGCAATTTATACTATCTTACTTATTTTTTTATTTGCAGTAAGCCACATACATATATTTTGAGCAAATTTTTTTAAATTGAGATGCAAATACATTTATCTAGACATACAATTTATACATGGCCTCGAAGACTGACTTCGATCATGGCTTTGACAATAATAAAACAATAAATAACTTTGTTTTAAATATATTAAACTGTAACATCAATACATAAAGGTTATTATAAGTACATGCCAAATTTTTCTTATAGATAGGTCTGAAAATTGAGAATTTTATTTTCAATGTTTATAATAAATTTGGTATATATTTACAATAACCTTTATATATTAATGTTATTGATTCATATGTTTAAAATAAAGTACTTAATAGAAATCAAATTGAATGGCATTTATAAGTTCATAAACACTTATATTTTGAAACTTAAAGTCTTCAAAGGTGATTTGTCGAAGCCATGATTCGAAGTCAGTCTTCGAGGCCATGTATAAATTGTATGTCTAGATAAATGTATTTGCATTTCAATTTTAAAAAATTTGCTTAATTATATGTATGTGGCTTACTGCAAATAAAAGAAATAAGTAAGATAGTAAAAATTGCTGGTAGGATATGGTCACTCCAAAAATTTTAAAAGTGGGTATCTAAAGTGAAGAAATAAAGATTTATAATTATATTAATTATGCAATGAGCCTTCACTGTATATGTATAAGAATAATGGAATTCAGTACAGTTTATTTTATTTACTAAATGATTTGACAATAAATACATTAAACAAATTTTTCATATCATTAGCTGTCTGAATAATAAGCTCATAATGAAGATCATAACCTCATGAGCGTTCCAAACAGTAGCACGTGGTGCTTGAGACAATGACATCTACCGCTTTAAACATTCTATCTATAATTTCATTAATATATTTAATTTTCTTTTTGACTGTTGTATATTAATAATTATATAGAACCTATATAATTATTCTATCTCTATGGTTAAAAGACGATTAATCTTTTAATTTATCTGTATAAATGTAGGAAATTCTGATTTCCTACTTTATGAAAGTAGGAAATGCTAGTTTCCTACATTACAATGTATAAAATGCTGGTTTCCTACTTTACGAATGTAGGAATCTCTCGTTTCCTACATTGGCACGTCAGATTTCTTACATTCAGGTTTAGAGTGTACTTATGGAAAGAAGTAAAAATGTTATTATTGTTTACAGGTTACAGATACAATATACGACCTTCTTATCTTAACATGTTAGGCCCAGGCCCCAGGAGAGATAGAGATATCGGGAGAAAATGGGAATCTGGTTCAAAAAGAAAAGCTGAAAGAGCTGTATCAAATCAGGTTTTAAGTTCAGGTATGATGAAGTTTCTCAAAAAAACTGAATCTGGTAGTACAGAATCATCTGAATCGATTGCTTCGACTTCCAAAAAAGATATAGCCACGTCCGAGACTCCGTTGAATTTGGGAAGTACTCCAGACGCACTGAGTACCGAACCACGGTCGGAAATAGAGATAGGATCAAACTCTAGCCAATCAGAATCTGAAACTGAAACTCCTGTGTTGAGCAGTAGAATTCACGAAGAACAAATAGGTTCTCCGCCAGTTAGCAGTGATGCCAGTGATGTAGTTAAACAAGCATTTGTTAGTTCGGATCCGGGAATGTGGACGTTTCCCGTAACGGATTCTCAGCGTCATGATATAGTTCAAAGCGGCCCTACACAGCAGTTAAGTAACAGTGATGAAGATTATCCCAAAGACGATGATCATAGGCACTTTTCTAATTTTCATTTCTCAAGAAAACTAATTAATGGTGAAACTCAACATCGTCGCTGGTTGGTTTATTCAAATTCTCAAAATAAAATTTTCTGTTTTCCATGTAGACTATTTGGCAATTCACAAACTCAGATGGTACAGGGAGGGTGCTGTGACTGGAAACATTTAAGTAGTATTTTACAAAGACATGAGAATACCAAAGAACATATGGCATTTATGTTCCAATGGATGACATTAGAGAAAGGAATAAAGCATGGAAAAACAATAGACCAAGAAAACGAAAGGCTAATTCGTGAATCTCAAAAACATTGGCACAATTTGTTTGAGAGATTAATTGATATCATTAATTTCTTAGCCTCTCATAATCTGGCATTTAGAGGTCACAGAGAATCTCTCAAGATAGGCGACGACATTGGGAATTCTGGTAACTTCATAGACTTGTTTAAATTGATATCTAAATATGATCCTACATTACGGGAACACATGAAACGCATTAATGACAAACAACTTGCACACCATTATCTAAGCCACGATATTCAAAATGAATTAATCACATTGATGTCAAAAACAATTACCAATGAAGTGATTCGTAGGGTAAAAGAGGCAAAATACTATTCTATTTTGCTCGACTGCACTATAGACTATAGTCGAGTTGAACAAATGTCAGTTATCTTAAGATTTTGTAATACATCAACTGGCACAATAGAAGAAAACTTTATCGGATTTCTTGCTGTTGCTGAGACGACTGGAGAATATCTAACTAATGCAATACTGGAAGAGCTAGAAAAAATGGATTAGATATTCAAAACTGTCGTGGCCAAGGATACGACAATGGTGCAAATATGGTAGGCATAAATAGTGGAGTAATCCCAGGGCATTTTTTACACCTTGCGGGTGTCATAGTTGGAATCTGCTGTTGGTAGATGCAGCTAATTCTTCGTCGGCAGCAACAAACTTTTTTGGTTTTATTCAGAAAATTTATTTGCTATTTTCAAGATCCAGCAAACGCTGGGAATTAATGGAATGGAAAATGGAATGGAAATGGAAATTAAAGCTTACTATAAAGCCTTTATCAGACACAAGGTGGGAAAGCAGAATCGAGACAGTGAAGGCCATATTATTGCAATTTGATGATGTTGTTGAATGCATTGATAGTTTAAAAAATCACACGGAACAATCAGACACACTCAGTGATTGTGATTCGGTTTTGAACGAAATGCTCAGTTTAGAATTTATCATATCATTACATTTATGGTATGAGATATTATCGCGTGTTACTATCATAAGCAAATTATGGCAATCTGTAAAAGTCCATTTAAGCATTGCTCTTGAATATTTGCGTACATTTTGTGACTGGATCAAAGAATATCGACAAACTGGGTTCGAACAATGCTTGTCTGACGCTCGTCAATTTATTGAGAAAAGCAGTTATGATCTGCCAAAAGACTTTAAAAATAAAAGGTTAGCCAAAAAGAAAACGATGTTCAATTATGAAAGCAGCGATGAACCTATACAGTCTCCCATAAGCCGGTACGAAACAGATTTTTTGAACACCATGATTGATTCCATAGTGAGCAATATGGATTCAAGATTTATATCTTTAAATCAACATTTTGAAAATTTTGGTTTTCTCTATGATCTAAGCAAGTTAAAAATATTCCAAAAAAGCATATATTAAAAAACTGTCAAGATTTACACACAGTTCTGCGAGTGGGTGAGAGCAGTGACTTCCAACCTTATGAATTATATGAAGAATTACAAACAATGATCCCAAATTTACCTGACTTCATTAAAGATGTGAAACAGCTGCTCCAATACGTAACAGAAAATAACTTAAAAGAAATTTACCCAAATATTTATATTGTCATTCAAATTTTGTTAACAGTACCAGTAAGTACAGCCTCCGCTGAAAGAAGCTTTTCAAAATTAAAACTAATACAAAATTATTAAGAAGTACAATGGGTCAGCAAAGACTTTCAGCTTTGGCAGTTTTATCTATTGAAGCAGATACAGCATCTAAGCTGGATTACAATACAGTTATTAAGGAGTTCAGTAATGCTAAAAGCAGGAAATTTCTGTTTCTTTAATTCTTTACTATTAGTTATTACTTAATAATGTTAGTTAAAGTGAAGATGTTTGCATTTTTATGAATACAAATTTGACAGTTTCAAAAAAATTTTTTCTCTATATAAAATCCGTCCTCTTGCGCCACCAGAGAGCCTCGCAAAATTTATCTTGCCCACATCAAATTTAGGTCTTGCCCCGCTGCTGCTTCTGGAATACACAGAAATCTGCAAGATAGTCTAAAACGTTTCATACCAGAAGGCAATGAAGAAAACCAAGATGATAGCAATGACATTGAACGAAAAAGAAAAAGGTGTCAGACATCCACAACAATGCGACAATTAACGAAGTAGGCCTATATTTGTATGAACTGCAAAAAACCTATTTGATACATATAAAGAGCTACTGCATTGATTGTGGTAAATTCTTCCTGGTTTATCAGAGCATGTTTCCGATGAGGAGAGTAACGAATGATGCAACTTTCTTAGTTTTCATGACAACTAATCTTTTTTTACAAAGTACTTTTTTCTGTCTATTTGTAAATTTAAAGTTATGTGTTCACGTAATATCTTAGTTTTTGTGAATATTGACCTGTTTCATAAATATTTTTTCAGTAAATTTATACATTTTAAATTATATGTTCATTAAAATGTCAGAAATAAAATACTACTTTCTGTTTGTAAATGTTACATTGGTTTCTATTTTTTTTTCAATTCACATACATATTTCAGATAATATATTCATTATAATATCAAAAATTAAATACTATTTTGCAATATTGCTAAAAAAGAAAATATAAAGCAGTCAATCAGTATGATTATCAATTTGATACACCGCGCCTGCTGTCGTGCTGTAAGGGACCGCGCCTGACGGAAGGTTAAACCACTCCTAATCATATCTAATTCTTCCTGTGTATTTTTCTGTTTCTTGGGACGTCTTTTACCTATTTTTTTTTTGTCTTCTTTTCCAGATACTTATTATTCTCTTTGTTTCTGCTATGTTTATTCTCATATAACAATACACTTTTGTCTTCTTTATTTTCTATTTCCTTACTACTCTCTTCTGTTTTCGGACTTACTTGTTCCCTGTTTTGATTGTTATTTTCTTTTATTGGTTCAATTTTAGCATTTTGTTGATCCAATTTACCATTTTGTTGCTAATAATTATCATTAATCTCAGTCCTGAATTGGTCAAATTTATCATTTTGTTGGTCAAATTTAGCCATTAACTTGTTATGATTATCATTTTGTTGGTCAAATTTGTCATTAATCTCAGTCCTGAAAGTATTTTGTTGCTCAGAAATAGCCTTTAAAGCCTCCATAATATCTCTCAAAGTTATTTGTTCAATTTTCTTACGTGGCTGTTTCATTTCAGCTTCTTCCTATTCAGCACTATTATTCCTTAATTTATATCTTTTCTCCTGTTTGTTAGCCATGTTACAATATTTAAATTAATTTAATTACAAATAAATTTTTATTCTAATTAAATTTAACAAAATTATTTTACTGTAATATAATTAATTCAGTTTGGCACTATTGCCTATTACTCAATTTATGTTATTTGGTGCTGGCTTAAAGAAAATTTTTGCTTTCACGTGTGGGCGCCATTATTTGTACTGTTACTAATTGCAAATATAGTATTTCTATATGCCCCACGTTGTACGCCATTATTTGTACTGTTACTAATTGCAAATATAATATTTCTATATGCCCCAAGTTGTTGGTGACATTAAATGTACTGTTCTCTTTTTAGTTCTTTCTATTGTATTATAATTATTTAATTTATTATGTAAGTATTGAGTTGTATTTAGCATAAGATTAAGATATAACTAGCCTCACATTGTGGATGCCATTTAATGTACTGTTATATCTTTCTTAGTTATATTTGTTTCTGTTTGCAATAGTAATTTCCCTTTATTTGGGCGATCAGTACGCGTTGTCAATATTATTTGAAAGTTTGAATAAATTTTTATGTGTTGTTTATGTTTAACATCTGCTCATGAAAAACTATCTCAGGGTAGACAACTAATATTTCAATTTATATTATTTAATACTGGGAATGATTGATTATTTTCTTTAAACAGTACCAAATAACGTTAGTTCATAAATTTTGAAGAAATAACAGTGTAATAATATCTACCATGTAAATGCGAATAGTTTGAATATTAGCTCTTCGCAACTGCAATGGGTTCAAATCTCTCTGATGTTTATCATCTTAAATATAATGTTAGGCTTCGTTACTGGCTCCATCTCTTGGATCTTTATCAAATTAAATGTAGAAATATACTTTCTTCTTTGATTATTAAAATTAGACTTCTTTTAAATGTCAATGTTTATCATGTTGAATATAAAATTATACTCCTTGACAGGCTTCCTCTTTTTGATCTGTGTTCTATAATATATATATTTAGACTCCTTTGAAATATTGATGTTTATTATGTTGAATACAAAATTATACTTCTTTAAATATTACAAGTTTTCTCTCTTTTATCTGTATGTTATTACATATAATATTAGACTTATTTACAGGATTACTCTCTGATGTTTATTCTATTAAATATTATTTCTGACTTATTTACAGGACCACTCTCTGATGTTTATTCTATTAAATATAAATTTACACTCTCTTCTTTTTGATGTTTACTATATTAAATATAAAATTAAACTCCACTAATTTTCTTTCATTCCAACACAATTCAATTACAACAATTTACCTTTGCCATTTTGATACCTAACTAAATTTGTCACATATTTTCATCATATTACTCTTAAAAACATATATAATTTTACTAATTATTATTAAATACATTTATCTGATTTTTACATTATTCATTCTAATTTGTATCGATTATATTATAATCTTATTACCCTTTCATTTTATTTTAATGTTTATTTTAATTTTATTATAATAATTGTCAACAAATATTTTCTTCATGCTGTTCTGTATTATACAGTTCCAATACTTGAGTTTACCTCTATGTTGGTCATGAATAACTAATCAGTTTTTGTTTACAATTCTACCATATGTTCAAAATATTATTAAATTTATACCTTTGATTCTTCCGAAATTATTATTTTATTCTTATGTACTGTGGTTCATTTTTACAGCAGTACAATATACAAGTATATATATTTAACATAACATGAAACATTTCAACTTTTACTATCAACATTCTGTATGCCCCTCTCTTGTTAATTCTTATTCCAAAATTCAAAATATTTCCCCAATTCCAATCGGAATTTAAATAACCACTTCCCATTACAACATTACAAATATCTTTCATTTCCTAAATTACATCTCAAAATATTTAAATTCATTACTAAAATTCTCTTAAACACATTTAAATCAACTACATCGTAACAAATTATTTACTTATATCCTTCTCAAAATCTGTTAATCATCTCCACAATATTCCTCAAAACAACACAAGAATCATGTAATTACATCATAAGATAACTCCATTTAACAGGGTCATTTACCCTCTTTACAATAATCACCTTCCTCCTTCACACATCATTTTCTAATATTCCCCTTTAACCCAGTTACAATTAGGTAAATCACCTCACGGGGACACCGGTTTTGGCATTTATCTAGTTACATAAATACTGTATTTATGTCTCTGGCTTGTAACAGCCAGCTCCTTTCCACACACTCTATTGTTTTGTGATGTTGGACTGTAGCGTACGTTTGCGTCGACAAGAACTGAAGTTTATTAGGGTGCAAACGCTGCTTACACCGTTCTTGCTTCAGCGTACTTGCGTCTACGGGGAGATCATCAGAGCTGTTAACCAACTAATCTGGCGACGTGGTGGGGGCACTGGAGGGGCGAGCGAAGGTTTGTCCCATCACATCTAGTAATCGTACGGGCAGACGCTGCTTGTGTGATACATTCGCATTCTGGGCTGACAAGCGTCTGCCCGTACAATTAATAGATGGGATGGGATGCGGCTGCGCTCTATCCGGGTCTTTGTAGACTTGACGATAAACCTGTAACTTATTTTCGGTTTGTTTAGCTGTGTGCGGTGTTCCTACGTGTGTTCTCTCATAAGCAGAAATACTTAGAATATTTTATGTAATCGTTCAGCGCTACAGAATGCGAATTCTAATATGCCGTTTACAATAAGAACTCTTACTGAACTCTTTGCTGCATAAATCACATTTTACGGCAGTAATACTCATCTGAAAATAAACATAGCATTGTTTTCATTGAACTTAAATTTAATAAGCAAATTTCAGATGAAACGGTAACAACTAAACTTTATTTATTCTTCCCATAAGGGTCCTGTATTTTGTTTAATATACTTTCTGAAGTGACAGTTTGGGAATACAGTACTGCTGCATTGTGCTATCCTACCACATGTTCCACTTCTGGCAGCTGGGTTCTAACAGCAGATTATTGTTCAGATTAAAAGTTGTACATGCGTGCACGCATGCACACACACGCATGCACATACACACAAAGTATTCTTAACTGCCCATTAAACAAAACATTAAATTTTGTTTCTAAAAATAACTAAAAATTACAAATGTCTACAAGATAATTCTTCATATTCTCTTTTCTTTCAAACATTAGGCCTGCTGCCTGTTATGCTTTTGACCATGGCAGAACTGACATTTCACCACTGCCAGAGAGAAATCAGCTACATAGCAACTGTGTGTGTGTGTGTGTGTGTGTGTGTGTGTGTGTGTGTGTGTGTGTGTGTGTGTGTGTGTGTGTGTGTGTGTGTGTGTGTGTGTGTGTGTGTGTGTGTGTGTGTGTGTGTGTGTGTGTGGCTCAGAGATGCCAGACAAGACTGCTGTATTATTACTCAGCAATATGGGTGTGCAGGCAGACTGACTAATTTTTGTTTAGTAAAGTAACAGTATTGTAGAGCGATCATAGAATAAACAGTATAAATTCCACACAGTTAAATGTGTGTTATAATTTCTTTTAGTCTAATAGCTAGATGGATTTTTACACTTTTTTCAAATTATTGATTCCATTTTTGAGCCATGGGGTCAAAGAATTTTGAAATTTCTAAAACTGTACAGTATATTCAGATTTTCGTTAAAATTCTCTTTAATCGATGTCCCACATGGAATTTGTGATTTTGTCAAACTTTTGCCCCACTTTTTGAAACCTGGTGTCCCAAAATTTTGAAATGTACAAAAAATAATACTATATTTGTATACACTAATTTTACTTCTGTTGGCAAACAAACTAGAAGAAGGAATACTCAGATCTTTTGTTAGTCACTTTTTTTTTTAAATAGTGTTTTGAGAAGGAAAGAGTGGTTAGACTTGTGAATTATATTGTTCATCTTGCTGTATAAGGAAAAGTCAAGAACTACTTTTACAAGAAATTGTGTGGTTGTAACAGGAATTTTACATTTCCCTGGAACGAAACCAATTGTTATCTCACTGAAATGTATTTCAATTGTGAAAGCATTACATATCAAGTAACTGAATGTAATGAGAATGCACCTGTGCACGCACACACACAGTACTTATTTTTTACTTGTTTGTTCCATAACATTGATTTCAATTGAAGCAAAATTGATCAAAATGACATCAAATACATGTACATGTATACATGTACTACCCTCAAAACACGAAAAAAAGTCATTTTTCGAAAAGTGTCTGTTTGTAGATTTTTTTCTATGGCCAACGATAACAGCCGAAAATTCAAACAGAATTAAATAATTTTTTGCATACAGCCCTGAATTGTAGAGTTCTCAGGACCTATTGATTTTGGTGAAGATCAGTTAAGAGAAAGGGGTAGTTTACCTGCAACATTTAATGTTTTAATAAGGGTAATTTTTTCTATGACGAACGGTAACTGCCGTAAAGTCAAACAGAATCAATAATTTTTTGCATACATCCCTAATGTGTAGAGCACTCAAGGTCTTTTGATTTTGGTGAAGATCGGTGGAGAAGAAGGGGTAGTTTACTTGCAACATTTTATGTTTTTATATGTGTACTACGTTATCGGCAACAAAGAAGTAGTTTAGTGTAAAAATTCCTTCCCAGGCTGTTTGAGCAAAGTACAATGTTATCTGCAAAACCAGACGTTTCTGCAGTGCCATCGACTGTCATCATGAGTGAAAATCGAGTGCGATAATGTAAGGTGGTATACGTTAGTGACCACACAGTACTGTGGTCAGGCTGAATCTATAAGTAGAAAGAAGTAATTTCTGTGGAAATATTTCATTTCCATTATGATTTTAAATATAAATCTTTGAACATGGAAGTAATGTATAGTTCTCCATACCGATATTTTAATTGCTTTTAGTTTTCATTGAATTGTTTGTATTTCAGTTTTACATTTGATATGTAAATGCATCAAGACAGAAATAATCGCTGCTGACATTGAGTTTAGCAATTTAACATGATAATGTTTGTTATATAGTAAATATATTTGTAATATAGTTATATAGAAAACATGATAGAAGACAATTCTTACCTTTAACTTGGTTACTCAAACACGCATCCAAAATAGATACAAAAGCGCGCGCGGTAAAAACTTAACAAAATCAGCTGAGACAAGTATCAGCTGAGCCCGCCAGGTGGCACGATGTGTCAGTGTCACGGTCGGTCAGGCACTTGCCCCTCCAGTGCCCCCACCACGTCGCCAGATTAGTCGGTTAACAGCTCTGATGATCTCCCCGTAGACGCAAGTCTTCAGCGTTATATAAAAATTCGGCATTACTGGTATCCGAGGACACCAGTAATCCTACTATAATGATTCATATGCCCTTAATACGGTTCTATCATCCCATTCGATGGTAGCCGCTGTTCCATAGTTAGGCCTATGTTGATTCCCCTGATTTACCCCCCGGTTAATTTCTAAATTATACCAATTTCATAGGCAACCAACCATGGTCAGTTTACAATATGTCTGCCCATAACTGGTTGTCATCCAAAACCACGGTCTGGACTGGTAAGGCCGGGCCCGCTGAAAGTGGGAAATCGCTTTAAAAACATACTATACATGTTTAAGATTCCTACACTATTACATAATCAACATAATACAACATAATAAACACTCAAATTGACCATTAACATTATTACATTAAAATAAACTTCTCAAATCTAAATTTGCCTCAAAATCACAAACATCACAACTTTTATTTCAATTATCACTTCAACTTTGACTTTCTATTGAACCTTTTAACAATCAACCTTTAATTGTTATACCTTATCATTTGTTACACCATTAAATTCTCCAAAAATTTAAATTTATTATCAACATTCATTTTATATAACATTTCATTTATTAGCTCCTTTCAAATTAATTCAACTATTTTATCGAAAACATTTGGTACAGGTAATTATAGACTTTCTGGGCCGCGCTGGTATTGGAGTGACATATTTATTTTTCTATTCTTCTATGTTATATAAACACGCGAAAAATAATTTTAAACGGCGGTCGAACCTGTTTACGGAGACAAATAAAAATAATTACTCCCATAAGAACGCATGCAAAGGTGAATGAGTGCCATATTAATTGAGTAGTTAGTGGGATCACCACTACATTTTTTTGCAATATAAGCCATTTCGCTCGACTTTGATTTCATGCGTTTGCTAAACATTTTGCGTCTGGGAGAAATTGGACTATACCTTCTGTTTGTGTATACTTTGTTATATGCAGTAAGATGTAATAATTGTAACGCAGAAGCAATTAGACGCCTGGGGTCTTTCACTATAGCCTGCCGTCAAAGAAACTTCCGTCTCCGCGTTTGTATTTTCTTTCCGTTTTCGATGTGTACTAGAACTGTTTTCTTCACAAGTAACTAATGCCAGGTTATGGAGGTTATGTACGACAATGTAACAAATAAAATTTACTTTGTTAGTGTACAATAAAAGGGTGTATTTACTGGAAGTACTGAAATTATTTTCCATTTATCGCACATAATTACGGAACATAGACGATTTTTGGAGGTTGTGTCTACGTTTAACAATGCAACTTAACCTTTTAGATTTTTAAAATTAATTATATTTAACAAAAATTTCCTTTGTTAGTGTACATTAAATTATTGTATGGATACAAGGCTGCTGTACATAACATTAAAGGCTGTATTTATTCGAAGTATCGGAATTGAAACCTAGTTCCAATTTAGAACTTAGACCTATAACCTATTTGCATATTTTATTGGGGTTTATTGGCACATATTTTATTAAAAGTGTGTATTTATTGGAAGTACAGAAATTAGTTTCCATTTATCGCACATAATTACGGTACACAGACGATTTTTGGAGGTTGTGTCTACGTTTAACAATGTAACTTAACCTTTTAGATTTTTAAAATTAATTAGATTTAACACAAATTTCCTTTGTTAGTGTAAGTTCAAAGGCTGTATTTATTGTATGGATAAAAGGCTGTATTTATTCGAATTAAAACCTATCGGTACTTCCAATTTAGAACGTATAACCTAGTAGGCTACGTTATTCGTACATATTTTATTGGAGTGTATTGGTACATATTTTATTAAAAGGGTGTATTTATTGGAAGTACAGAAATTAGTTTCCATTTATCGCACATAATTACGGTACAGAGATGATTTTGGGAGGTTGTGTCTACGTTTAATTATCTAACTTAGATAGTAGGCTTCGTTATTGGTTCATATTTTATTGGGGTTTATTGGCACATATTTTATTAAAAGGGTGTATTTATTGGAAGTACAGAAATTAGTTTCCATTTATCTAACATAATTACGCTACAGAGACGATTTTGGGAGGTTGTGTCTACGTTTAATTATCTAACTTAACCTTTTAGATTTTTAAAATTAATTAGACTTGTAGGGGTGTGCATCCACTTTATAATCATATTTTTGGTAACACTGAGAACTTTAAGCCTTCTTTTATGCTTAAACAAATTATATATACACTTAATTATAGAAAAGCAAAAAGCAAATATGTAATTCAAAAGACTAATTTTCTCTAATAAACACATGCTGAAGTTAAAAACAAAAGAGTTTTTACTTGCCTAACTAATCATTAGTTACTAATGTGACAGTTGGGGCTGCTTTTTCTGCAAAAGCTGGGGTATGTTGGATTCAAGAGTGGTTAAATTAAGTCATAAATCTGAGTGTGCGTCAAGTCTATTTCTGTGCTTGGTTTTCACTTGAGATGAAAATCCCATTTCACTCAAGAATGAGGTGATGAATGGGATGAGCAACTCCGAAAGTTCAGGATATTCATCTCTTAAAGATATCCAGAACTTTAAGTCAGAATCTAAAAGTTTATGGATTTTGTTGTCCATAACATGTCTCATCTTATCACTAACTATACAAAATAATTTGCTAAAAATTTAGTTTTAATCCCAGCATCACAGATGATATCACACAATTGCTCATTTAGTTTTACTGAGAACATGTTAGAACTTTCAAAATACAAGAATGGGTCTTGAATCCAATTGAATTCACTGTATGCCTCTGGGAAGCAACTTTCAATCTGGTTATAGAGAATTAAACATCAGAGCTGGTAAAAAGCAATGGTAGAGCATGGATAACAAAAATGTACAGTTTAGACTATGTACAAAACAGGTTGAATTTAAATTGTTAAAATGATATATCTTAGTTATTTACATGTAGTAGGTTTTTAAGACACAGTAAATAAATTTCCGAACCTGACTTTGCAACCCTCCAAATGCCCTCTCGGGACCCAATAGGTTAAGAAATGCTGAACTAAAGGCATGTTTGTGGAGTGAAACATAAAAGATAACCCAGACTTCTAAAATGCTCTTAGTGAAATGGGATTTTCAGGAGTAACAACACACTATTTGGTTAACAAGCACATTTTACTAATATTGTAATACCAAGTCAATTAGATAGCTTAAATGTGTAGTACTCTATGTGATGCTGATCACATACTGTTAGGGTACGTTTATGCTGCAGCCTCGCTGCTGGCACATCGCCGAGCAGCACACATGAATGTCTAGCGATGATAAAACAAACCCATTAACCTTTATTGGAGCATTTATAGTGACTTCGATGCTTGCCTCGCTGCTCGCTACTACATCCTCGCCACAGCGATGATGACAAACTGGTTTGTTTTTCGAGCTTGGATGATCGCCTGGCATCTTCAAACTTGCTTTGTGATTGGTTCCTTCAAGGCCACTACTCTCCCCACACATTCTCAACTGACTACTTCTCTATACAAACCGCGTGTCGTTCACGGTACGAGTATTGTGGAGTTTTCTTTGTGTGTATTGCGTTGCGTATATTGTGCATATAATTTAATAAACTTTACTTAAATAGTACATTTAATAATAATACATTAATACATTTAAATTTAATACAATTTCTTGGATTTCGTTGTCCATGACGTGTCCGTTACTTAACTAAATATCACTATAATATTGACGACTCGGAACACTAAGTTTTTTATAAGTAAAAACGTAAAGTTTTACCTTACAGCCTAAACCGGCTTTCACCTATAGAAGGCTTCATCAGAGGCTGTCGTAAGTAGCGCTGTTCATCTTGTTGGCGACAAGGTAGTTTTTCGAAAGATCGAAGCTGTGTGTGTGTGGTGAGATGTGTTCGAATAATGCATGCGATTTGAATTGTGTCTGTTCGTTTAGGATGTCGTTTTTATTTGTTTTTGTGTGTTTGTATATTTCTAATTGTTCTAGAGTGTCTAGTTTTCGGCCTTTTGTGTGTACGTGTAGTATGTTCATGTTATTGTCGATGTTTTTATATGTGTGGTTTGCTTCAATGAGGTGGTTTGCGAAGGTAGATTCTGTAGTGGTGTGGAGTGCTTTTGTGTGTTCAATGTATCTCTGTTTGAAGCTACGTCCTGTCTGGCCTATGTAGAATTTATTGCAATTTGAACAATTTAGCTTATATACACCGGGTAGATCGAATTTGTTTTGTGCTTTGGGCATGCGTTTTGATAGTGTGTGTTCTGTTTTGTTAGTAGTTTTGTAAGCGATTCTGTATCCTGCTTTTTTGAATTTGTGGGCAATTTTTTCTGTTTGTTTGTTGATGTATGTTAGTGTTATGAATTTGTTGTTTTCTGTCTTTGTCTGTTGTTTGTTTTGTGTTTTGTGTAGGAGTTTATTGACTATTGTTCTGTCATATCTGTTAGATTCTGCTAGATATTTTATCGTGTTTAGTTCGTCTTTGTAGTCTATTTCATCTAAGGGGATGTTGTCTTAATACAATTAAATCCATTTAAATAATAAATTTCATTTAATAAACTTTAAAATATGAGTGACGATTTTAAACATACAATGATATCAGCTGTTTTCGAACGCAGAGCTAAATGGGATCAGCGGCATGCAGGTCATCACAATAGGTTCAAATTAGATAAATTGTGGAAGGAAGTTGCAAGAAAATGCGAAACAAGTAAGTTTTATTTTCAAAACGTTTATTTTTATTGTACACTCTTTATCAAAAATTCATTCATATTCATTACTTAATTATTCATTCATTTAATTAATTCATATTCATTATCGTACTGTAAAATTCATTGATTAAAGTAACATTTGAACTTATTCCGTACTGTGACAGCTTCAGCACAAGCCACATTGTTACTTCTTGACGCAGGAGCTCCAGGAAGCACATCCTCGTAATCTAAAATGTTTAGTGTGTTCTCTTTGTCATTAACCACGTTGTGTAAAATACAAACAGCTTTCACAATTAGTTCCGCTGTGTCAACACTTGTTTCAATGGATTTGCGTAGTATTCGCCACTTTGCGGCTGCTATTCCAAAAGCACATTCTACAGTTTTTCTAGCTCGGGAAAGGGCTATATTGAATTTTTCCTGAGATTGATCAATATTTCTCCCTTCATTAAATGTTTCATTAAGGGGTACGCTTCATCACCGATAAACACAAATGGGGCTTTGATGTCCCTACTTGGGAGGAAGTTATCTTCAGGAATGTTAAGTGTACCCTTTTCCATTTTGTCATACAAAGCAGAGTACCTAAAAACGCTTCCATCGCTTTGTTTTCCATAGGACCCCACCTCAATGAAAGTAAAATTACAATTAGCATCAGTTACAGCCTGTAAAACTATTGAAAAAAAGTTTTCAACTTCTTCTCCTGCCAGACTCACGTACGAGTTTCCTGTCGCCAAGAATCTGAAAATGGCAACAATTCGTAATGCTCCAAAATCAGCTGATTCTATTACTTTTAAATTTAATTTTCACTTTAAATGTTTAATGAATATTTTTATGGCACTAATTTAATAATAACAAATGTAACAATAGTTATTACATTATTGCTGTCTTGGTTTTTCAAACCCTGATATAAGTCTTTTTCTCTAAAAATAGAGAAGTACAATAACAAATTTCAGGAAGTGTTCAATTTTAGACTTTTTATAGAACAAATCTATTATTCTCTTTCTAAATATGTAAAAATATTTTATGTTGGTGCAGTAAAACTCTGTATTTAAGCATAAACAGACTCCCATATTAAAATACATTGGGTGAGATTTTGTGTTTTAAATATATGATTATTTCTAAATAATAGTAATAATAGCCCTTTAAAAAATAGTAAAATAGCCCTTTCTTTGTTTTTGCAGATACAAGTGATGTCAAGAAAAAGTGGAAGACTCTCCGACAACAATTCAAAGAAAAGTGGGAAAAACTTCCTAGACCAACGACAGGCAATCCTGCTCCCGAGGAATCAGTAGAGTGGCCATATTTTCAATCCATGCTTCTTCTGCGGGAAAATTTTGAACCGAGGACAACAAGTGGAAATTTAAATTCAAGTGAAACAGTTAGCGAAACTGAAGAAAATGTTGAAAATATTTCTGATTCTGAAGAGGCAGACAACCCATCAACACCCATATCTGAAACCTCAGCGTCCATATCCAATACACAACCACCTTCGCGCTCTGTAACACTATCTTCTTCGACAGCACCTGACAGTTTAGGCTATAGCACAAGGGCACGACCTACAGATGTAATAGACGGTCAAATTGTTGAACTTGAAAAAGAGAAGTTGCGGATGCGTAAGGAAAAAGAGTTGCAGTCTTCAAACAAACACTGTTCAAAAACTGGTTATGGAAAGAGCATATGGAGTTGGTTATGGATCATTAATGAGCAAGGATACAAACAAATACAATCCGCCTGCAGAAGGGAGTGAAAATTTACTTCGGCACCACCATCAATTTTTGAAACTCATCGAGGCTCGCCTCATGTATCATCCATGATACCAGCATATTCCAGTGTCTACTCAACGTCCATCTTTCCTCAACCACATTTTACTGAAATTGGTGTACCAACATCATTACGGAGTCATAACTCCCCTGATGAGAGTATTAACAGTTTTCAAGCAAATGAAATGAGTGGGGGCCAGGAATACAATGAACCGCAAGGGATGCAGGGAACTTTTATGATGGACAAGAACAAAAATTAAAAACGAAAATATAGTCATAAGTAGCCTATCTAAAAATAAAATGTTCAAAAAGATTAGTAATTGTTGTTATTTATGGTAATTTCCATTGTTTTCAGTTACTAATTTCAGAAAGTTTAAACTTTCTGGTAATCTGAACAAAGGTTTCTGTCAATTAAAAAGAATAAATAAAAATTGAAAGATTTCTTGAAAATTATTCGTGAAAATTTTGTAAAGTATTCATTTCTTAATTGGACTTATTTTTCAAATGTTGACCTTATTTATTAATTATTTTTATATTTCTATAAACATTTAAAATTTCACAAAACACTGTATTAACTGTTGTTAGTTCTAGATCCAGAAAAAAATAATTTCTTACCACAAGGTGAGCACCAGTCGCTCTTCAACAGATCGACTATATAGTTGACTATGTTCGGTCGTATCTTTAACTGCTTCACAATTTCTGGTTCAATAAGATTTAAAATGTACTTAAAGGTTGGTTGTGACATCCTTAAATATTTGAAAAAGCGCTCTGGATAATTATTGAGCCGTTGATAGTACTGGTGAAAGTCACCGTAGCAGGGGCGTTCTTGGTTTAAAGGATGTACACTATACCTTCTCTTCCTTCTCCGCGTCAAAATCCACATTTTAACTAAAAATGAATCGCTATCGCTATCATCTGATGATGTAAGCATTGTTTCACTTTTAAAATGACTAAAATAAACTTAATAATAAAAATTTACAAGAACTTTTAAAACAACCAAAATCTATCAAAACAGGACTTCACTTCACACTCACCCACGACTGAATGAAAGCGATATGAGCAGTTGCAGGATAAAAGGGCCATAGCGAGCAGCGCTCCTAGGTGAGAGGTGCCATGTGCCTAGCGAGCAGCGATGTGCCAGCAGCGAGGCTGCAGCATAAACCTACTCTTAATCAGCAGCACTGCAGAATATTCTAGAGCCACACTCTTGGCATTCATCTGGAACTTTCTCACATTAGCCTGATAATTAGGATGTTGCCACCAGCTGAGTTTTAGAAAGTTGGTGTAGTAGGTTGTGCATTCATATAGGATGATATTAGACAGCAGTTTTTAATGAAAGTGACAAATGATCAATTGTTTATTTGTGTTGTAAACTATTGTGATTTTTTTATTACTGTTTGTAGGCTATGCAATGTGTCCTGGATAATTATATAAAGAGAACTGTGTGCCGTACTGGGTTCGGCATCATATGCTAAGCGTTTTCAAAATGAGCGGCGTTGACGTCACGCACTGCCACGGCAGTTTGTTGCCGTCCGGTTATGCACACAGATGTTGTGTATCTACGAAATTCAGTTGGCGCGTCCAGCTGTTTTTGTGCATTCCTGCAGCGAGAGCTTTCTTGGGTGGACAGACACATTGTATCTGTCTCATTTCTATTCGAACCCTCAACCTGGTCATCTGCTCTCGACTGGCGGCACTCTTCTGTTCAGGATTTCGTCGACTTTTCTATGGTTCGCTGAATAAAGTTCTGCTCCAGGTATGTACAAGTTGTCTGGTTCTAAAAATATTCTAACCCCAAATATATTTTGTGTTTCAGCTTCTATTATAAACTATACTTGTGTGTGTGCGTGTAGAGCAGTTTTCGATTTGGGCGTTAACGCAATTAAAAATTAAATTAATATGAATGTAAATGTTGTGGGTCAAATTGACTTCAATGAAGTAAATACTAATGCATCTTGCACTCAGCTGTGTTTTGTGTCATTAATAATTATGAAATACGCAGTTAATTAATTTGGATATTTTCAACGAAATACTTAAAAAGTAATTGGTAGATGAGTGAAATAAGTCACAGCTGGGGAGCTTAATACTGATTAATATGAATTAGTGGCGATGTGTGTGTGCGCTGTTGATGTTTAAAGTTGGTGTTGGAATTTAATGTGGACAGCCTATGTGGCGTGATTTTTCCTTATGACACCCTCTACAACCTATTACATGTCGCAGGTGCTCGAACAAGGGCGAGATGGGTGTCGGGTGTGACGAACAACTGTCCACCCTCCGGGCAGAGACGATCTTTTAGCCACGATTCCCGTCAGTCGAGAACAACTGTTCGGACACTCTTCCAACGCTACGCTGCCCCGGGACTTGTGATACGACCGTGACATTACTGATCAGCGCCAATATTGACTAAGTACACCGGACAATCCAGGTGGGAACATTCTAATTATCTATTTTCTATCTCAACGACATGGTGAATGCACGGAAGCTCCCAGAAACTCACTCATGAAGTTTTAACCGTTATACTTTGGCACAAACTCTCATGTTCAGTTATGTTACTGCATGTGTGAACATTACAGCATTAGACCTAATGAAACCTCTTATAACTGTTTATAATGTGTAAGAAAATTACACACATATCCGCAGTTTGCTGTAAGTTCTACCTTTTTATCTAATTAAAACCATTAGGGAGTTAGATATCTTGTGCTTTCATGTCATCCGGTCATGGCTGTGTTTTAATCACGTAACGGGGGCTGTCTGACGCTTTAGTTGAGAAACTATTTTCCTTTTCACATATACTTGGCGCTTTTGTGATTAAGGTCAGGGTTGTTTAGTATGTTGAGTCTCTGGGCGGTCACTTACATTCTCTGGTGCTAATTACCAAGGCACATCTATGCTTAGGAGCGGTGATTATCAGATTACCCTGTCATTTATATTTATACATATATATATATATATATATATATTGTGGTGCATTCATTTACGGTAGTTGAAATGGGTTATGAGGGATTTAGTACTGAAATGGGGGATGTTGTGTTATTTATGTTGTGTATGTGTTTGTGTGTGTAATTCTAATATAATTTGCTGGGGGAATATGTTATGAATTTAAAAGGAAAAAACCATAAATGTGCTTACTAAGACAAAAAGGCTAGCCTATTTGAAATCTATACAACACTTATGGATTAGTGAATTGCTTTTATGAATGAGATTATTGCTACCATTGACTCATACATAATCAGGCAGGAATTTTGCAATTTATGTTCATATTCAACTCACTTACATTTTCTGCCATTATGAATATTAATTGATATACATATATATATAATCCTGCCGTTAATTTTGTGCTTGTACAATCGATAACTTGTCATCTCATGTAACATTTTGCAGGCTTAATAAAGCATACGCTTGTTGGTTAAAAGACTTTGTCATTTGCACGTCCTGTCATTCACCTGGGGGGACATGTCTGTAATTGTAATTGGGCCTTGTACACTTTTGCTACCTCTAGGTTTTCCACCTAGTTCTAAATATGATGTCTCTCCCCTTTACAAAAAAAACTTAATAAAAAGAAAATAAAATAAAAATTTCAAAAAAAATTTACAAAAAAAAACTTAGAGAAAAAAAGGGGGTTTCAAATGGTAGCAGAGCATGGTTATGATTCTAGGTAGGTAGTAGGTATTATTTTTGCCTTATTTTTTTTCTTTTGAACTTGAGAAATTTTCGAATCTGGGGACTTGCATTTATTTTCTTTAATGAAACTTGGTGTGGCTACGGACATGTCAGCTGGTGTTGGGACTTGCAAATTATTTCAAATTATTTTTAATTGGAATCCAAGTGTTGCAAGAAAACTTAATGGTAGTGTAACGAATTAATAGAAAGAATAACCAGAAAAATAGCATATTTTATAAAATGAATAAGGGGTTGATGAAGTTTAAAATGATTTAATATGTGTTATTGTTTAAGTAATTATTTTGTGATGTTGAGTGTAAGATGAATTTTGAAAAGGGGTTTATAAGCATGTGATTGATTTTTTTTAATGAATGAGAGCTGATCGATTTCACTTGGGCATACCCTGGAGCTCAATCAGATTTTGGACGTGATGAGGGCCGTCAGTACTTGTTGATTTTGATTGTGATTTGTCTCATGGATTAGACAACGTGTTTTATAGCATCCCCGTTATATAGTACTTGTTTGTTGAGGGCGTTGTGTTGCGGCATCGGGTATTCTGAATGCGGTCATGGTCCGACCAAGGGTCATGGATGTGATAGTTTTATATTTTCGATTACATTGAATTTTATGTGTACTTTGTGGATTGTATTTAGTGAGTCAGTTTGTTGTTTTGTGTTGTGTTCTCTTCTGGGCATTTTGCATGGCTGTTTCTCTGCTTTTATGACACCCATCTCATCGCATCGCTAGAGCACTCTGGAGCGGCTCAAAGAAAGAAGAGTACTTGAGTTTTTTCCGGATTCTTTGTCATTATGTTTTGTAGGTTACGTTTGTGTTGTGTGTTTTATTGGGATTTAAGTTTTATTGTTGTGTTTGAGTATTGTGCAACTCTGGCGACGGTATGTTACCAGGAATTGTCCCACCCCATTTCAGGGATTCTCCAGAAACTTTCGGTGTTGGATGGAGTAGATGAGGACAGGTTGTTGGTCTTCTTGGACCTGGTCCTGCAGTTGGCAGATTTCCCAGGTGTGTCCGATGAGGAGGTCTTGTCCCTTATATACCCGTATTGCCGGGGTTCATTGGCCGGTCTGGTCACCAACACTCTGCGTCAGGGCTGCAGTGTTGACACCTTCCATGGGGAAGTGTTGGATTTCTTCATACCCCATCGACGACGTTTCCAGCTTAAGTTAGATTTATTCTATCGCCTACAGGCCAACGGAGAGGCATTGGGGGACTTCGTGCATGATATACGGAAAGCTGTCCGCATATTAAGGTTGGGGTTGCCCGAGACGGAAGTCATACAGGTAATACGAGAAGGTTAGAGAGTTGGAGAGTGACCTTAGATTGTCGAGATCGTCAGTTTTCCCTGTTCTAAAAGTACGATGGAGAAGTTATGTGCTGGTGTTCCTTGGTCATTGTGGTTGATTTTGATTTTGGTTAGTGTAGGGTCGGTCCATGCCGCATTCCTCGTTTGATTTCTCTGGTGTGTCAGTTTGGATTAAGTGTGGTTTGTTTAGACGGTGGAAAAGTAAACCCCCCCTGCTAGTTAAGCTGCTTTTGAAAAAGTAAGAAATAGGATTGATGTTCGCGTGCCCTCTGCACGGTCTTCTCTGCCTTGTGAATCGGGTCCGCCCACCCTAGTGTGGGGAGGTGGGCCAGTCATGTGTCAAGGATGGAGGATGCCTTGTTTGCTTCACATGGCTGGTCGGTCCACGAGCTGGACGGTTCTCGAAGGGTACTCGCATATCAAGGTTTGTAGCACCTTGTTAGCCTTCGGGCGTGAATATGTGAGTACCAGGAGAGTTAGGTGGTGGTCACCGGAGATGGTGACGTGTTGGGGCGGTCCCGAGAGTTGGCATGGAGGAGAGGACTCGCGTGGGGGATGGTCGCAGTGTGGTAGAGATTTTCAGTCCTGGGAAGGGAGGAATAGTGTTAGTGGTCCTGGGTCTCAGTTGTTGAGTTTAGGAGGCCTTGGTGATCAGTACTTAGAGCTGGCGCGGCGATTCTTCTCTTTCTTCTGTTCTTTTCTGTCCCTTATATCTGCATGCGGACCAGGGCCCGGCGAGCATGCAGGACTCACACTTACATCTTCTCTTTCAGACACACACTCACTGACTTACACCTCTTCCTTCTGCTTTTCGTTTTCCTGTGCTACTGAACTCACCAAGAGCGATTTAGAATCTGAGATTTTCCAGGTTTTCCCGCAGCCGTCGTGCTTGAGGACTGGTGTGTGTTGGGTCAACCATGTTGCCTTTTTGGGGTGAGGGTGTGCCGTACTGGGTTCGGCATCATATGCTAAGCGTTTTCAAAACGAGCGGCGTTGACGTCATGCACTGCCACGGCAGTTTGTCGCCGTCCGGTTATGCACACAGATGTTGTGTATCTACGAAATTCAGTTGGCGCGTCCAGCTGTTTTTGTGCATTCCTGCAGCGAGAGCTTTCTTGGGTGGACAGACACATTGTATCTGTCTCATTTCTATTCGAACCCTCAACCTGGTCATCTGCTCTCGACTGGCGGCACTCTTCAGTTCAGGATTTCGTCGACTTTTCTATGGTTCGCTGAATAAAGTTCTGCTCCAGGTATGTACAAGTTGTCTGGTTCTAAAAATATTCTAACCCCAAATATATTTTGTGTTTCAGCTTCTATTATAAACTATACTTGTGTGTGTGCGTGTAGAGCAGTTTTAGATTTGGGCGTTAACGCAATTAAAAATTAAATTAATGTGAATGTAAATGTTGTGGGTCAAATTGACTTCAATAAAGAAAATACTAATGCATCTTGCACTCAGCTGTGTTTTGTGTCATTAATAATTATGAAATACGCAGTTAATTAATTTGGATATTTTCAATGAAATACTTAAAAAGTAATTGGTAGATGAGTGAAATAAGTCACAGCTGGGGAGCTTAATACTGATTAATATGAATTAGTGGCGATGTGTGTGTGCGCTGTTGATGTTTAAAGTTGGTGTTGGAATTTAATGTGGACAGCCTATGTGGCGTGATTTTTCCTTATGACACCCTCTACAACCTATTACATGTCGCAGGTGCTCGAACAAGGGCGAGATGGGTGTCGGGTGTGACGAACAACTGTCCACCCTCCGGGCAGAGACGATCTTTTAGCCACGATTGCCGTCAGTCGAGAACAACTGTTCGGACATTCTTCCAACGCTACGCTGCCCCGGGACTTGTGATACGACCGTGACATTACTGATCAGCGCCAATATTGACTAAGTACACCGGACAATCCAGGTGGGAACATTCTAATTATCTATTTTCTATCTCAACGACATGGTGAATGCACGGAAGCTCCCAGAAACTCACTCATGAAGTTTTAACCGTTATACTTTGGCACAAACTCTCATGTTCAGTTATGTTACTGCATGTGTGAACATTACAGCATTAGACCTAATGAAACCTCTTATAACTGTTTATAATGTGTAAGAAAATTACACACATATCCGCAGTTTGCTGTAAGTTCTACCTTTTTATCTAATTAAAACCATTAGGGAGTTAGATATCTTGTGCTTTCATGTCATCCGGTCATGGCTGTGTTTTAATCACGTAACGGGGGCTGTCTGACGCTTTAGTTGAGAAACTATTTTCCTTTTCACATATACTTGGCGCTTTTGTGATTAAGGTCAGGGTTGTTTAGTATGTTGAGTCTCTGGGCGGTCACTTACATTCTCTGGTGCTAATTACCAAGGCACATCTATGCTTAGGAGCGGTGATTATCAGATTACCCTGTCATTTATATTTATACATATATATATATATATATATATATATATATATATATATATATATATATTGTGGTGCATTCATTTACGGTAGTTGAAATGGGTTATGAGGGATTTAGTACTGAAATGGGGGATGTTGTGTTATTTATGTTGTGTATGTGTTTGTGTGTGTAATTCTAATATAATTTGCTGGGGGAATATGTTATGAATTTAAAAGGAAAACACCATAAATGTGCTTACTAAGACAAAAAGGCTAGCCTATTTGAAATCTATACAACACTTATGGATTAGTGAATTGCTTTTATGAATGAGATTATTGCTACCATTGACTCATACATAATCAGGCAGGAATTTTGCAATTTATGTTCATATTCAATTCACTTACATTTTCTGCCATTATGAATATTAATTGATATACATATATATATATAATCCTGCCGTTAATTTTGTGCTTGTACAATCGATAACTTGTCATCTCATGTAACATTTTGCAGGCTTAATAAAGCATACGCTTGTTGGTTAAAAGACTTTGTCATTTGCACGTCCTGTCATTCACCTGGGGGGACATGTCTGTAATTGTAATTGGGCCTTGTACACTTTTGCTACCTCTAGGTTTTCCACCTAGTTCTAAATATGATGTCTCTCCCCTTTACAAAAAAAACTTAATAAAAAGAAAATAAAATAAAAATTTCAAAAAAAATTTACAAAAAAAAACTTAGAGAAAAAAAGGGGGTTTCAAATGGTAGCAGAGCATGGTTATGATTCTAGGTAGGTAGTAGGTATTATTTTTGCCTTATTTTTTTTCTTTTGAACTTGAGAAATTTTCGAATCTGGGGACTTGCATTTATTTTCTTTAATGAAACTTGGTGTGGCTGTACACTTACGTTTATTTTTGAATTTATAGATACGATATATTATATCTCACAAATGTGGTTATGTATACAAAAACTAAGACGCCATCTTTGCAATTAACTAAGTCATGGGCCAGAAGTTCGTTACGCGAAGTCATAGGAAACGGAAATTGCTTGAAATAACAAAACAGCTGTTCTAATTGTTACCAATGAAATACCCCTTTTTATTCTTTACTTTGTTACATAACATTTTTTAAAACCAACTGTAACCCTTCCAAAAACATAATGTGTAATAATAACTTTGATTAAGTTTAATGATTATATGTTTAAATGATTATACAATAATAACATGTATATATTTATATTTATATAGTGGTGCTCAACCCAGCACTTAGAATAATTATGCACGCACACAACCACTCACCCTTTCATTATCATGGTACAACTTATTTAAATTTTGGAGCTCCTTAAATTTAGATTGAAATTTTGAATAATTTGTTAAATGATTGATTTCTACAATAACATATATTGGGAAATAAAGGATTCAAAATATATAAGGAACGCTCTCACCAATTTCCGTGTTGGCTTCCTCGCACTGCCAGTCTCGTTCGTATATCGGCACAATCGGTGTGTTTTACTGCGCTTGACGGGACTTTTTTGGTCAACCCACGTAACCCACCGTCGTGGGACCGATTCTATACGTCGATCTTGTTTACGAACGATTTAATCGGTCGAGGACGCCTACACCAAACCGAACTATTACTTTCCTTAATACATTTTGATAGTAGATATTATACTGTTTATTAACCACCTACAGTGGTCTAAAAAGTTAAAATTCACTCGTAAGTGAATGGGCGGCCGGCCGGCTCAAATCAGAGCTGCAGATGAAATGACGGCAATTTCTGGTTGAAATCTGCGGAAGTGGGGCGTACTGACGTCACAGTCCTTTGTCTATAGTGTTGACATCGCAGTTTGGTTGTCAACACATTCTCCGCCTCTGACGTAACGAAGGCTTGGCTCTGCTTATCTCAATAACTGCACACTATTTTTGTGATGTGACACCGTTTTTTGTCATGAATTAGTTCAAATCCTGGCAAATACTGTAATATAGTCCACTCACTGTAAATTCGATATCGGGTGTTTGAGATTGGGTTGGGTATGTCAAAAAATAGGAAAATACAATATTTATGATCTCGTTACCATATTTTATGTAATTATACAATGTACCATGATTGTACCATCACAAAACCCCCTCAATGAAAGATGGTGTGACGAAGCACACAAACTTTCATTGACCCTTTCATACTTCCTAAAGGGATCAGTCAGGACAAGTCGCCACAACCCCCTTTCAATTTTATATAAAAATACCAACAATAACTCACCCTTGGTCTGGTGATGAGGACCGTACCTTCATGACCTTACTGGACTTCTCCTGCGAGATCCCAACACCATAAGGCCACTTAGGCTCTTAACGCCCCTGCTCTGACGCGTTGGCCAGCTCAGGACCGCTGTCACACCACCAAACACTGAAACAATTTATAAAAAATATTAATATAGTGGCTTATTGAATCACTCCATCCTCAACTGATCTGGTTCCCCTTAGCTAAGTGCTGGTTTGTGCCAATAAGCACTGGGTTGGCTTAATATTTTTAGTATGCTTAATAAAATTATAAGATTATATATTATAATCTTCAAGAATTAAAAAGAATATTATACCAAAATTGAATAAGATATAATTGAAAATATAATAAGAAAATTACACATTATAATCTCCCAAATCTGGAGAAAAACAAATTATAAAAGAATTAATAACTCTATATATTTATTTATTGAATACTCTTAGTGCATGATAAAACAAAAATAAAATTATTATTATTATTATTATTATTATTATTATTATTAACAGTTAATCATCTGGCTGATAAATATTATTAACAGCGCCATTTAAAATTTTTTCTCTTCCCACACATATTATAACATCATGTTAAAAAGTCTTCAAATAAATACATAATACATTAATAATTAACACCGATACATTAATAATACAGTTAATACATTTTAACTACTCAATCATATTTAATCATATCTAATCATATCTAAGATATGCATTAACATTTGTATAATTAAAATTTAAGTTATATTTAAATTAAAATTTACCATTGCAGTTATTAATTAAACATCAAATTTATTTATTTATAATAATAAAATACATTTTAAACTTATTGTTACTATTCATATTACATTATTATTTCATTATTCATTTTCTACTACCTCTCTCCTCTGAACTTTCTACCTCCCTAACTACCTAACCTTTCACCTTCTATATCTGTTTAGTCTGGATAACTCCTATATTCACTATGCTTCATTATATAATTTTACTCACCTTCTTCTAACTAACCATCAAATTTACCTATCATTGACACCAATATCTCAATTATATACTCCATTACTACTTTCATTTAAATCATATGGCACCGCTCGTCTTTGCACTGGGTTGGGTGTTCCCTAACTGGCTATATACATCTCTAATATTTTGCCCTTCCAAATAATTCGGCAAACACTCCCTTAAACTACGCTATTACCTGCCACAACGCTATACGTTGGCCACTCCTTATCACCTCACCCCCACTACAGAATTCATCAACAACAAATATATGTATGTACCTTTACTTAAACACCTTCTCTACAAATAATCACTAACTACTGTGTCCCTAAATATTTAATAATTCTCTTTGTATTTTCTTAAAATTCTTATCTTTCCAACTCCATTTACATTAATTAATTACTCACCTGCTTCTAATTCAATACCCAGGTTATATTCCTGTTTAAACACTTACCTTACAGTAATCATTTACCATTCTCTTATAAAATTCCTCTCTTACCTACTTATAACAATACCTCTTTTCAAAATTCAAATATAATTATTTATTTAAACATTCATTATTATTCATTAGTAATTAATTAAAATATTATTATTAAACATGTTACATATATAAAATATATAATAATACACACTGGGGTACCTGTAATACATAATACACATCAAAATACATGGATATATAAATACAGTTAATACAATAAAATATACACTCCAACTTCATTATTGTGTCATTAATCGAAATCAGTCCATAACAGTCCAATTCAAAACCACTTTGCACATTATTATTTAATGTTCATTTCACAATATAACAGTCTATCCACCATCATTAAACAATAAACGAATCTTAGGTCTATATAAATTCTTATTTAATACATAGATTTTATTATTTGCAACATTATATTTATATTCCTGTATGCAATTGTTATTAATCAAATACTTCCAGTTACTATCAAGTAGAGTTCCGTTTGTCTTAGTATCATATGTCATTAATCGGTTTATACTATAATTATCCCCATAATATTCCACCACAGGTAAGTACCTAATGTCTTTATTCTCATTTCTTGTTATTTTCAATTTATTGTTATTATCAGGTAAGTAGTCATCATTTTCATATACCACATATAACCCTAACCTTTCTAACAGTTGTCTGTAATTTCTGTTTACTTTAAATACTTCTATTGTTCTTTTACTCTCACAATATCTCTCTATACTTTCTCTCTTAATACATTTCTCTCCATAACACCAAAATACACTTTCTCTCTCCAAATATGCAAGGGTCCCTATCATAAAATCGTTGCACCTCTTAGGTACACAAAAACTAAAAGAAACTTTATTTGTAGAACTATCGTCTATCAAACTACATGAAGACTTGTCTTCACCCCCTAATACAACATTAAAAGAAAATTCTACCCCCTGCATTCCTTGTACTAAAATACTTTCTCTCAACTTTCTTTCTGACTTCATAAACTCAAATATTTCATTGTCATGCATTATATTTTCATTATCATGTTTATCCTCTTCTACCACCACAATCTTACTACCTGTATTATTTGTATTATCTAGAGTACATTCATTTTTGGAATTATCAGTTTTAAATAGGTTATCCAGTACAGCATTTTGCTGGGTACTACTATCTAGTACTTTCTGACTTTCTAATTTACTTTCTACCACATCTAACTTATCTAATTTTGTAATCAGCTGGTCACATTTTTTAATAAGTTTATTGTGACTCACTTTTATTTCATTCTTTAATTCATTGAATTTAATATTAGAATCGATTTTCTGTTCGTCTAGTTTTTTATCTAGTTTTAATAACAATTGTATCATTGCATTGCTTTCATCCTGCTTACTATCTAAACTAGTTGAAATGGATGTATTGACTTTCTTTATTTCTACAGATACAGGCGTATGCGCCTCGTCAATCTGACTAGTTTGAGGTGTTTGTACATCCATCTCGCCAGTCAAATTTACATTAGTTGTACCTATTTCTAACGTAATATTGTCATTAGTACTCATATTGGCAATTTTGCAATACCTGCATGCATACAATTGTATAACCTAATTGTGGGGTTATGTTTACGAATTATAAAATTTTGTGTCCGTTACCTCAAGCAATTTGTTCCGTTCTTTCTAGGCGTACATTAGGTAATAATATGTTTAAATAATACCACCTAATGTCCCTGTTCCAGAAGCCACCTGTACACTTACGTTTATTTTTGAATTTATAGATACGATATATTATATCTCACAAATGTGGTTATGTATACAAAAACTAAGACGCCATCTTTGCAATTAACTAAGTCATGGGCCAGAAGTTCATTACGCGAAGTCATAGGAAACGGAAATTGCTTGAAATAACAAAACAGCTGTTCTAATTGTTACCAATGAAATACCCCTTTTTATTCTTTACTTTGTTACATAACATTTTTTAAAACCAACTGTAACCCTTCCAAAAACATAATGTGTAATAATAACTTTGATTAAGTTTAATGATTATATGTTTAAATGATTATACAATAATAACATGTATATATTTATATTTATATAGTGGTGCTCAACCCAGCATTTAGAATAATTACGCACGCACACAACCACTCACCCTTTCATTATCATGGTACAACTTATTTAAATTTTGGAGCTCCTTAAATTTAGATTGAAATTTTGAATAATTTGTTAAATGATTGATTTCTACAATAACATATATTGGGAAATAAAGGATTCAAAATATATAAGGAACGCTCTCACCAATTTCCGTGTTGGCTTCCTCGCACTGCCAGTCTCGTTCGTATATCGGCACAATCGGTGTGTTTTACTGCGCTTGACGGGACTTTTTTGGTCAACCCACGTAACCCACCGTCGTGGGACCGATTCTATACGTCGATCTTGTTTACGAACGATTTAATCGGTCGAGGACGCCTACACCAAACCGAACTATTACTTTCCTTAATACATTTTGATAGTAGATATTATACTGTTTATTAACCACCTACAGTGGTCTAAAAAGTTAAAATTCACTCGTAAGTGAATGGGCGGCCGGCCGGCTCAAATCAGAGCTGCAGATGAAATGACGGCAATTTCTGGTTGAAATCTGCGGAAGTGGGGCGTACTGACGTCACAGTCCTTTGTCTATAGTGTTGACATCGCAGTTTGGTTGTCAACACATTCTCCGCCTCTGACGTAACGAAGGCTTGGCTCTGCTTATCTCAATAACTGCACACTATTTTTGTGATGTGACACCGTTTTTTGTCATGAATTAGTTCAAATCCTGGCAAATACTGTAATATAGTCCACTCACTGTAAATTCGATATCGGGTGTTTGAGATTGGGTTGGGTATGTCAAAAAATAGGAAAATACAATATTTATGATCTCGTTACCATATTTTATGTAATTATACAATGTACCATGATTGTACCATCACATGGCTACGGACATGTCAGCTGGTGTTGGGACTTGCAAATTATTTCAAATTATTTTTAATTGGAATCCAAGTGTTGCAAGAAAACTTAATGGTAGTGTAACGAATTAATAGAAAGAATAACCAGAAAAATAGCATATTTTATAAAATGAATAAGGGGTTGATGAAGTTTAAAATGATTTAATATGTGTTATTGTTTAAGTAATTATTTTGTGATGTTGAGTGTAAGATGAATTTTGAAAAGGGGTTATAAGCATGTGATTGATTTTTTTTAATGAATGAGAGCTGATCGATTTCACTTGGGCATACCCTGGAGCTCAATCAGATTTTGGACGTGATGAGGGCCGTCAGTACTTGTTGATTTTGATTGTGATTTGTCTCATGGATTAGACGTGTTTTATAGCATCCCCGTTATATAGTACTTGTTTGTTGAGGGCGTTGCGTTGCGGCATCGGGTATTCTGAATGCGGTCATGGTCCGACCAAGGGTCATGGATGTGATAGTTTTATATTTTCGATTACATTGAATTTTATGTGTACTTTGTGGATTGTATTTAGTGAGTCAGTTTGTTGTTTTGTGTCGTGTTCTCTTCTGGGCATTTTGCATGGCTGTTTCTCTGCTTTTATGACACCCATCTCATCGCATCGCTAGAGCACTCTGGAGCGGCTCAAAGGAAGAAGAGTACTTGAGTTTTTTCCGGATTCTTTGTCATTATGTTTTGTAGGTTACGTTTGTGTTGTGTGTTTTATTGGGATTTAAGTTTTATTGTTGTGTTTGAGTATTGTGCAACTCTGGCGACGGTATGTTACCAGGAATTGTCCCACCCCATTTCAGGGATTCTCCAGAAACTTTCGGTGTTGGATGGAGTAGATGAGGACAGGTTGTTGGTCTTCTTGGACCTGGTCCTGCAGTTGGCAGATTTCCCAGGTGTGTCCGATGAGGAGGTCTTGTCCCTTATATACCCGTATTGCCGGGGTTCATTGGCCGGTCTGGTCACCAACACTCTGCGTCAGGGCTGCAGTGTTGACACCTTCCATGGGGAAGTGTTGGATTTCTTCATACCCCATCGACGACGTTTCCAGCTTAAGTTAGATTTATTCTATCGCCTACAGGCCAACGGAGAGGCATTGGGGGACTTCGTGCATGATATACGGAAAGCTGTCCGCATATTAAGGTTGGGGTTGCCCGAGACGGAAGTCATACAGGTAATACGAGAAGGTTAGAGAGTTGGAGAGTGACCTTAGATTGTCGAGATCGTCAGTTTTCCCTGTTCTAAAAGTACGATGGAGAAGTTATGTGCTGGTGTTCCTTGGTCATTGTGGTTGATTTTGATTTTGGTTAGTGTAGGGTCGGTCCATGCCGCATTCCTCGTTTGATTTCTCTGGTGTGTCAGTTTGGATTAAGTGTGGTTTGTTTAGACGGTGGAAAAGTAAACCCCCCCTGCTAGTTAAGCTGCTTTTGAAAAAGTAAGAAATAGGATTGATGTTCGCGTGCCCTCTGCACGGTCTTCTCTGCCTTGTGAATCGGGTCCGCCCACCCTAGTGTGGGGAGGTGGGCCAGTCATGTGTCAAGGATGGAGGATGCCTTGTTTGCTTCACATGGCTGGTCGGTCCACGAGCTGGACGGTTCTCGAAGGGTACTCGCATATCAAGGTTTGTAGCACCTTGTTAGCCTTCGGGCGTGAATATGTGAGTACCAGGAGAGTTAGGTGGTGGTCACCGGAGATGGTGACGTGTTGGGGCGGTCCCGAGAGTTGGCATGGAGGAGAGGACTCGCGTGGGGGATGGTCGCAGTGTGGTAGAGATTTTCAGTCCTGGGAAGGGAGGAATAGTGTTAGTGGTCCTGGGTCTCAGTTGTTGAGTTTAGGAGGCCTTGGTGATCAGTACTCAGAGCTGGCGCGGCGATTCTTCTCTTTCTTCTGTTCTTTTCTGTCCCTTATATCTGCATGCGGACCAGGGCCCGGCGAGCATGCAGGACTCACACTTACATCTTCTCTTTCAGACACACACTCACTGACTTACACCTCTTCCTTCTGCTTTTCGTTTTCCTGTGCTACTGAACTCACCAAGAGCGATTTAGAATCTGAGATTTTCCAGGTTTTCCCGCAGCCGTCGTGCTTGAGGACTGGTGTGTGTTGGGTCAACCATGTTGCCCTTTTGGGGTGAGGGTGTGCCGTACTGGGTTCGGCATCATATGCTAAGCGTTTTCAAAACGAGCGGCGTTGACGTCATGCACTGCCACGGCAGTTTGTCGCCGTCCGGTTATGCACACAGATGTTGTGTATCTACGAAATTCAGTTGGCGCGTCCAGCTGTTTTTGTGCATTCCTGCAGCGAGAGCTTTCTTGGGTGGACAGACACATTGTATCTGTCTCATTTCTATTCGAACCCTCAACCTGGCCATCTGCTCTCGACTGGCGGCACTCTTCAGTTCAGGATTTCGTCGACTTTTCTATGGTTCGCTGAATAAAGTTCTGCTCCAGGTATGTACAAGTTGTCTGGTTCTAAAAATATTCTAACCCCAAATATATTTTGTGTTTCAGCTTCTATTATAAACTATACTTGTGTGTGTGCGTGTAGAGCAGTTTTCGATTTGGGCGTTAACGCAATTAAAAATTAAATTAATATGAATGTAAATGTTGTGGGTCAAATTGACTTCAATAAAGAACATACTAATGCATCTTGCACTCAGCTGTGTTTTGTGTCATTAATAATTATGAAATACGCAGTTAATTAATTTGGATATTTTCAACGAAATACTTAAAAAGTAATTGGTAGATGAGTGAAATAAGTCACAGCTGGGGAGCTTAATACTGATTAATATGAATTAGTGGCGATGTGTGTGTGCGCTGTTGATGTTTAAAGTTGGTGTTGGAATTTAATGTGGACAGCCTATGTGGCGTGATTTTTCCTTATGACACCCTCTACAACCTATTACATGTCGCAGGTGCTCGAACAAGGGCGAGATGGGTGTCGGGTGTGACGAACAACTGTCCACCCTCCGGGCAGAGACGATCTTTTAGCCACGATTCCCGTCAGTCGAGAACAACTGTTCGGACACTCTTCCAACGCTACGCTGCCCCGGGACTTGTGATACGACCGTGACATTACTGATCAGCGCCAATATTGACTAAGTACACCGGACAATCCAGGTGGGAACATTCTAATTATCTATTTTCTATCTCAACGACATGGTGAATGCACGGAAGCTCCCAGAAACTCACTCATGAAGTTTTAACCGTTATACTTTGGCACAAACTCTCATGTTCAGTTATGTTACTGCATGTGTGAACATTACAGCATTAGACCTAATGAAACCTCTTATAACTGTTTATAATGTGTAAGAAAATTACACACATATCCGCAGTTTGCTGTAAGTTCTACCTTTTTATCTAATTAAAACCATTAGGGAGTTAGATATCTTGTGCTTTCATGTCATCCGGTCATGGCTGTGTTTTAATCACGTAACGGGGGCTGTCTGACGCTTTAGTTGAGAAACTATTTTCCTTTTCACATATACTTGGCGCTTTTGTGATTAAGGTCAGGGTTGTTTAGTATGTTGAGTCTCTGGGCGGTCACTTACATTCTCTGGTGCTAATTACCAAGGCACATCTATGCTTAGGAGCGGTGATTATCAGATTACCCTGTCATTTATATTTATACATATATATATATATATATATATATATATATATATATATATTGTGGTGCATTCATTTACGGTAGTTGAAATGGGTTATGAGGGATTTAGTACTGAAATGGGGGGTGTTGTGTTATTTATGTTGTGTATGTGTTTGTGTGTGTAATTCTAATATAATTTGCTGGGGGAATATGTTATGAATTTAAAAGGAAAAAACCATAAATGTGCTTACTAAGACAAAAAGGCTAGCCTATTTGAAATCTATACAACACTTATGGATTAGTGAATTGCTTTTATGAATGAGATTATTGCTACCATTGACTCATACATAATCAGGCAGGAATTTTGCAATTTATGTTCATATTCAATTCACTTACATTTTCTGCCATTATGAATATTAATTGATATACATATATATATATAATCCTGCCGTTAATTTTGTGCTTGTACAATCGATAACTTGTCATCTCATGTAACATTTTGCAGGCTTAATAAAGCATACGCTTGTTGGTTAAAAGACTTTGTCATTTGCACGTCCTGTCATTCACCTGGGGGGACATGTCTGTAATTGTAATTGGGCCTTGTACACTTTTGCTACCTCTAGGTTTTCCACCTAGTTCTAAATATGATGTCTCTCCCCTTTACAAAAAAAACTTAATAAAAAGAAAATAAAATAAAAATTTCAAAAAAATTTTCAAAAAAAAACTTAGAGAAAAAAAGGGGGGTTTCAACTGTTGTAATATAAGTGTGTTTTAGCAATTGAGAGTATCTGGTATTCAATAATTCATTCCACTGTTTTAAGTTCATAATTCTTGTCACTGGTTGTAAGAATATTATTTTCATTAATTTTCCAATTCTATGAAGTCTTCAGTAGTTTTACCACGATGAGACTCAACTTTATCACTGAAGATGCCACATCACTGAATGAGCAAAACTTTTCGTTAATAATCTCAACAAAGCATGGTTATCAGCTGAAAAAAAGTTTTAGTATTAAAAGTTTTGATCACGCAAATCTATAAGGGATACTAAAAAGAAATCACATAATAATTGTATTGGACATAAAGTTATGTCCACAAAACAGATTTTGTTTGAAATAAATAAAACACAATTTGACACAAATATTAATTTTATGAATACTTGTTTGGCACATATTACAGAAGGTTACACTATTAAATGAGTTTGCCTAAGTATAAAATTCTTGTCAGATGAAAAACGTGTACAGTCAGAATACTATTTGTTATGTACAATACAAATGATTCACTATGGGTAGCAGTGACACATAAACACTAGACATTGACACTGAATTGTACTTGTTTTGAATGATTCATCGTGTGCTACCTGACCAGAGTATAGGTATTAACCAAGAGATGTTTAGTATACTGCTGTGTAACTGCTACAATGATGAATTATAAGTAGTACTTTTTGTTTTGGTCATCAATCTTGAAAAGGATAATAGAAACTTTGTATACCATACTTCCAGCAGTTTTACATGATACATTCCTAGCACAAATAAGAAAAGTTTAAATCTGCTGATGATCTAAAGGAGTGATAGTTATTTGCAGACTGACAGGGTTATAAAATAATTCTGAAAGAATTGTTGCTTTTACAATACCATCCTTTATCAACTGACTACTCAAATCTGCCAGTTTTTCACAGAAACTGAAGTTTGATGGTAACGAGACCATGTATAAATTGTATGTCTAGAAAATGTATTTGAATTTTATTTTAAAAAAATTTGCTTAATTATATGTATGTGGCTTACTGCAAATAAAAAAAATAAGTAAGATATTAAAAATTGCTGGTCTGGTAGGATATGGTCACTCCAAAATTTTTAAAAGTGTGTATCTAAAGTGAGGAAATAAAGATTTATAATTATATTAATTATGCAATGAGCCTTCACTGTACATGTATAAGAATAATGGAATTCAGTACAGTTTATTTTATTTACTAAATGATTTGAAAATAAATACATTAAACAAATTTTTCATATCATTAGCTGTCTGAATAATAAGCTCATAATGAAGATCAATATCCTCATGAGCATTCCATACAGTAGCACGTGGCGCTTGAGACAATGACATCTACCGCTTTAAACATTCTATTTATGATTTCATTAATATATTTAATTTTCTTTTTGACTGTTGTATATTAATAATTATATAGAACCTATATAATTATTCTATCTCTATGGTTAAAAGATGATTAATCTTTTAATTTATCTGTATAAATGTAGGAAATTCTGATTTCCTACTTTATGAAAGTAGGAAATGCTAGTTTCCTACATTACAATATATAAAATGCTGGTTTCCTACTTTACGAATGTAGGAATCTCTCGTTTCCTACATTGGTGGGTCAGATTTCTTACATTCAGGTTAAGAGTGTACTTATGCAAAGAAGTAAAAATGTTATTATTGTTTACAGGTTACAGATACAATATACGACCTTATCTTAATATGTCAGGCCCAGGCCCCAGGAGAGATAGAGATATCGGGAGAAAATGGGAATCTGGTTCAAAAAGAAAAGCTGTATCAAATCAGGTTTTAAGTTCAGGTATGATGAAGTTTCTCAAAAAAACTGCATCTGGTAGTACAGAATCATCTGAATCGATTGCTTCGACTTCCAAAAAAGATATAGCCACGTCCGAGACTCCGTTGAATTTGGGAAGTACTCCAGACGCACTGAGTACCGAACCATGGTCGGAAATAGAGATAGGATCAAACTCTAGCCAATCAGAATCTGAAACTGAAACTCCTGTGTTGAGCAGTAGAATTCACGAAGAGCAAATAGGTTCTCCGCCAGTTAGCAGCGATGCCAGTGATGTAGTTAAACAAGCATTTGTTAGTTCGGATCCGGGAATGTGGACGTTTCCCATAACGGATTCTCAGCATCATGATATAGTTCAAAGCGGCCCTACACAGCAGTTAAATAACAGTGATGAAGATTATCCCAAAGACGATGATCATAGGCACTTTTCTAATTTTCATTTCTCAAGAAAACTAATTAATGGTGAAACTCAACATCGTCGCTGGTTGGTTTATTCAAATTCTCAAAATAAAATTTTCTGTTTTCCATGTAGACTATTTGGCAATTCACAAACTCAGATGGTACAGGGAGGGTGCTGTGACTGGAAACATTTAAGTAGTATTTTACAAAGACATGAGAATACCAAAGAACATATGGCATTTATGTTCCAATGGATGACATTAGAGAAAGGAATAAAGCATGGAAAAACAATAGACCAAGAAAACGTAAGGCTAATTCGTGAATCTCAAAAACATTGGCACAATTTGTTTGAGAGATTAATTGATATCATTAATTTCTTAGCCTCTCATAATCTGGCATTTAGAGGTCACAGAGAATCTCTCAAGATAGGCGACGACATTGGGAATTCTGGTAACTTCATAGACTTGTTTAAATTGATATCTAAATATGATCCCACATTACGGGAACACATGAAACGCATTAATGACAAACAACTTGCACACCATTATCTAAGCCACTATATTCAAAATGAATTGATCACATTGATGTCAAAAACAATTGCCAATGAAGTGATTCGTAGGGTAAAAGAGGCAAAATATTATTCTATTTTGCTCGACTGCACTATAGACTATAGTCGAGTTGAACAAATGTCAGTTATCTTAAGATTTTGTAATACATCAACTGGCACAATAGAAAAACACTTTATCGGATTTCTTGCTGTCGCTGAGACGACTGGAGAGTATCTAACTAATGCAATACTGGAAGAGCTAGAAAAAATGGATTAGATATTCAAAACTGTCATGGTCAAGGATACGACAATGATGCAAATATGGTAGGCATAAATAGTGGAGTTAAAACTCGAATATTAAATATTAATCCCAGGGCATTTTTTACACCTTGCGGGTGTCATAGTTGGAATCTGCTGTTGGTAGATGCAGCTAATTCTTCGTCGGCAGCAACAAAATTTTTTGGTTTTATTCAGAAAATTTATTTGCTATTTTCAAGATCCAGCAAACGCTGGGAATTAATCAAAGGCAAATTAAAGCTTACTATAAAGCCTTTATCAGACACAAGGTGGGAAAGCAGAATCGAGGCAGTGAAGGCCATATTATTGCAATTTGATGATGTTTTTGAATGCATTGATAGCTTAAAAAATCACATGGAACAATCAGACACACTCAGTGATTGTGATTCGGTTTTGAACGAAATGCTCAGTTTAGAATTTATCATATCATTACATTTATGGTATGAGATATTATCGCGTGTTAATATCATAAGCAAATTATGGCAATCTGTACAAGTCCATTTAAGCTCTTGAACATTTGCGTACATTTTGTGACTGGATCAAAGAATATCGACAAACTGGGTTCGAACAATGCTTGTCTGACGCTCGTCAATTTATTGAGAAAAGCAGTTATGATCTGCCAAAAGACTTTAAAAATAAAAGGGTAGCCAAAAAGAAAACGATGTTCGATTATGAAAGCAGCGATGAACCTATACAGTCTCCCAAAAGCCGGTACGAAACAGATTTTTTTAACACCATGATTGATTCCATAGTGAGCAATATGGACTCAAGATTTATATCTTTAAATCAACATTTTGAAAATTTTGGTTTTCTCTATGATCTAAGCAAGTTAAAAAATATTCCAAAGAGCATATATTAAAAAACTGTCAAGATTTACACACAGTTCTGCGAGTGGGTGAGTGTAGTGACTTCCAACCTTACGAATTATATGAAGAATTACAAACAATGATCCCAAATTTACCCGACTTCATTAAAGATGTGAAACAGCTGCTCCAATACATAACAGAAAATAACTTAAAATAAATTTACCCAAATATTTATATTGTCATTCGAATTTTGTTAACAGTACCAGTAAGTACAGCCTCCGCTGAAAGGAGCTTTTCAAAATTAAAACTAATACAAAATTATTTAAGAAGTACAATGGGTCAGCAAAGACTTTCAGCTTTGGCAGTTTTATCTATTGAAGCAGATACAGCATCTAAGCTGGATTACAATACAGTTATTAAGGAGTTCAGTAATGCTAAAAGCAGGAAATTTCTGTTTCTTTAATTCTTTACTATTAGTTATTACTTAATAATGTTAGTTAAAGTGAAGATGTTTGCATTTTTATGAATACAAATTTGACAGTTTCAAAAAAAAATTTTCTCTATATAAAATCCGTCCTCTTGTGCCATTTGTATCCGTCCTCATTTGATATGTATAAAGAGCTACTGCATTGATTGTGGTAAATTCTTCCTGGTTTATCAGAGCATGTTTCCAATGAGGAGAGTAACGAATGATGCAACTTTCTTAGTTTTCGTGACAACTAATCTTTTTTTACAAAGTACTTTTTTCTCTCTATTTGTAAATTTCAAGTTATGTGTTCATGTAATATCTTAGTTTTTGTGAATATTGACCTGTTTCATAAATATTTTTTTCAGTAAATTTATACATTTTAAATAATTATATGTTCATTAAAATGTCAGAAGTAAAATACTATTTTCTGTTTGTAAATGTTACATTGGTTTCTATTTTTTTTTCAATTCACATAAATTATTTCAGATAATATATTCATTATATCAAAAATTAAATACTATTTTGCAATATTGCTAAAAAAGAAAATATAAAGCAGTCAATCAGTATGATTATCAATTTGATACACCGCGCCTGCTGTCGTGCTGTAAGGGACCGCGCCTGACGGAAGGTTAAACACTCCTAATCATATCTAATTCTTCCTGTGTATTTTTCTGTTTCTTGGGACGTCTTTTACCTATTTTTTTTTGTCTTCTTTTCCAGATACTTATTATTCTCTTTGTTTCTGCTATGTTTATTCTCATATAACAATACACTTTTGTCTTCTTTATTTTCTATTTCCTTACTACTCTCTTCTGTTTTTGGACTTACTTGTTCCCTGTTTTGATTGTTATTTTCTTTTATTGGTTCAATTTTAGCATTTTGTTGATCCAATTTACCATTTTGTTGCTAATAATTATCATTAATCTCAGTCCTGAATTGGTCAAATTTATCATTTTGTTGGTCAAATTTAGCCATTAACTTGTTATGATTATCATTTTGTTGGTCAAATTTGTCATTAATCTCAGTCCTGAAAGTATTTTGTTGCTCAGAAATAGCCTTTAAAGCCTGCATAATATCTTTCAAAGTTATTTGTTCAATTTTTTTAGGTGGCTGTTTCATTTCAGCTTCTTCCAATTCAGCACTATTATTAGTTAATTCATATCTTTTCTCCTGTTTGTTAGCCATGTTACAATATTTAAATTAATTTAATTACAAATAAATTTTTATTCTAATTAAATTTAACAAAATTATTTTACTGTAATATAATTAATTCAGTTTGGCACTATTGCCTATTACTCAATTTATGTTATTTGGTGCTGGCTTAAAGAAAATTTTTGCTTTCACGTGCGGGCGCCATTATTTGTACTGTTACTAATTGCAAATATAGTATTTCTATATGCCCCATGTTGTACGCCATTATTTATACTGTTACTAATTGCAAATATAATATTTCTATATGCCCCAAGTTGTTGGTGACATTAAATGTACTGTTCTCTTTTTAGTTCTTTCTATTGTATTATAATTATTTAATTTATTATGTAAGTATTGATGTGTATTTAACATAAGATTAAGATATAACTAGCCTCACATTGTGGATGCCATTTAATGTACTGTTATATCTTTCTTAGTTATATTTGTTTCTGTTTGCAATAGTAATTTCCCTTTATTTGGGCGATCAGTATGCGTTGTCTATATTATTTGAAAGTTTGAATAAATTTGTATGTGTTGTTTATGTTTAACATCTGCTCATGAAAAACTATCTCAGGGTAGACAACTAATATTTCGATTTATATTATTTAATACTGGGAATGATTGATTATTTTCTTTAATCAGTACCAAATAACGTTAGTTCATAAATTTTGAAGAAATAACAGTGTAATAATATCTACCGTGTAAATGCGAATAGTTTGAATATTAGCTCTTCACAACTGCAATGGGTTCAAATCTCTCTGATGTTTATCATCTTAAATATAATGTTAGGCTTCGTTACTGGCTCCATCTCTTGGATCTTTATCAAATTAAATGTAGAAATATACTTTCTTCTTTGATTATTAAAATTAGACTTCTTTTAAATATCAATGTTTATCATGTTGAATATAAAATTATACTCCTTGACAGGCTTCCTCTTTTTGATCTGTGTTCTATAGTATATATATTTAGACTTCTTTGAAATATTGATGTTTATTATGTTGAATACAAAATTATACTTCTTTAAATATTACAAGTTTTCTCTCTTTGATCTGTATGTTATTAAATATAATATTAGACTTATTTACAGGATTACTCTCTGATGTTTATTCTATTAAATATTATTTCTGACTTATTTACAGGACCGCTCTCTGGTGTTTATTCTATTAAATATAAATTTAAACTCTCTTCTTTTTGATGTTTACTATATTAAATATAAATTTTGACTACTTTACAGAATCTTTCTCTTTGATCTTTATCATATTGAATATAAAATTAAACTCTCTTCTTTTTGATGTTTACTATATTAAATATAAAATTAAACTCCACTAATTTTCTTTCATTCCAACACAATTCAATTACAACAATTTACCTTTGCCATATTGATACCTAACTAAATTTGTCACATATTTTCATCATATTACTCTTAAAAACATATATAATTTTACTAATTATTATTAAATACATTTACCTGATTTTTACATTATTCATTCTAATTTGTATCGATTATATTATAATCTTATTATCCTTTCATTTTATTTTAATGTTTATTTTAATTTCATTATAATAATTGTCAACAAATATTTTCTTCATGCTGTTCTGTATTATACAGTTCCAATACTTGAGTTTACCTCTATGTTGGTCATGAATAACTAATCAGTTTTTGTTTACAATTCTACCATATGTTCAAAATATTATTAAATTTATACCTTTGATTCTTCCGAAATTATTATTTTATTCTTATGTACTGTGGTTCATTTTTACAGCAGTACAATATACATGTATATATATTTAACATAACATGAAACATTTCAACTTTTACTATCAACATTCTGTATGCCCCTCTCTTGTTAATTCTTATTCCAAAATTCAAAATATTTCCCCAATTCCAATCGGAATTTAAATAACCACTTCCCATTACAACATTACAAATATCTTTCATTTCCTAAATTACATCTCAAAATATTAAAATTCATTATTAAAATTCTCTTAAACACATTTAAATCATCTACATCATAACAAATTATTTACTTATATCTTTCTCAAAATCTGTTAATCATCTCCACAATATTCCTCAAAACAACACAAAAATCATGTAATTACATCATAAGATAACTCCATTTAACAGGGTCATTTACCCTCTTTACAATAATCAACTTCCTCCTTCACACATCATTTTCTAATATTCCCCTTTAACCCAGTTACAATTAGGTAAATCACCTCACGGGGACACCGGTTTTGGCATTTATCTAGTTACATAAATACTGTATTTATGTCTCTGGCTTGTAACAGCCAGCTCCTTTCCACACACTCTATTGTTTTGTGATGTTGGACTGTAGCGTACGTTTGCGTCGACAAGAACTGAAGTTTATTAGGGTGCAAACGCTGCTTACACCGTTCTTGCTTCAGCGTACTTGCGTCTACGGGGAGATCATCAGAGCTGTTAACCAACTAATCTGGCGACGTGGTGGGGGCACTGGAGGGGCGAGCGAAGGTGTGTCCCATCACATCTAGTAATCGTACGGGCAGACGCTGCTTGTGTGATACATTCGCATTCTGGGCTGACAAGCGTCTGCCCGTACAATTAATAGATGGGATGGGATGCGGCTGCGCTCTATCCGGGTCTTTGTAGACTTGACGATAAACCTGTAACTTATTTTCGGTTTGTTTAGCTGTGTGCGGTGTTCCTACATGTGTTCTCTCATAAGCAGAAATACTTACAATATTTTATGTAATCGTTCAGCGCTACAGAATGCGAATTCTAATATGCCGTTTACAATAAGAACTCTTACTGAACTCTTTGCTGCATAAATCACATTTTACGGCAGTAATACTCATCTGAAAATAAACATAGCATTGTTTTCATTGAACTTAAATTTAATAAGCAAATTTCAGATGAAACGGTAACAACTAAACTTTATTTATTCTTCCCATAAGGGTCCTGTATTTTGTTTAATATACTTTCTGAAGTGACAGTTTGGGAATACAGTACTGCTGCATTGTGCTATTCTACCACATGTTCCACTTCTGGCAGCTGGGTTCTAACAGCAGATTATTGTTCAGATTAAAAGTTGTACATGCGTGCATGCGTGCGCACACACGCACGCACATACACACAAAGTATTCCTAACTGCCCATTAAACAAAACATTAAATTTTGTTTCTAAAAATAACTAAAAATTACAAATGTCTACAAGATAATTCTTCTTATTCTCTTTTCTTTCAAACATTAGGCCTGCTGCCTGTTATGCTTTTGACCATGGCAGAACTGACATTTCACCACTGCCAGAGAGAAATCAGCTACATAGCAACTGTGTGTGTGTGTGTGGGGCCCAGAGATGCCAGACAAGACTGCTGTATTATTACTCAGCAATATGGGTGTGCAGGCAGACTGACTAATTTTTGTTTAGTAAAGTAACAGTATTATAGAGCGATCATACAATAAACAGTATAAATTCCACACAGTTAAATGTGTGTTATAATTTCTTTTAGTCTAATAGCTAGATGGATTTTTACACTTTTTTCAAATTATTGATTCCATTTTTGAGCCATGGGGTCAAAGAATTTTGAAATTTCTAAAACTGTACAGTATATTCAGATTTTCGTTAAAATTCTCTTTAATCGATGTCCCACATGGAATTTGTGATTTTGTCAAACTTTTGCCCCACTTTTTGAAACCTGGTGTCCCAAAATTTTGAAATGTACAAAAAATAATACTATATTTGTATACACTAATTTTACTTCTGTTGGCAAACAAACTAGAAGAAGGAATACTCAGATCTTTTGTTAGTCACTTTTTTTTTTTAAATAGTGTTTTGAGAAGGAAAGAGTGGTTAGACTTGTGAATTATATTGTTCATCTTGCTGTATAAAGAAAAGTCAAGAACTACTTTTACAAGAAATTGTGTGGTTGTAACAGGAATTTTACATTTCCCTGGAACGAATCCAATTGTTATCTCACTGAAATGTATTTCAATTGTGAAAGCATTACATATCAAGTAACTGAATGTAATGAGAATGCACCTGTGCACGCACGCCCGCACGCGCGCGCGCACACACACACACACACACTCACACACACACAGTACTTATTTTTTACTTGTTTGTTCCATAACATTGATTTCAATTGCAGCAAAATTGATCAAAATGACATCAAATACATGTACATGTATACATGTACTACCCTCAAAACATGAAAGAAGTCATTTTTCGAAAAGTGTCTGTGTGTAGATTTTTTCTATGGCCAACGATAACAGCCGCAAATTCAAACAGAATTAAATAATTTTTTGCATACAGCACTGAATTGTAGAGTTCTCAGGACCTATTGATTTTGGTGAAGATCAGTTAAGAGAAAGGGGTAGTTTATCTGCAACTTTTAATGTTTTAATAAGGGTAATTTTTTCTATGACGAACGATAACTGCCATGAAGCCAAACAGAATCAATAATTTTTTGCATACGTCCCTAATGTGTAGAGCACTCAAGGTCTTTTGATTTTGGTGAAGATCGGTGGAGAAGAAGGGGTAGTTTACCTGCAACGTTTTATGTTTTTATATGTGTACTACGTTATTGGCATCAAAGAAGTAGTTTAGTGTAAAAATTCCTTCCCGGGCTGTTTGAGCAAAGTACAATGTTATCTGCAAAACCAGACGTTTTGGCAGTGCCATCGACTGTCATCATGAGTGAAAATCGAGTGCGATAATGTAAGGTGGTATATGTTAGTGACCACACAGTACTGTGGTCAGGCTGAATCTATAAGTAGAAAGAAGTAGTTTCTGTGGAAATATTTCATTTCCATTATGATTTTAAATGCAAATCTTTGAACATGGAAGTAATGTTTGGTTCTCCATACCGATATTTTAATTGCTTTTAGTTTTCATTGAATTGTTTGTATTTCAGTTTTACATTTGATATGTAAACGCATCAAAACAGAAATAATCGCTGCTGACATTGAGTTTAGTAATTTAACATGATAATGTTTGTTATATAGTAAATATATTTGTAATATAGTTATATAGAAAACATGATAGAAGACAATTCTTACCTTTAACTTGGTTACTCAAACACACATCGAAAATAGATACAAAAGCGCGCGCGGTAAAAACTTAACACAATCAGCTGAGACAAGTATCAGCTGAGCCCGCCAGGTGGCACAGTGTGTCGGTGTCACGGTCGGTCAGGCACTTGCCCCTCCAGTGCCCCCACCACGTCACCAGATTAGTCGGTTAACAGCTCTGATGACCTCCCCGTAGACGCAAGTCTTCAGCGTTATATAAAAATTCGGCATTACTGGTATCCGAGGACACCAGTAATCCTACTATAATGATTCATATGCCCTTAATACGGTTCTATCATCCCATTCGATGGTAGCCACTGTTCCATAGTTAGGCCTATGTTGATTCCCCTGATTTACCTCCCGGTTAATTTCTAAATTATACCAATTTCATAGGCAACCAACCATGGTCAGTTTACAATATGTCTGCCCATAACTGGTTGTCATCCAAAACCACGGTCTGGGCTGTTAAGGCCGAGCCCGCTGAAAGTGGGAAATCGCTTAGAAACATACTATACATGTTTAAGATTCCTACACTATTACATAATCAATATAATACAACATAATAAACACTCAAATTGACCATTAACATTATTACATTAAAATAAACATCTCAACTCTAAATTTGCCTCAAAATCACAAACATCACAACTTTTATTTCAATTATCACTTCAACTTTGACTTTCTATTGAACCTTTTAACAATCAACCTTATCATTTGTTACACCATTAAATTCTCCAAAAATTTAAATTGATTATCAACATTCATTTTATATAACATTTCATTTATTAGCTCCTTTCAAATTAATTCAACTATTTTATCGAAAACATTTGGTACAGGTAATTATAGACTTTCTGGGCCGCGCTGGTATTGGAGTGACATATTTATTTTTCTATTCTTCTATGTTATATAAACACGCGAAAAATAATTTTAAACGGCGGTCGAACCTGTTTACGGAGACAAATAAAAATAATTACTCCCATAAGAACGCATGCAAAGGTGAATGAGTGCCATATTAATTGAGTAGTTAGTGGGATCACCACTACATTTTTTTGCAATATAAGCCATTTCGCTCGACATTGATTTCATGCGTTTGCTAAACATTTTGCGTCTGGGAGAAATGGGACTATACCTTCTGTTTGTGTACACTTTGTTATATGCAGTAAGATGTAATCATTGTAACGCAGAAGCAATTAGACGACTGTTTAGCTAGATCTGACTGTAGACATTCTTCGGTTATTTATTCATATAATTACATGTCAGATTATGCTGAAAGACTGTTAGTTTATATGTTGGAAGATTTTTTTATGTTGTTTATATGTTAGTTTCGTATTATGTGATTTGTATGGCACTGAATTTGAATAATGTGTTAATATGGTGAATATCATAGTTTGTATTTACATGGTCATCAATTAATTAGTGTTACCGTGCTTTCTAAACGTTTATTACCTGCAGCGGTGTATTGAATACTTTATGTTAGTGAAACTAAATTATAGCAGCCGTAGTATACTTACGAAGGTCTAAGGTAATTTACTTATTAGAGACAACTGGACGTTAGGTTAAGGTGGAAACAGCGAGTAGAAGAGACAGAAGAATCTCTTCTATTCGCTATGGTGGAAGTAACGATAATGGTCATTGATGGGTATGAAGTATAATTACGGATAATTTCATTTGTAGTATAATGCAGACTCATTATCAAATTTAAGGTACCGTAATTGACAATTCTCGCTAGGTATACCCAATTCTCATCAATGCTGATATTGCGGTGAAATATTTCTTTTTCTATTCTTCTATGTTATATAAACACGACAAAAATAATTTTAAACTGCGGTCGAACCTATTTACGGAGAAAAAAATTAAATTATTACTCCCATAAGAATGCATGCAATGGTGAATGAGCGCCATATTGACTGTGTAGTAGGGATTAGGGATGAGCATTGCCAGAAAACCATCGATGTTTACATCGTGAAGAGTACATCGGTATGAAAACATCGATGTTTTAAGACTGAAAACATCGATGTTTTGATGCCAATGTTGCAATTCAAATAAAAATCTATGCTTTTTACATGTTTGTAATAGTACAAATAATTGGGGATGAGTAATAAATAAAAATAATTAAAGAGAAGAATAATATACCCGGATACTTTACTCACTTACCTTATCAGAAGATTCTGTAAAACCAAAAGCCCTTGGGTCACCACGTCACCACCACATTTTGACAGGCGGAATGTGGAAACCTCAACACTGTACCCGAGAAAACAATTTAAGTACATTTAACTTCCCCGTACCAGAATTTCCAGGGCCGTTGACGAACTCGTTGAGAACAGGTTAGGCAAAGGTGAGGTGATGTTAAAATAATTTAACTCACACTCATAATTAACTAAATCTGGTCATTATTATTACTTCCATATTCCTTAAGGAATGGAAGTATGGTGATGGCAAAAAAAATCGTGTTCGAGATTATTGCAGATTCTGATTCTACTACACTCAAAACATGAAAAAAAGTCGTTTTCCGAAAAGTGTCTGTGTGTCTGTCTGTGTGTCTGTGTGTCTGTCTGTCTGTGTGTCTGTCTGTCTGTGTGTCTGTCTGTCTGTAGATTTTTTTTCTATGGCAAACGATAACTGCCGCAAATTCAAACAGAATCAAATAATTTTTTGCATACAGCCTGGTTTTGCAGAGTTCTCGCGACCTATTGTTTTTGGTGAAGATCGGTTGAGGGAAAGGGGTAGTTTACCTGCAACGGTTTTTTTTTAGCAAGGGTAATTTTGTTTGTTTGGCAAACGATAACAGCCGCAAATTCAAACAGAATCAAATAATGTTTCGCATACAGCCCTGAATTGTAGAGTTCTCAAGACCTATTGTTTTTGGTGAAGATCGGTTAAGGGAAAGGGGTAGTTTACCTGTAACGTTTTATGTTTTAACAAGGGTATTTCCTATGGCAAACGATAACAGCCGCAAATTCAAACAGAATGAAAAGATTATTTGCATACAGCCCTAAATTGTAGAGTTCTCAATACCTTTTGTTTTTGGTGAAGATCGGTTAAGGGAAAGGGGTAGTTTACCTACAACGTTTTTTTAGCAAGGGTATTTTCTATGGCAAACGATAACAGCCGCAAATTCAAACAGAATCAAATAATTTTCTGCATACAGCCCTGATTTGTAGAGTACTCAAGACCTATTGTTTTTGGTGAAGATCGGTTGAGGGGAAGGGGTAGTTTACCAGCAACGTTTTTTATCATGCGTATTTTCTATGGCAAACGACAACTGCCGCAAATTCAAACAGAATCAAATAATTTTTTGCATACAGCCCTGATTTGTAGAGTACTCGCGACCTATTGTTTTTGGTGAAGATCGGTTGAGGGGAAGGGGTAGTTTACCTGCAACGCTTTTTTTTATCAAGGGAAATTTTTTTTTTTTTGGCAAACGATAACAGCCGCAAATTCAAACAGAATCAAATAATGTTTCGCATACAGCCCTGAATTGTAGATTTCTCAAGACCTATTGTTTTTGGTGAAGATCGGTTGAGGGAAAGGGGTAGTTTACCTGCAACGTTTTTTTAACAAGGGTATTTTCTATGGCAAACGATAACAGCCGCAAATTCAAACAGAATCAAATAATGTTTTGCATACAGTCCTGATTTGTAGAGTACTCAAGACCTATTGTTTTTGGTGAAGATCGGTTAAGGGGAAGGGGTAGTTTACCTGCAACCTTATACGTTTTAACAAGAGTAAAGTACTTGAAAATTTATTTAAACTTTTTGAAACAATGGTAATTGTTAAAAATAAAATAATTTTGTTGCCAGGCAATAAAATTATAATTTTTTCATTTTAATGTAATATAATATTTTTCATTTAATACAGCAATAAAAAGGCAGGTAAGGCACAGCCTGGCTGTTTGGCTGAAAATGATTTTAAATATAAATCTTAGAATATGGAAGTCATGTATGGTTCTCCATACCGATATTTTATTATTATAATGATTAGGCTATAAAGTGTTTTGAACAAACATACATAAAACCACCTCCTTTAACAAAAACAGAAACCTCTTTAAATCTATGTCAGGTTTGTTTACTCCTAGTGAAAGTTTAAATCAGTATTCCCAAAGAGAGACAGGCCTATAAATTCTCTTGTTTTCTTTTAAACAGTAAAAGCTTAATAAAATCACAGTGTAAAGTAACACTGTTAATACTTTTAGTTTCAATTTATTTATAATAAATTATACAGGTATATGTATAATAAGTATATAATAACAGGTATTCGTAGTTCGTACCAGTTATTTTTTTGGAACAGTTACGTTGGTAGGCCTACCTGTAACTTCCAAATACTAGTTTAGCCCACCTCTAAAAAGAACAGAATATGAAATAAAAAATAATACAAATAAGGTACATGGAAAGAAGCGTAATTCATTTTTAAAATACCTGTAACATAGCAATATATCTTTTGGGTGGCATAAATAATGGGTAGATAATTATGAAGATGCCGATGATATTAAAAATTCAAATGTAAATTATTTAAATTATGTTCTAACACTGTCACAATTAAAAGAGAAAAACGCTACACCCAGTATGAAAAATAACTGAAAAATTTAAAACTAAATCTGAATGAAAACCAAATACGACTAATGTAAAGGGTAAATCGTTATTTCGTATGTATGTCATGTATGTAAGCTAAAGCTAACTTTGAAACTGTTGAAACCTATGTAACGGTCTCCAATAAAATGGTTTACTTTAGTTTTACCATTATTATTACATCACTACGCACGCTACTACGTAGCTCATAAACATGGTACTTATCGTTTACCTAGTTTAGGGAGCAAACTACGTAGCCATTAATATCTAAAATAAAAATTTGTTGATTTAAAATAAACTAAATTTAACAATAAACTTAAAAAAAAGTCTTCATTACAAAAAAAAAGTGTTCAAAGGAAAACATAGAAACAAAACCATCGATAGTATGAAAACATCGCAACTGAACCATCGATGGTAAAAACATCGAACATCGAACGTTAACCATCGATGTTTTTGGAACATCGGCCATCGATGCTCATCCCTACTGTGTAGACGGTGAGAAATGACATAGGTCCAGCTGTTGTTGACGCGTGACGTCACCTTGTGTACAAAAGCAGTCGATCCGAATTTGACTGGAAATCATGTTGATGCTTTTTCAAAACAAAATTTACATGATTCTTACATGTTCAAAATTGCGTTGAGCCCAAACGTCGGTTTAAAGCTTTGCGTTGAGCCCACCGCGAGTTTATTATTAGTAACCTCGGAGGCGCCGGAGACTAAAGCATGTGCGGTGAGCCGGCTACCCAAAATCACTCTCAGCGGTGGATACTGTAGGAAACTGATGAGCCGGCCACCCACGAGTCCGAAATGTAATGCTTTGCGTTGCAGGCAATTGAATTACATTAAGGCAAAAGTGTATTGGATTTAAAAAATATTGTGGTTGTTTGGGATGTTATAACTTTTTGTATATTGCCAGTAAAACGCCATGGTGACGTCTATGCGATAATGGCTTCACTGATATCACTGTATACTATTTTTCGAATTGTTTCACTATAGTTTTGTATCACGAACATCACAATTCACAATAGCACCACTAACCTTTTATTTTGAACATATTCACGTAGAGGAGGTCCAGCTGTTGTGACGCGATGTAAAACTATCGATGTTTATCATCGTGAAGAGTACATCGATGTTAAAAAAAACGTCGTTATTAAAACATCGATGTTTTTATGCCAATGTTGCAATTCAAATAAAAAAATCTATGCTTTTTATATGTTTGTAATATTAAAACTAATTGGGGTTGAATAATAAATAAGTTTACTCACTTACCTTATCAGAAGATTCTGAAAGTGGAAACCTCAACACTTAGGTAAAGGCGAGGTGACATTAAAATAATTTAACTCATATTCATAATTAACTAAATCTGCTCATTATTATTTATTATTGTAATGATTATAAAGTGTTTGATTATATAGTGAACAAACATACATAAAACCACCTACTTTAACAAAAACAGAAACCTCTTTAAATCTATGTCAGGTTTGTTTACTCCTAGTGAAAGTTTAAGTTAGTTTGGTAATTCTCAAAAGAGAAATTTTACCTTCTTCACTCTGTCCTAAGGTAGTGATCGGCAGCGAAAACTGCTATCACAACTTCCTTAGCTGAAGAGGCCAACTGAAGCCGAAACAGAGACAAGCAAAAATAACCAGAGCGTCGTGCTCAAAGTATAAGTTTGTGTTTGTCAAGCAATCTGTCAAACGGTAGTCCTTCAAAGCATTTAGTGAGAATTACCAAATTGTAATTTTGATACAAAACTCCTCAGTGGCAAACTTCGCTTGTACTTTGTCTTTCGACTTTGACTCATGTACTTTGTTCAACGTTTTTAAATTAGTATTCCCAAAGAGAGATAGAACTATAAATTCTCGTATTTTCTTTTAAACAGTAAAAGCTTAAAATCACAGTGTAAAGTAACATTGTTAATACTTTTCTAAAACTAATTTATCTAAAACTTTGTTATCGATAGTATGAAAAAACATCGCAACTAAACCATCGATAGTAAAAATTTTGAAAAACGCCACAGTGACGTCACAGCGACGCAACCAATGGCATTGGTCTGATGCAAATAACCCACGAATTTATCAAAACCGCTTAATAAAGCTGATGCCTGATTGGTAGATACAAAAAAATAGCGCGTTTGTAAACCATTAATTTTAAAATTTTGCATATCCTCAATTGTAATTGGTTGGTACTGTGTGTGCGTGTCAGTTGGAAAGAAATCGGCGGCAACTCTAGTTTATTCGCAGTTTCGTTGTTGTAGCGAACGTTGAGGTACGGTTATCGTGCATTTAATTATTTTTGTGAATTCAGTGTTTTTGTTTGTGTTATTATGTGGCGTTATTATTAATTATTTCTGTTGTTTTGAGTTATTATTATAACATATATTATTATTATAACATTATTTACTCAATGGCCTGCCATGATATTCAGTGCGGTGGGATGTCAGACGAATGCATTCGAATGACTGAGTCTGAGATTACTGACTTTTTAATTTCCCACGAGGTTATTAAAGGGTCAATAAATTGTCCTTCGTGTGGGTCCCTGTTGGAACTGAATAGACAGACATTATATTTTCGTTGTCACAATTTGCGAGAAGTAGTGGCTAAAAACACATTAAGGTAAGAGTTTCATCTTTTCATAATTATGGTAATGCATGCATTTCATGTGAGCGCGCGCGCGTGTGTGTGAAATATTTCTTTTTCTATTCTTCTATGTTATATAAACACGGGAAAAATAATTTTAAACGGCGGTTGAACCTATTTACGAAAAATAAAATAAAATAATTACTCCCATAAGACGCCAAATTAACTGTGAGATATGACATTTAAAGATTTTTAATTTTATTTAGTAGTAGAAAAACGCGTGTTATTTGGCGCGTAAACGTATGAATTGCAGCGATAGGTAAGCCACGTAATGACGTCATAACTTGTCATTCGCTTTGCATTAGTGTGCCGTCGCTCCACTGCGGTGATCCCACAACCTACTCAGTTAATATGGCGCTCATTCACTTTACATGCGCGCTTATGGGAGTAGGCTATTTATTTTATTTTTTTCTTCGTAAATAGCTTCAACCGCCGTTTAAAATTATTTTTCTTGTGTTTATATAACATAGAAGAATAGAAAAAGAAATATTTCACTGCAATATCAGCATTGATGAGAATTGTCATAATTACCAAAATTAATTTCAATTTGGATGTGGTTCTTCGTTGTATGTTGACATTGTCCACAAGCTAGAAGAATTACTCGATTGTATGTTAAAATATCTTCCGTTACAGCAAAAAGTTACCAAGGTTTCCTGTTTACTTTTTATTTCCGTTTTAATGTCTGAATTAATAATTCCAGCTTTCACATCAGCATATATAAATGTAAAACTTTTTTCAGGCCTGCATATGCTGTAAACACAACACAATGTCTAGACTAAGCTTGGAGGTTGGTAGCTCTAAAGGTACCACTAATTTAATGTATGTGGATTTAACCAATATAAGAGTGCATTATAAATGTAATGATTTCCTTTCTAATCTAAGCTGATATTGGGGTGACATTTTTTTTCTTCTACTCTTCTATGTTATATAAACACGTGAAAAATAATTTTAAATTTCACCTTTCATGCGTGGGAGTAATTATTTTATTTTTTTTCTTCGTAAATAGGTTCGACCACCATTTAAAATTATTTTTCCCGTGTTTATATGACATAGAACAATAGAAATAAAAATATATCATACACACACGCATGTGCGCACAAGAAATGCATGCATATAATAATGAAACTCTTACCTTAATGTGTTGGGGGATACAACTCGGCTGCGGCTCTGAAGAAGTCATGGAGGCGGAACATTAGTGGGTGGCACCTCTTAAACATGAATTCCGCCAGATATCCCAAGAAATGTTGTTCACTGCGCCCGAATCGTGGGATACCATTTCGCACTTCTCTCCATGCCCTCTCAACCGTGTTTGTGTGAGCACTGGTAGTGGGGTCCACGAAGCTTTTCTTATAATTCACACGTTGGTGAACGAACCCCGCTTCTTCCAGGTACTCATATGCTTTCCAGCAGTCACTGATTATAGTTGTGCCTGGAAGAATCCACTCCTCAATTATGTTGAGGAGAGTAGCGGAATCCTGGTGCTCAACCGGTATTAAAAAAACACTTCCCAGAACCGCATTCCACTCCCCCGAACACCACTGTCCTTCAATGGCCCTGCCCCGATTATATTTGTGGCGACCAAATTTTGCCTCGTCGACTTCTACACTCTTTCCAGCCCCCCTCCCCCAGCTTAGATGAAATGCGCTGGGCGTCGAAAATAAAAACTTCTCGACAAAAGCTGTACCAGTCGACAACGAAGCAGGAACTCACATCATAATTCATCATGAGAAGGTGTTGACGAGGCGGAGGGTTATGAAGGATGTGGCAGACCAGGTAAAAGTAGGTGGTTGTGAGAGGATGGTGGGTCTTAGAAAGGAAACTACCTTCTCGTGCTGACCACATGATGTTACATCTCCTCTTTTTTTTTAGCCACCACTTGTCGCAAATTTTGACACCGAAAATATAATGTCTGTCTATTAAGTTCTAATAGGGACTTCAACATGAAGGACAATTTATTGACCCTTTAATAACCCCGTGGGAAATTAAAAAGTCAATATCAACTCATTCATTCGAATGCAGTTGTCCGGCTTCCTACTGCACTGAATATCATGGCAGGCCATTGCAGTATTAAATATGTTAATAGTATGTTTATTAACAAATCTGGTGTTTCATAAACAATATAAATAATAATAACACCACACAATAACACAAACGAAAACACTGAAATTCACAAAATAAAACCGCTACACGAGAATACACTAAAAGGACTACCTTATTGCTCGGGCAAAACCATGCGAATAAATAGTGTTGGCGCGTTTTTGTCTAAACGGACACACACACTCATGACAAACCAATTAGAAGTGAGAATATGCAAAATTTTGAACTTAACGGTTTATTAACGCGCTATTTTTTGTTTCAACCAATCAGGCGTCAGCCTTCTCACCGACCGTCTTCATAAATTCGCGGGTTTTTGGCGTCAGACTACACAACATGTGAATTTAAGTAAAATATGTTCAAAAGTAAAAGGTTAGTGGTGGTATTGTGAATTGTGATTTTTGTGATCCAAAACTATAGTGAAACAATTTGAAAAATAGTACACATTGATATCAGTGAAGCCATTATAAACGATTGTGTAAGCAAGATAGGTTAAATGTCATTTGCCACAGTTAATATGGCGCTCATTCACCTTTCCATGCGTGCTTATGGGAGTAATTATTTTATTTTTTTTCTTTGTAAATAGCTTCGACTGCCATTTAAAATTACTTTTCCCGTGTTTATATAACATAGAAGAATAGAAAAAAAAGAATTTAACCCCAATACCAAAACAGTCAGGAAAAGCCAAGCACAAGTACATGAATAGCTGGTGGAACAACGAGCTTCAGGAGCTAAGAAGAGCGCGTAATAACGCTCGGAAAAAATGGAAGAAAACAAGAATAGCTTTAAACCGAAGTCAGTTCAACAAATGCAATGCCATGCTCCGCAAAGCTATTCTTGAGGCTAAGCGAGGGTCGTGGAGGGAGTTCGTCAGCTCCATGAACACAAACACCCCTTCAAGTACAGTATGGAAAAAGTTCAGAGCAACAAATGGAGAATCCTCAAAAAGGATAAATGCAATTAGTCAACCAAACGGGAATCTCCTCCTGGACGATGACTTAAAAGCGGAAGCCTTCAGCAAATTCCTCTCGGATAGGTCAGGTCGTAAGATTTCATGGCCAAAACAGTTAAGCCGAGATGAGCAATGGAACATCTCTATAGGTGCGTGGACCCCGATGACGTCCCTTTCACACTGGCGGAGCTAACAGATAGTGTGGGAAAGCTTAAACGCTCAGCTCCAGGTTCGGACAACATCCACAACGAAATGTTGAGTAACTGTTCCCCCAAAATGTTGACGAAGATCTTGGACCTATTTAACGATATCTGGAAGACAGGCGAAATCCCTCAAAAATGGAAAACGGCCAGTGTTATTCCCTTATTAAAACCTGGAAAGGACGAATCGAAATTGGCCTCCTACAGACCCATCTCATTAACTTCTTGTTTTGGGAAATTAATGGAGTGCCTAGTCAACAAAAGGTTGACTTGGAGGTTGGAGTCTCAAAACCTTTTGGACAAATATCAGTTTGGATTTCGGCCTCAACGAAGTACCACGGACGCCCTGCTATACTTCACAAATAAAGTTTACGAAGGCTTTGAATGCAAGAAGTCCACGGTTGCGGTCATGATTGACTTTGAAGCCGCGTTCGACAAAATACCACATGCCACAGTCATCCTACAGTGTATGAAAATTGGGATTAGGGGAAGATTATTGCAGTTCATAGTAAAATTTCTTGAAAACCGCCAAATAGAAACTGTAGTAAATGACACAAACTCTTCGAGCCACAGAATAGAGAATGGAATACCACAGGGCGGAATAATCTGTCCGTCGCTTTTCAACATTGCCTTACAAGATATCTCAAATGAACTTCCACCTGATGTACACAGTGTTACTTTTGCGGATGATAAAACCATTTGGGAGACGGATACAAACCACGAGAAAGCAATGGAATCCATTCAGCTAGCCCTCAATGTTATAAGCAGGTGGTGTCAAAAATGGTCTTTAAAGATTTCAACCCAGAAAACTGAATGCGCATTTTTCACCAGACGTAATAAGCTCGCAAACTATGTGCCTCTCCTTACCCTTCAAGACGAAATACTTCAGCATAACAGAAATCCAAAACTGTTGGGGTTGGTTCTTGATCCAAAACTTCGGTGGTCGGCACACGTGGAATATGTAATAAAGGCATGTACCCCAAGATTGAACGCATTGAAAGCGGTAGCCAGTCGCAACTGGGGCGCTGACACTTCAATGCTGAAAATGTTTTATCTTGCATTCGTGAGGTCGAAGGCTGTTTACTGTTGTGAAGTTTGGGGTTCAGCTGCAAAAACCCACATAAACAAAATTCAGGCGATCCAATCAGCGGCACTACATCTTTGCCTGGGTTGTACAAAAACCACCGCGATAGCTGCTATGCAAGTTGACTTAGGTGTTGAGCCGATCGAAATGTACATTAGAAGACAAATGTGGACAAAACTTTTGAAAGTCAATACATTACCAATAACTCACCCATTATACAACTTGTGTGCCAATCAGATAAGCATTAAAAATTCGTTCAACTATCAAATGAACATACTGTCGACAACGTTATCGTATAATGTGCCGGAGCAAATTCCACCTGTGTATGATGAACCGCCACGTAGCTGGCCGGGAATAAAAGCGATCGTGGATCTTCCACACAAATTCGGCAAAATGAGTCATCCAGATATACTTAGAGCAGAAACACTAGAGATGATTGACGAGCAGTATAAAAATCATACGAAGATCTTCACAGATGGATCGGTGGACATCGAAAGCGGGAAGTCAGGTGCAGGGTATTTTAACCAGAGTAATGGCGAACGGTACTATATTCCAGCTAACGCACAGTCCAGTATGGACGCCGAATTATTGGCTATAAATGCAGCATTAACCTGCTGTCTTTCCATTGAGCAAAAGCTCATCTGTATCTTGACTGACTCCAAATCATCATTAGAAGCGCTATCAAAATCTGGCACGAGTGCGTACTTCTTTCGTATTAATGAAATAAGGAAACTATTCCTCCAGCTACACAACGAAGGAAAAATGATCACCCTTCAATGGGTTCCATCCCACTGTGGAGTCCCCGGAAATGAAATAGCAGATGGGATCGCAAGGGAAGCGTGCACAATGTATCCAACTAACCTAAAGAAGTTCTCCCTGCTGCAGTGCAGAAGCTCGGGTGACCGACACTTCAGGAGCTCTTGGGAGGACACTTCAGGTCGCAGCTTATACCAAATACAACCTGTGCCGGCCAAGGAAGACATCTACAAGGGAGTAGCGCGTCCGATAGCTGCTTTTGCTGCGAGGGCACGTACCGGCCATATCGTTACCCAAGAATATCTCTTTAGGTTCAATCTCACAGATACGCCACAATGCTTATTGTGTGAAGACGGAGAGGAGAACCTTGAACATATACTTATAAAATGTCATTACCCGATTGCCGCAAGGGATATCTTAAGGATGCAAGTGTCGGGATGGCAAGAAATCATGAACAATAAGAAGTACTGGGCTATCGCTTCTATGATCTACCATGGACATCGGGCTATCGGCTACAGTTGAAGCTGGACGCCTGCAGGAAGAAGTAAGAAGAAGTAAGTAACCCCAATACCAGCTTATATTAGAAGGAAATAATTACCAAATGTACTGAAAGTAATGGCATAGTCAAATATTGTTATACAACATACAGGACAAGTTCAAGACTAAATGTAATATTATTATAGCTTGCATAACCCACACCTGGACAATCATAACCTCACTGTGCCTGCATAACTGACTACTACCATAAGGTGACTAATAATTATAAATATGAAATAATGAAACATACAGATATTCAACAGAATACGGAAAATTGCTGTTAGTGGCATTTATGGAAAGTATCAGTAGATGAATATATTTTTAGGCATGTGAATATAAGTAAATATGTGATGATTTCTCAAAACTATGCTTTTGTGATGTTTTCAGAATGATTCAATGCACATTAAAAATTGAATTGTAGTTACTCAGGTTGACAATTTGAAATGACAAATGAATTTATTACAGTTCTTACAAATGAAAACAAGAAAATTATGATGCTCACTATATTATTATTGAAACGATTTATTATAATTTGTATTGAACTGAACTAAAGCAAATAAAACTTTTTGTAGACTTCCAAAACAAAATAAAACTTTCAGATTCTGAACACGTTTTGTTCAGACATTATTGTCAGTATATGTTTTATGTATGTAATACGCATTTTTACTTAAGTCAATGTGTTTAATGTAAAGGCAGTGCAATTCAGCTCGAACAGTAACAGTAACGGAGCCATGTTATATTGTGCATGAAATAGTTTTGTGGCGGAGGCGGCATAAACTAGTTTTATAGTTTCTTGTAAGAAATTTATTTTCAAAACGGATTGTATATATATTTCTGGTTTGGTCAGTACTGTATTGTATTAAGCCAATACATGACATTAGATATTATTAAAATACACATAGTAAACTAAAAATCTATTACAAATGTGTATGTTAACCAACTACTGAATATTATTATTTGGCCATGCACAGCCATTTATTATAAACAAACAGTTCAACATAAACATACTATGATTGCAAGGTGGATATCCCTATTTTCACTATGTTAAATTCTGAAAATTGAGATGCATTTTTCAAAGAAATAACAAAATATAAAATATAATTTTGTTTTTAATCGTACAATATCTTTCATATAACATCAGTATTGACACTTGGGAATGCACAAGAAATTCAGATTTGGTGCTCTTTCACTTTGCCATTCATAGCTGATGTTAAGATGTCCTTCCCATACCAACAAATAAATGTTGCCAATTCTTATCAGCTCGAACAAATGTCTCTTTTCAGTGATATAACACCATCACGTTTTGTATCTGTTAGCCTAGCTGTTTTTGTATGTGGTTTGTTTTACTAATGTGTTATTAGGCTGTCAGAAATTATATCAGTGACATGAATATCATTAATGTTACCCTTCATGTTACTGGAAAACTCTTCAAAGTGTTCTCAGTGGATCATGAATTCAATCAGTCCCAGTTCTCCTTTTTATATGCAGTTTACAAACTATGAAATATTGTTCCATTGTCCATTATGGTATTTCAAGTCATTAAAAATTATAATTTCTACACGATTTCTAATATTATTTGTCAAAGATTTTCTGTTTAAGACCAGATTAAATTTACTGCACCCTGAAAGCTATAAACATGAAACGCTGTAATGTGTCAAAAAAGGGGTTTTTTATTTTTTATTAAATTTATTCAATATCATCATTGTAAGTTCCTTGCAAAAAGGTTCTATTCAAACAATGAACCGTGAAGTAACTTTTTGAGCGGAGTGTAGCTGGAGAATGCGATAGTTGTTTATAAACTGAATGTTTGTCACGTACAGCTACGCGCATACACTCGACGGAGCGCGGTTTCTACGCACAAAAAAATCTGAACCGATGCTGAGAAAATGGCGAGGCATAAAGATTTCCGTGCCACATGCTCTGTAGACGGCGGAAATCAAATAAAGGCTCCTCCCACCAAAGCCTCTGATATCGTCTCCGTTTGACAACACTAGCTTGTGGCCCATGGACAATCCAGACATAATGTACATTGACGAAAAATTCATAACCTGAAGGCAGTGCGTTTCCTGTTGAGCCACCAGAAAAAGTGGGGAGCCTGGTTCGCAGTTGCCGGGCAGTCGACATAGAACTCCAGACCACGCGTGGTCAATAAAAACATCGCTCGAGCTAGTTAGGGTCGGCCGACCAATAAATTGTGATTTAAAAAATGTATAAAAGAATATAAAACGTATAGATCCAGTGGGAAGTCAAAATAGACAGTGAGAACGTAATTTCGGACATGTGAGTGAGTAAATCTACAGAGTGCAACACGTGGTCGACAGAATGAACAGAGAAGTACCAGTGCAACTTTCTTTTTAATTTTTTTTAATTATGCTAAATTTCATATAGTGCTAAATTTGAAGTAAAAGGGGAACATTTAAATATAATGAATGAATGAGAGTATGCACAAGCTGGGTTGCTTTAAAATTTCAGTAGCGTTACTATAGATTAAGTTGTTCTTTTGCTTTGTCCTTTTAGTATGTAGTTTCTCCAACAAAGGAGACAATAACCAATACTTTGTATTTTCAAAATTAAATATTTGTTAGAATGTTTAACGTCTGAGATTATCTAAAAATGTGATGAATGGTGAAAGAATTACAAATAGAAAAGCAAATTTCAAATGAGTATTAATAAAATGGATTAGTAGCGTAACCATGTGTTAAGTCAATTATTACGCCAAACTAACATCACCTATCCCGTATGGAAAATTTCGCCTAACGAACCTGGTAAATAAGTAAAAGTGTTTCAAGGTCTCCATACCTACCCTTTAAAGATATCGGTGGTGACTTATAAATAATTTGGAATCTTCTGTGCTTGGTAAGTCAGGGTGGCGTGTAAGTGTGAGGTAAGTAAAAGCAACGGTGTGGAAATTGGTAAGTTAAAAGAATAGAATGTAACAAATGGCGATCCCTGCCAGTATAACCCAAATGAAATTATTCATATGGTTTTAGGCCTGATTTGAAGTATGAAATAGGTGGTGGTAGTAGGCGGTTTTTGTAATAGAAAGAATTACAAGATTTGTGGTTAGAGGTTAAGACGTAAAATACTAGAAATGAATTTAGACCCAAATACAGTAAAAGAAAGCATGGTAAATGAACAGATGATATAAATGATTCAGGAATGGAGACCACTCCAAGCCTGACAGATGAATCTGTAATAATTAGTGAGGCAGGAGCAAATTCCACTCCCGTAGCAACTAAAATAAGAGAAAAAGAATTGTCACTAAATGACATTTAATCTTATCAATAAACCATTTGATGTTAATGATATTAAATTTGATGTTCAGAATGTAAAACTTAACGATATTAATAAACGTTTCGATGTTAATGATAAAAAATTTAATGGATTGAGGGGTGAGATTAACGAACGTTTTGATATTAATGACAGTAAGTTTAATGAAATAAATACCAGAGTCAATGGTATAAAGAGTGAGATCGTAAACGAGATAAATGAGCGTTTCTATACTATTAAACAACAAGTGATAAGAGTCTGTAAATGAACAATTAAATAGTCATATTATCAATGTAAACAAACAGGTGTCAGATGCAGCCAAAATACAAGTTAATGAACAAATTCATGGAAACAAAGAAAATTTTGAACGTAAAATAAATGAATGTAACACTGACAGTGGGTATAAATTTAATTGTGCAGTTGATAAAATAGAAGAAGTGAGAGATAAAGTTAAGATATATGAAACCAATACTAATCTTAAAATAAATGAAATAGAAAGTAATTGCCAAATAGAGATACAAGCTATACAAGATACAGTAAATGTTATGGATAAACGTAAGATACAATTTGAATGTTCAAATAATTATAAATTTGTGTCAATTGAACAAAGCATAGTTAATGTCAAAGATGAGTTAAATGTAGCAATAAGTAAAAAACTTAGTAATGTTGCTGAACAAGTGATGATTACTAGAGATATGAATATTGATATTGAGTTAGAATTGTTTAATTGTGACAGTAGGGGGGTACACCCCATGCAATTCTTAAATAGAGTGAAAGAATATAATCAGTTTTGTGGTAGTAGTTGGGAGGTACAGTTATTAAAGATAATGAAGTGTTTTAAAGGGAATTCCGCGGTGTGGGCGGAGGTACACAAAATAGATTGGGTAGATTATCAGAGTTTTGAGAGGGCTTTTAGAGGTAAATATTGGTTGGAAGAAGAGCAAGAAGTATTACTGAGTAAAATCATGGGATCCGGTAATTTTGGGACCCACGGGAATAACGTGACTATGTATGTAATGCGGTTATACAATGAGGCGAAATATTTAGAGCCACCGCTACTGTTCCGATCATTTGTCTGACATATAAGTAAGCATTTGCCGCGAGAGATACAGATTACTCTGATGACACGCGAAATTACAGAAGTTACGGAACTTGAGAAAATATTAGATATATTTCAGAACATAAAGGAACGGGATATGAGTAGTCATCCGAACCCACCAGCATCACACATTAACGGGAATTATCAGCAATCTAGGGGAATACCAAACACTTACAGAGGGGCGCGTGGAGATAATAGTGGTAATAGAGGCGAGGGTTGTCTGAGACTGTCAGCGAAGTGAGAGAACATACAACCAGCAAAATCAGCCGCAGAGAGGAGCAGGGAGCAACCGAGGAGCGCCGAGAGGGAATGAAAGTGTCAACAGGAGTAGAGGAGAATACAACCAAGCCGTGGCGGGTACGTCTACAGGAAACTAGAAGAGACAATGGGGAACTGGGCACAGCCATTATCGAAGGAGGACTCTGGGGTCCAAGAAGAATACAACTACCAGAGTAATATTATTATCAAGTTCATGTCGAAGGAGTTATTGGAAGAAGACGACGCAGAAATGATGGAAACAACAACGGGGTTGACAGAGGTAATCGTCAAGATAGAAGGTAAGAACTTTAAAACATTAATAGATACGGGAAGTGAGATATCGGTAATTTCAGAGAATGTAATGAGAGAGTTACAAAAAGTAAATAAGCATATTCCATCATTACCAGTTGCGGGGGTAACAGTAGTGTGGGTAACCGGAGTACGGAGTAAAAGGGTTACTAGACAAGTACAATTAAATATATGCATTAGTGAAACAGAATTCGAAAATACCTTTTTAATGGTTAAGGGACTGAATTTAGATATAATATTGGGAAATGAATTTTTGGAGAGAAATAGATTTTAATAAGAGAATAGTAGAATTTAATAATGGGAGTGAACCAGTCAGGGTTAATTTTAAAAGGGTGACAAATGAGATTAAAGTTATGGGAATAAAAGTAATACATAAACGAGTAGGCGATGGAGACATAGAAACAAGAGTGAATATATGTCGAGAGAGTGAAAGTGTAGAGAGTGAGGAGAGAGAGATGCATATGAGTGATGAGAGAGTATGGGAAAATAGGGCGGATAAATTTTTTAATGAGGGTGGAGTTGTAGGGAGTCCCCAACGACAGGAGTTGTGGGCAGTTGTGGAGCGTTTTAGAGATGTGTTTGCGGAGGTGCCTGGAAAAGCCAGGGACTATGTGTGTGAGTTGAAGGTTCGAGAACACTCACCCTATATGCAGAGGAGTTATCCAGTGCCATTTTCAAAGAGGAGAGCAGTACAAGAGGAGTTGGACAGAATGATGGAAGGAGATATTATTGAGAGATTGATATTGCCATACTCGAATCCAGTGGTAGTGGTCATCAAGAAGGATGGAAAGGTAAGGTTGTGTTTAGATGCTAGGAAAATTAACCAAATTATAATACCTGACCGGGAGTCACCGGAACCCATAAATGAAATTTTTCAGAAATTCAGCGGAGTAAAATATATGACATCTTTAGATCTGACCGCAGGATACTGGCAAGTTCCGCTAGCACCAGAGAGCCGGAAGTATACTGCATTTCTCTTCAATGGTAAGAATTATCAGTTCAAGCGTTTACCATTTGGATTAAACACTAGTGTGGCAAGCTTTATAAAATATTTAGATATGATATTACAGCCTAAGGACTTAGATTTTTTGACTGTATACGTTGATGACATATTAATAGCGTCAAGAACATTTTTAGAACATCTAGAATATGTGTTAGATAAATTACAAGAAGGGGTTTAACGGTAAATTGGGATAAATCCAAATTTCTACAAACAGAAATACACTTTTTAGGTTTCATTATTACTCCAGAGGGAATTCTAGCCAACCTGGATAAAGTAGAAGCTATTATGCGTTTTCCAGAACCAAAAAATATTAAGCAGCTACAAAGTTTTTTGGGTCTTTGTAACTTTTATAGAAAATTTCAGAAGAATTACGCGCAGACGACAGCGAGATTAAGTGCCGTACTGCAGAAAAATAAACAATGGAATTGGGGAGTGTTAGAACGGGAGACTTTCGAGGAGATAAAGAAAAAATGTTCGAGTATGATAATGATGAATCACCCTGATTTTTTGAAAACTTTTTATTTACAGACTGATGCCAGTAACGTCGCCCTGGGAGCGGAATTGTATCAGGAGGACAGCGACAAAGAACACCACAGAATAGCTTTCGCCAGCAGATCCCTATTGGCAGCGGAAAGAAATTATACCACTACAGAAAAGGAGTTACTCAGTATCGTGTTTGCTGTAGGGAAATTTCGTACCTACATTCTGGGGAACAAGACAGTTATCAGGACGGATCACAAAGCACTGTCATTTTTGAACTCCTGCAGACTAACTCATAGCAGATTAACCAGGTGGGTGTTAGCTAATGCTAACACAAGAATGTCACTTTTCATGGGGGTACGTTAAGGGGACAGACAATAAAGTACCAGACACGCTTTCAATGGTAGATGTCATAGAAAATAAAACGGGGAGGGATCTTAAAGAAATAGAGATTTTTCGATTAACAAGGGAAGATAGAATTTTTGGTGAGGAATTAAGGGAGATAAAAAACCTACAAAGATCAGAAAATAAATTGGGTAAAGTAATCGCTAGTTTACAAGCAGATGTAAATGGGTCTGAATATAATACACATTTCCAAATATATCAGGGAATACTATTCAAGAAAGTAGAAGGGGGTGAACGTGATTGGAGGTTGGTTATACCTGAAGAATTAGTAGATAAAATTATTTGGGATTGTCATGTAAGATATGGGCATTTTGGGGTGAAAAAGTGTAAGAATGTATTAAAAGAGTTGTGTTTTTAAGAATATGGAAAGGCGAGTTAGAAGAGTGTTAAAGGTATGCGATTTGTGTCAGAAGTCTAAAGTAGTGAACTATAGGGTAGAAGGGGAGATGAATTTTATAAAAGTAGAGAGACTGTTTGATTTAGTTGCTGTAGATCTGTACGGGCCATTGACCAAAGGTAGAGGTGGAGTAGTGTATGTTTTTGTTGTTTTGGACACTTTTTCTAAGTTTGTTAGGTTGTACAGCGTGAAGAGAGCTACGAGCAGGGTGCTGAGTGAAAAGATCACCAAGGATTACATGATAAACGTAGGTAAGCCGAAGGTAATTTTATCCGATCACGGACCACAATTCATCAGCGGTAAGTGGAGACAGCCTCTTGGCTGGGAAGGCATCATACCCAAGCATACGGCAGTATACCATCCACAGTCGAACCAGGCAGAGCGGGTGATGAGAGAAATCGATAGGATATTCCGGGCGTATTGTCACGCTAAACACACGGAATGGCCTTTGTATGTAAAGAAAGTGGAAGAATGGTTAAATAGTACTACCCACGATTCTACAGGGTTTACACCATACAAACTAATAAAGGGAACCCGGCCACCAAGAATATTAGAACAACTTTTCGAATATCCACCGGAAGAACAGACCATCGACAGAAATGTAAAAATCCAGCTGGCAAATGAGAGTCTACTCAACAAAGGGGAGAGGAGAAAGTGGAGACATGACGAAAAGGGTAAGTGGACCAAATACCAAAGGGTAAGAGGTAGGACAATTAGTGTTGGTAAGGAGACATGATTTGTCTAGTGCACAAGAGAGAGAAATAAAAAAGTTTTTCCTGTTATATGAAGGACCCTATGAAATAGTGGAAATAAAGATGAATAATGCGTATGTACTATGCAACCAAACAATGCAGGAGATAGTGAGTACGCAGAATGCTACAAATTTGAAATTATATTGGTCAAAGTAAGAATTTGAATTTTAATATGTTTTATTTGCTTTCAGAAGGGATCCTCCCCCATTTTCGGGTGGTCACGACCTTACCAATCCTGACCGTGGGTTTTGGCACTTGGAGGCGGACCATGGTTGGCGGAACTTCCTTCGGGTGGTGAAACGACGATGGTCCGGCTCCACCAAAATTGGTATAAATTAGAAATTTACCTATGTTATTGAACGGGGAGGGGGGGCCCTAAGGTATGTGGTACAAAATATTTTACACTCAAGTTGCATAAAAGGGTGCACCATACCACGTACCAACATTGCCTAAGAGTGAATGTAAATAATTTAGTGAGGCTATATTTTAACGAGGCAGTGTATTCACATATTTCAATAGTGTTATTTGTGAAAGTAAAATATTTGCAAATGACAGCAGTACCAGAGTATTTAAAAAAGATGAGTTTTCCTGGAGTGGGGGCGGGGACGAGCAGACGGCGGGTTTGGATAAATGGGAGAGTAAAGAGGGTAGATCTAGTGTTGAAGTTAGTGCAGGGTGATATCAGTTGATGTTAGAAAAGGGGGAACGTGGATTTACGTAGTGTGTTTGCACGTGCCCGCCCACGCCCCAGTAAGACCCCCGTCTTTTTGGGCGATTACTGATGTACTAGCGATAAGGAAAAATTAGCCTCCAAATGTAGATAAGTAACAGTATACGAGGGTTATTCGGAAAGTAAGGTCAGATTTCTTATAAAAAATAAACCACAGATTTTTTCAAAAAACTTTTTTTATTTAATTCCTTACATCTTTCTCTATTTTTCTACATAGTTTCAATTTTTGTTTAAACATTTGTCATAACGTTCTACAAGCTTTTGTATGCCGAAGTCATAGAAGTCTGCCGCCTGTGAGGATAACCAGTCTTTAAGTGCTTCATTCACCTTGTCATCTGTGGCGAAGCGCTTGCCGCCGAGAAACTCCTTTAGGTAGCGGAACAAGTGAAAATCGCTTGGCGCCAAGTCTGGACTGTACGGTGGGTGGTCAATCTGTTCCCATCCAAAAGATCTGTACAGATTTTGGGTTTGAATGGCAGAATGGGGTCTGGCATTGTCATGCAGCAACAAAACTCCAGACGTCAGAAGGCCACGTAGTTTATTCTGTATTGCACGTCGAAGTTTAGTCAGGGTAGCGCAGTAAGTGGCTGCATTTATTGTTATCCCTTGCTGCATAAACTCGACTAACAAGACTCCATGTCTATCCCAAAACACGGTTCCCATAACCTTGCATGTTGAGATCGTCTGCTTGGCCTTGACTTTGACTGGTGATGTCGTGTGACGCCATTCCATTGACAATGTGCCGTCCCCTGTGACAATGTTCTCTAAAAGTTGATCACCTTCCTTATGATATCGGTCCAAAAAATCAAGAGCACAAGCCATTCTTTTCATTTGGTGTTCCTCAGTAAGCAGCCTGGGAACCCAACGTGAGCACAATTTGCGAAATTGCAAATTTTCAGAGACAATTTTGTGCAAAGTTGTTCTACCCACATTCGGAAATTCCAATGCTAAAGTTGAAATTGTGAATCGCCGGTCTTCACGAATTTTTTTGTCCACGGCATTGACCAAATCTTCTGCGATCACTGATGGTCGGCCTGATCGCGGTTCATCATGGACATTATCCCGTCCGTCCTTGAAAGCTCTCACCCACTTACACACTTTGCTGTCACTAATCGCATTGGGGCCGTACATTTCACTTATCTGTCGATGAATTTCCGCTGGCGAAACGTTCCTTGCTGTCAAAAACTGAATCACTAAACGTATTTCACAGTCGGCGGGCTGATCAATTGTTTTAAACATTTTGAACTGACACTGTAAACAGCACACTGCAACAATACCAATGCAAATGGCGTCGTTTGACGCGCAAGGGATGCCGGGAGTCTGTGCACATTCGCGTTTCAATGTTCGTGCGTCATTCGATTAGCTACGGCGATTTGGACCTTACTTTCCGCATAACCCTCGTATAATTTGGAATGTTTATAATTTTAAATCTATGTCAGTAGCCATATTTTATTTTAAGTGAACAATTGACCATACATAATTATGAAGTTTGTAGTACAAGTTAAATAAGATAAAATGTTTGATGTTTGAATGGTAAAGTATAGATGAAGCTCACAGATATTAAAGTAAATAATAATATAAGCAAATACATAAGAGTTTACCATCCGAGAATTGTAGTAACGGTGTCAGTGTGAAACTTATATGTCTTTTGGTAGTTTCCCCTACATTTCGGGCGGTCACGGCTTCACCGAACCCTGACCAATGATTTATAATGTAAATATATTCTAAATTGGTGAACATAGAAATTAACCGGGGGGTAACTCAGGGGATCTACATAACTATGGAACAGCGGCTATCATCGAAGGTGGTGATAGTGCCGTTTTAAGGGTGTGTGAATCATTATAGTAGGATTACTGGTGTCCTCGGACATCAGTAATGCCGAATTTTTTCATAACGCTGAACCAAGAAAGGTATAGGCAGCGTCTATACCCTATATAAACTTCAGTTCTTGGGGTGGAAATGGGCACCACACTCCACCAGCAGGAAACAATAGTGTGTGTGGAAAAGGAGCTGGCCGTTATAGGCCAGGGGCACAGATAATGCATCTGTGCATAAGGCAAATGCTCGATCTGGTTTATCCGGCGGGTGGTTACCTAATTGTAACTGGGTATAAGGGGGGAATTAAGAAAACGATGTAGTAGGAGTGGTAACTGAGAAATCAGTGAGAGGGTGACGACATCTGTAAACAGAGCGACATTCAATTTCACTTACTCTAAAGAGAGAGTTGGTGGTTGGTGACCCAGTTCCTGTTCAGTAACAGTTGCTATAACTATGATTCGATGATTAGTGATGTATTTCACTTATGAGAACAATCGATTTTAAGTGTTAGGGTCAGTTCTAATGATGTTAAGCTAGGAGAACATTTATGATAATAACTATATAATTTTGTGTATTTGTGTTAATTGTATGCAGTGTGTATAGAGAAAAAATTCACCTGACCATGAGATAGCAGCTGATGGCTGGTGTTATATATGTAGTATGTCACTTATAATTGATTTGCAGATTTTTTATCAATATAATTAAATGTGTAAATAATAAATTTTCAATGTGCTTAAGAGGTTTTAAGTTAAATGATGAAATTAATTTGAGATAGTTATGAATTTTCAATGAGTAAGAAAAGTTAGAAGTTAGGTGATAAATATTTCAATAAGGCATTTGAATCAGTTAGAGTTAACTTTAAATGGGCGTTAAACAGAATAAGATTCTTGGGAATAAAAGTAAGATAGAAACTGAGTATTAGTAGGGACACAGTAGCGATAGTGAACATATGTAGAGTAATGAGATTGATGTAATTGGAGAGCAATTAGATGATGGTGAAATTTTGTAATGGGGGTGATGTGATAAGGAGTCCTCAACGAAAAGCGTTGTGGCGGGAGGTGAACCGTATGTGCGTTGGCGGGTTACCTGGGGGAGACCAGGAACAAATAAGGGAATGAGCATAGGGAGGGAACACGCATCCTAAGTACAAAGAGGGTAAAGGGTATTTTGTTATAAGGGTAGAATGATTCGAGGTGAGTTAGGGTAGTAAGTTAGTGGAGAGAAATGTTTTGAAAGATGGGTGTCATCCTATGTAGATCTGTTAGTGATTGTTAGAGTCAAAAGGGGGTAAGATTGTATTTTAATGCCTTTTCAATGAAGTAGATCATTGTGGATAATTGGGGATCACCCAAACCAATTAATGATGAAAATGTTAAATAAAAGAAAATCATAGTAAAAAAGTAATAATAAATGAACCAAGTAAGAGATTTAATAGAATTTGAAAATAAAATTAAAACTGTAAGGTGTGTAATTTCTGATCAAACTTAAATGTGAATTGTTTATTTTAAGGTAATAAAAACAATGTTAATTATGAGTGTACAATGCTATATTATGTTGTACTGTGTTAGAGTGTAAGTATTATAAACATATGTTGTGTATTTATCATGGTATTGATTTGTGTAGTGTATATAGGGTAAGGTCATTCACCTGACCCAGAGGGATAGCTGATGACTGGTATGAACTGTATAATGGTCAATATAACCAATCCATATGTTCTTGTAACAATCAATGTAAGTTTAATTTATATTTTATTGTATAATTTTCTTCCTATTGTCAGAAGACAGGTTTAGTAAAACATTATTACATTTTATTAAAATTTTTTCTAAAAAAAAAAATTATTTTTTGCGTGAAGTAGAAATTGTGTTTTTATGTGCAGGATATATTGCTGATTATATGTTAATGTATTAACTGAATTATATTGTTCATAGTATATGTGTTGTAAACAGATGTAATGATAAGGGAATTTATGATTTAATAAGGCGTTCAATTTATTTTGTTTTTTGTTTATGATTGTTAGCAGTTAATTAAGAAGAATTTGTAAATTCATTTTAGAGATTTTGAAATTTTGCAAGTAAATGGAAGGAGATCAGGAAATTAATGGTAATATTGTAGCATGACAGATAATCCACTAAAAATGAATTCCATTAACATCATAAAAACATTTAAATTACAAATAACTCAAAGAATTTCAAATGAAATTAATTTAAACTTCAAAGAAAAACACCACTATAAAAGGAAAAAAGTAATTAAGTAATAAAAGTGCAACACTAAAACGCTAGAAAATTTAAATCTAAAGAAACTCATATATAAATCAGGAGATTACCCAGGAAGTTTAGGAGCAGGTGATAAAGAAGATACCCCGAACCCAAGAAGGAAGAGGAAGTTTAGGAGCAGGTGATAAAGAAGATATCCCGAACCCAAAAAGGAAGAGGAAGTTTAGGAGCAGGTGATAAAGAAGATACCCCGAACCCAAGAAGGAAGAGGAAGTTTAGGAGCAGATAATAAAGAAGATACCCCGAACCAACCAACGGACAAAACAAAACCAAGTACCTTGGAAAACCCAAGAAGGAAGAAGAGAAGAAAAGAAGAAATAGGATGGAAGAACTACAAGAAATACCCATTAATACACCTATTATTAACGACAATGAACCCCAAACCAAATGTTAATACCACCAAAGAAAGTATAACACCCCAAAACCTCATAAAATTGTAAATTAATTATAGACAAAAGTATTTAGTAGTGTGATAAGAAGTGCACCAACTAAAGTTATTATATAGTAAAATAAACAAATCTTCACAGTCCATTATGACTAAAGGTTTGGTCTGAGAATATAGTAAAACTCAAATATAAGTCAGAACCAACAGTGTATGTGTACCAGTGTAAGTGATTTTAAATATAATAAACTTCAAGTTAATGTGTAACTATTACTTAAACAAGGTGCTGTAAAATAACTTTTATATTTTATATAATTACAGAATTAACAAGTGATGAATTGAAGAATTGAAGTGAAAAATATTTCTAATGTTTCATAAAAGAGGTCACTTTTTATCAAAAAACATTCATAGAAATACAAAGGATAAAGAGAGTAGGTGGGGGAATAATTACACAAACGGGGGATTAATTTAAAATACAATATAAACAGAAAAGACTGTGATTGACTTAAGTTCAATAAAAATTAAAACATTTTAAATGGCTAATTATGTTTAGAGCCTATGAACTCCACTTTTCAAAGAGTTCTAATAGAATAAGATTTATATTTAGTGTAAGAATGTTTAGTTACATAACAGTGTGCATACAGCTTAAAATGTTTATGTATGTATGCTGTACCAGATTATAAAATGTTTATTATGTATGTTAAAAATAGTTCAAACTAACATGTCTAACTTTGGAGACTGCTAGTTAGTTAAATATTTTTTTTTGTATTAGTAGCATGAATAATATGCTACAGGTATCAATAGTTATGTAAGCAATTTTATTTAATGTTATGTTAACTTTAAAAAGTCAGAGGAGGTGTAGAAATAACTTTATTTAAAAAAAACAATATATGTAAGATACTAAGATCTAGGCCAAATAATGAATTCCCAAAAAATAATATAATTGAGTAAATAAGTCTGATGAACCATGTAAACTAATAAGATTTATGTAAGGTGGATCGATCACCAACTAATATAACTGATCCTATACTTTAAAAGAGTAATATAAAAAGATGTATTAAATTATTAAAAATTTTCAAAATGTAATAACTAACTATTTCAGAGGAGGAATAGTAAATTCATGAATTATAACTAAAAGCCAGATAAATTGACAAATTTATAAGAAATTAAGGAAAGGTAGGGATTTATATCAATCTAGAAGTTATTATAATCATATTTATAACACCAAACATGACTATTATTTTGGACAAGAACAGGAAGCAGAATTTTGGGCCTATATTTCCAAAAAGACAGAAATATGGCAATTTTAACAAAAATCTTTATAAATATCGACTATTATATCAAATTAAACAGAATGAGGTAAATAAACCAATTATGATGTTAATAGTTCATGAAAGCAATCTATAAACTAAAAATATTCTGTATATAATGTATTTTATATTCACATAAATAGGAAGTGAAATATATTTAAACAATACTTTTTTCATATTAACTTGGCAAGATATTTCCTGAGATGAAGGAAGTAAAACAGTTCTTTATTAACATTCAACGCGAACGGTTGATATTCGACCACGTTAAGAATCTTTATAACGTACCGAGTAATGGCGTATGAGGTTATGAATTGAAAACGAGAGTTACCGAATTATTTACTTTAAACATAAAATCAGTGTACTACACCAACACAAAAAGTGAAAACAAATAATACCTATCAAAATATAAGTGAATTCAACCAATAAAACTATACCACATTGATAATTCACTCTACAATGAACTTTAACATTTTTCAACATATATGCTATACAATTGAACACACCTAACACCAGACAATTAACGCCAGTGAACACAGAACACTTCTTCAGGACACCTTTAACAACACCATAGACAATATACCATATTACGGAGACAATAAAACGGCAGTGAAAGCGTTTTTATTAACAGAATTTATAACCATCGTTTCTGAATTTTCTTCAACTACGAGACGTGCCCCCATCTTGAGCTCCCGTCATGCAAAGTGTATATCAGCCGAGAGTCGTCGCCAGCGGGATTGGTCTGAATCATTAAATATTATAAACGTTATAAATTATTATCCATGTGTCATTTATTAATTATTAAGAATTATTTGTACATGTTATACTTTCTATGCTTGCTCCCTTCTCTGACTATATAATTATACCCGCTAAAAGAACCATTCTAACATTTATATAATATAACCTGTAATTGTAAAATCGACCAAGCCCTGTGAAAGAGTCGAACATTTGAACAATATCGATTTTAAATCGATCTTTTAGAAATATTGTCAATAAATTAAATTAATTCAACTATCTGGATTTGGAATTATTTCACATATTAAAATAAGAGTTTGAGTTAACTACAGGACTTACTGGGAGACGACAAATATTAAAGGAAAGTGATATATTGGAGCAGAGCAGAAAATCGCAAATCGATTATTATAGGAAGACAATCTGATTAACTCCAGATTCATTTAAGGTCAACCAGAAGTGCATATATTAACCAAATCAACTCACCGAATTTTAAAATTTTAACGAAACCACAGAACAAGAATTATTTATAAATTATTAGAACTATAAACAAACATAAACATTTTTTTTGAAAAAAATTTAAAAAAAAATTTTTTTTGTACAACACAAAGAATTATTTATTTGTACTTGTTACAAATTTTCGTTCAACTAGAGGGCTTCAATTAGCAATTGGAAGACAGTAAATTACCCAATTACTAATTAAGCTTGCCAGCGGTTATACCGTCAAGAAGGGCAACAATGTAAAAACAAAATGGCGGAACTTACACGAGAAGAGAAGTGGGACAAGATAATAGAAATGTTCCAACAAATGATGGACGAGAACAGACGGTTCCATCAAGAATTGATTAAGGATATGAGAGAGGACAGATTAAAAAGAGAAGAATTAAGAAATGAGAGGACCAAAGAAATAAGAAATGATAGCCAACCAGAAACAGAAGAAATACCATACAAAAAAACAACGGAACCAGTAGTAGTAGTATTACCTGAAAGGAAAACTAACGGAAACAAAGAAAATACTAAAGATAAGGAAATTGAACCAAAGAAAATGAGAAGAACGCATCCAAGGAAATTAAAGAAAACTAAGGAAGAATGGGAGATGATGAACCATGGTTTAATGGATGTCAATAATATCCCAATTACCAACCATGAAGAAATAAGGAATTCCAGAGATTATGGAAGTAGATTAAAGGTAATGTCGGAGATGGTTTACCAATGGGAAAGGACCAGAGGTAAATGGAAGACAACAAGGATAAGAATATATTGTAGATTGTCAATGGTATCATTAATCAGTGATGGACCAGAGACGCATTGGTGTATAAAACAATATGATAAAGGGAACCAAATAAGCTTTGTAGCCAACAAAGTAATAACGGCAAGAAAAATGAAATACAAGGCAAAAGCAAGAGATGTCACTAGTACCGGAACGATTATGAAGACAATGGTCATCCGGACAATGAGAGCAACTGAAATGACAGACCATGGTTAAATCAAATACTACGCACCTCCACAAAAAGGGACGGATGTTATGATAACCGACGACGGCAAAAAACCATTTCCAAGAAAAAGAAAATAATTACCATTGAGGAGAAATGGAAAGATGTGACGTCTCCCTTGTTAAGACAGCACAAAAGTCGGGAACTAGTTCAATTCGTTACCAGTTAATTAAACTAGCTGCCGTTGTTAGTAAAACTTCCTTACCAACAAATTACAACACAATTTTTACATAGGAAATAGACAAGGATTGCACAAATTTATTCACTCACTTTGTGTTAGCAAAAACATCTCTTTATTACTATTCAAATCTCATGATTTACTTTGTTTTTCAAAAGAATTACTCTAGTAAATTTTGCTTTTAATGCTTTAAAAATATTAAGTGTATTATTCCTTTTATCTCAAAAGTACTCATCTAGATGTTGCTTTAAGTACCTCGGATCCGGGTCTGAACTTTGTTAAAAATTAATTTATCACAATTTTAACCAAATTATTGGAAGAATAATATTGGTTGTAAACTACAGAATTACCTTACATTTAGATATAGTGCTATTACTACTACTTCATTACAAAAATTACAAATCTGATAAGTTATTCTTTACATTATTAAAAGTTCTTTAGTGTTCTTTTGTTACTTCTCTTATTGAAACGAATATGTACAAATGTCGTGTTTGGATATCACCTGAATTTAACATGAGGTTGTTGTTGGGTCCTTGGTGGTCATCTTCTGTCGTCTTCTAGGGTGGAGTACGTGGTTCCTCTTGAAGCTACATCGGGTTGATTATATCTGGTCTCGACGATCGGATTTTTACTTGAAGTTCATACTGTTGTAGTTTGAGTTTTCTACGTCTGGAGTTTGTAGTTCACATTTTACACCTTAATTATAGTTCTTACTTTGCAGTACTAGTCTGGTAAGTTACATATCTTACAACTTACAGTTTTATTTTTTAAAAGAGATGTGTCGGCTAAGTTTTCCTTTCTTTATATTTTTTTATAAGTCTACACACACTACATTATTTATTTTTGTTATTATTTTCCACACTACATTCTTCAAAATAAAATCACCTCAAACTGGATATGTTTTTAACGGCATACACCTACGTGTATGTGGACAACACAAAACACATCTTTACATGTCGAAGTTCTACTGGCGACTGCGTGCATAGTTTAGGGGTGAGAGGTCAGTAAGCTGGCGCATATTTACGCACTGAGAAAATAGTTCGTTCTTTTATTTATTATTAATTATTCATCAATTAGAATGTAAATACTTTATGTTAACTTTGTTACGAATTAGAGATTTCCTTATTTATATAGTCGTATTTTAAATATTTAACGTAATTATTATTATTATTTAATTAACTCCTTTCTTTGCGTGTTGGTACGGGACAATTTCAAGTTGATTGAGAAATCTGGGTATAGGTAAGGGTGGATAATACTCTTACTTGTTAGAAACTAAAATTTTTTTATTTGTGCGATTTACGATATTTTTTAAAATCGTCACATCCTCCGGCACCTAACTATGAAAACGGGGTGGTGGGGTAATCATAGAAAATCTAATAAACACAATTATTTTTTTATCTTTCGTGAAATTCCCTTTCTCTCGTTTCTTAACATCTACCTTACTATTATTCACATATACATAAACATTACTTATTTATTAATCTATTTGTTACTCTTAGTTTCCCGTAACTTCACAATATAGTGGCCCGACTGATTACATTGCATACTCTAACTATATTGGTTAGCTTCCTGCGCTTTCTTTATCCCCTGTAAAGAACTTTCTTTAACCCTTGTAAAGAATTATTCAGTGCGGCGCCATTGTGACTGTGTTACGTATTTATCCCTATCTCTCTTAATTCTACTACAGTTATCTAAAGCCAATCCCATACTGGACCTTAGATTCATCCTTAATACTAATTTCTTATTCTACTGAGATACGCGGAATTTCACAAAGGGGGAATCTTTATTTACATTTAGACAATTAGCAGTTACAATCTAAGAGGGGTCAAACACAGGACGCATTGTATTATACACTAGGGTGGTTTACCATTGTTTACTTCGGTACCAATTCAAGACAATAGGGGTGGCTTACTACAATATTTCCGGTACGAACGGGTTTGTCTCTATTACTGTCAAGCTGGGGGAATTATTTTGGAACAAGCCACGACCGGGCATTTACACGACTCAAATATACTTTTATTATTAATTTTGTCTTTACTTATTTTACTTCTACACGTTACACTGTTATTACACGTTATTTTTATTTAAGCTATTATTAAAACTTTTTATTTAAAGTACTTATTATTTATTTTATTTCAAACACTTATAAAACTTGAATTCATTTAAACACATACATATATATATCTTATTACATATGGAATCTTATATTAATTAATCAACATAACTTATCTCACAACAATTCAATTTTCTGTACTGTCATATATAATTAGTCAAAACAAAACGCTAATACCATTGTATAGTAGAGAGGAATTTCATATATGAAAGGTTCATTGCTTTAACAATAGCACAAAGGGTCAGCTGTTTTGGGGAGTCGTCTAGTTGCATAGGGTGGTAATTCAGGACAATTCAAAACAGGAAAGATCGTGTCTAAGGTGGTTTGTTTGGTTGGCGAGGGGAGGTTTTGAATGAGATGCTTACATACAAAGGGAGAGTTTACATTCCTCAACACGTATTTAACATGAACAGACTGGTGTCTACCGACAGGTTTTTAATGGAATACTTACCAGCGATCACTTGTTTATTACGGCAAAGTCGCGATACTAATATTATTATAACTTAATTAAATTTTACTCATTGATTTTTTGTTTATTTCAGAGTGAATAAATTTATGTTTTTCTCAAAGTTATTGTTAACGAATTATAACAATATACAATTATTATTATTTTTACAAAGAACAGTTACGCAATTTTTGTAGGCGTCACGATGCTTACAAACCTATTATATAATTTAGCAAAGCAGAGTATTTTTACACAATAGCAGAGTGGCGCAATTTTGTGACGTCTCCCTTGTTAAGACAGCACAAAAGTCGGGAACTAGTTCAATTCGTTACCAGTTAATTAAACTAGCTGCCGTTGTTAGTAAAACTTCCTTACCAACAAATTACATAACAATTTTTACATAGGAAATAGACAAGGATTGCACAAATTTATTCACTCACTTTGTGTTAGCAAAAACATCTCTTTATTACTATTCAAATCTCATGATTTACTTTGTTTTTCAAAAGAATTACTCTAGTAAATTTTGCTTTTAATGCTTTAAAAATATTAAGTGTATTATTCCTTTTATCTCAAAAGTACTCATCTAGATGTTGTTTTAAGTACCTCGGATCCGGGTCTGAACTTTGTTAAAAATTAATTTATCACAATTTTAACCAAATTATTGGAAGAATAATATTGGTTGTAAACTACAGAATTACCTTACATTTAGATATAGTGCTATTACTACTACTTCATTACAAAAATTACAAATCTGATAAGTTATTCTTTACATTATTAAAAGTTCTTTAGTGTTCTTTTGTTACTTCTCTTATTGAAATGAATATGTACAAATGTCGTGTTTGGATATCACCTGAATTTAACATGAGGTTGTTGTTGGGTCCTTGGTGGTCATCTTCTGTCGTCTTCTAGGGTGGAGTACGTGGTTCCTCTTGAAGCTACATCGGGTTGATTATATCTGGTCTCGACGATCGTTTTTACTTGAAGTTCATACTGTTGTAGTTTGAGTTTTCTATGCCTGGAGTTTGTAGTTCACATTTTACACCTTAATTATAGTTCTTACTTTGCAGTACTAGTCTGGTAAGTTACATATCTTACAACTTACAGTTTTATTTTTTAAAAGAGATGTGTCGGCTAAGTTTTCCTTTCTTTATATTTTTTTATAAGTCTACACACACTACATTATTTATTTTTGTTATTATTTTCCACACTACATTCTTCAAAATAAAATCACCTCAAACTGGATATGTTTTTAACGGCATACACCTACGTGTATGTGGACAACACAAAACTCACACCTTTACATGTCAAAGTTCTACTGGCGACTGTGTGCATAGTTTAGGGGCGAGAGGTCAGTAAGCTGGCGCGTATTTACGCACTGAGAAAATAGTTCGTTCTTTTATTTATTATTAATTATTCATCAATTAGAATGTAAATACTTTATGTTAACTTTGTTACGAATTAGAGATTTCCTTATTTATATAGTCGTATTTTAAATAATTATTGTAATTATTATTATTATTTAATTAACACCTTTCTTTGCGTGTTGGTACGGGACAATTTCAAGTTGATTCAGGAATCTGGGTATAGGTAAGGGTGGATAATACTCTTACTTGTTAGAAACTAAAAATTTTTTATTTGTGCGATTTACGATATTTTTTAAAATCGTCACAAAGAAGAATGAGCAAAGAAACAAAACGGGGATTTAGGAAAGGAAATTAATTAAGGAACTAAACCTTACAGAGGAAATAAGAACAACTGTGCGACATAATAAAAATCATCCACCTAGGTATAAAAGAAAATATAATAATAAGAAATACATTTGAAGTAAAGAAAAGAAGAGGATTCATACCATATTTATGGTACTGATATGATATGTTTACCATATTTATAAAAAATATAGAAACAAAAGGAAAATGAATTTTGAATATAAAACCTATAAATTCAAAAACATAGTAAGATCACCTTACTACCATTATTATGAAAACTATTTAGAAACCAAAAGAAAATGAATTTAGAATAAAACCTATAAATTCAAAAACATAGTAAGATCACGTTACTACCATTATTATGAAAACTATTTAGAAACAAAAAGAAAATGAATTTTGAATTTACAACCAATAAATTAAAAAACATTGTAAGATCACCTTACTACCATTATTATGAAAACTATTTAGAAACAAAAAGAAAATGAATTTTGAATATAAAAAACCGCAAAATTCAAAAATATAGTAAGCACCACTTACTACAAATAATTTATGAAGAAACTATTATGAAATAAAAAGAAAGAATTTTGATTAAACATCAAAATTCAAAAATAAAGTAAATATCAACTTACTGACAAACTATTTATAAAAACTTTATGGAATAAAAGGAAAAGAATTTAGAGATGTAAAACAAATCAATTCTAAAGGATATAGGAATGTCAATTTACAACCAATAAATTGTAAAAACCTTCTATGAAATTATATAAAAAGAAATAAAAACCAGTGATACGATTAACTGAATAAACTTGCGTGGAAATAAAAATAATAACACTTAGAAGTGGTATAAAGAGAAACAATGACCTCATTAAAAGATTAATTAAGACATTCATTTGAATAAAAAACCAGACAGAAGTAATTTGAGAAAAGAATCAAAGTTATAAATGTAATTAAATAAATCAATAATGAAATGATCATGAAATAAGTGTCAAGTGTAATAAAGACAATTATAAGAAAGTTCTAGAACATGGAACAAGTGGAACAAATAAAAACTGAGAAACAAACAAATATATCAGAAATACATGCTACCATAAACAAAAGCAGATTGTAATAAAAAAACCAGAGAAGAATAAAGAACTAATAACAAAAACTTTATGTGATAATAAACATTGATAATTATATTAATAAAAGAGCTTCCCACCATGATACCAATTGAAATAACCATCAAGTTAACAAGTCAGAAGAATAACTGAGATAGGAATATTAAAATCTCTGAGCAGTATACGAAGTGAAGTATCCAAAGATATTTTTAAATAGTAATAAAAGTGTACTATTCTGAAATAATTTTTTTAATAACTGTCTGTAGATAAGTCCAGCAGTATTAATGTTTTTTGAGCAGAGATGATTTGCCTCTATACTCAAATAGAAGTGAAGTATTGGACAGCAGAGCAAGTAGCGTACTGTGCCTCTCTGAACTGCACCAGCTCATGTGTTAGGGAATGATGATGATAGGGAAAAACCAAGAAGAAAAAAGAAAATAAAATAATAAATATGAAACTCAGATGACTATTACTATCAAGGAAGATCAAGTAAGAATGAAATAGATGTAAGCTCAAATATATATAAGAAAAATTTTGAAATGGAAGGAAGTCAAGAATACTAAAAAATATAATAATTATCATAAGCAATTATTTCAGACAAACCAAGTATAGTCTGAAAAAATCACTTCTGGAGGAGGGCAAACTGTAGCATGACAGATAATCCACTAAAAATGAATTCCATTAAGATCATAAAAACATTTAAATTACAAATAACTCAAAGAATTTCAAATGAAATTAATTTATACTTCAAAGAAAACACCACTATAAAAGGAAAAAAGTAATTAAGTAATAAAAGTGGAACACTAAAACGCAAGAAAATTGAAATCTAAAGAAACTCATATATAAATCAGGAGATTACCCAGGAAGTTTAGGAGCAGGTGATAAAGAAGATACCCCGAACCCAAGAAGGAAGAGGAAGTTTAGGAGCAGGTGATAAAGAAGATATCCCAAACCCAAGAAGGAAGAGGAAGTTTAGGAGCAGGTGATAAAGAAGATACCCCAAACCCAAGAAGGAAGAGGAAGTTTAGGAGCAGATAATAAAGAAGATACCCCGAACCAACCAACGGACAAAATAAAACCAAGTACCTTGGAAAACCCAAGAAGGAAGAAGAGAAGAAAAGAAGAAATAGGATGGAAGAACTACAAGAAATACCCATTAATAAACCTATCATTAACGACAATGAACCCCAAACCAAATGTTAATACCACCAAAGAAAGTATAACACCCCAAAACCTCATAAAATTGTAAATTAATTACAGACAAAAGTATTTAGTAGTGTGATAAGAAGTGCACCAACTAAAGTTATTATATAGTAAAATAAACAAATCTTCACAGTCCATTATGACTAAAGGTTTGGTCTGAGAATATAGTAAAACTCAAATATAAGTCAGAACCAACAGTGTATGTGTACCAGTGTAAGTGATTTTAAATATAATAAACTTCAAGTTAATGTGTAACTATTACTTAAACAAGGTGCTGTTAAATAACTTTTATATTTTATATAATTACAGAATTAACAAGTGATGAATTGAAGAATTGAAGTGAAAAATATTTCTAATGTTTCATAAAAGAGGTCACTTTTTATCAAAAAACATTCATAGAAATACAAAGGATAAAGAGAGTAGGTGGGGGAATAATTACACAAACAGGGGATTAATTTAAAATACAATATAAACAGACTTATGTTCAATAAAAATTAAAACATTTTAAATGGCTAATTATGTTTAGAGCCTATGAACTCCACTTTTCAAAGAGTTCTAATAGAATAAATTTATATTTAGTGTAAGAATGTTTAGTTACATAACAGTGTGCATACAGCTTAAAATGTTTATGTATGTATGCTGTACCAGATTATAAAATGTTTATTATGTATGTTAAAAATAGTTCAAACTAACATGTCTAACTTTGGAGACTGCTAGTTAATGTTAAATATTATTTTTTTGTATTAGTAGCATGAATAATATGCTACAGGTATCAGTAGTTATGTAAGCAATTTTATTTAATGTTATATTAACTTTAAAAAGTCAGAGGAGGTGTAGAAATAACTTTATTTGAAAAAACAATATATTAAGATACTAAGATCTAGGCCAAATAATGAATTCCCAAAAAATAATATAATTGAGTAAATAAGTCTGATGAACCATGTAAACTAATAAGATTTATGTAAGGTGGATCGATCACCAACTAATATAACTGATCCTATACTTTAAAAGAGTAATATAAAAAGATGTATTAAATTATTAAAAATTTTCAAAATGTAATAACTAACTATTTCAGAGGAGGAATAGTAAATTCATGAATTATAACTAAAAGCCAGATAAATTGACAAATTTATAAGAAATTAAGGAAAGGTAGGGATTTATATCAATCTAGAAGTTATTATAATCATATTTATAACACCAAACATGACTATTATTTTGGACAAGAACAGGAAGCAGAATTTTGGGCCTATATTTCCAAAAAACAGAAATATGGCAATTTTAACAAAAATCTTTATAAATATAGACTATTATATATCAAATTAAACAGAATGAGGTAAATAAACCAATTATGTTGTTAATAGTTCACGAAAGCAATCTATAAACTAAAAATATTCTGTATATAATGTATTTTATATTCACATAAATAGGAAGTGAAATATATTTAAACAATACTTTTTTCATATTAACTTGGCATGATATTTCCTGAGACGAAGGAAGTAAAACAGTTCTTTATTAACATTCAACGCGAACGGTTGATATTCGATTGCGTTAAGAATCTGTATAACATACCGAGTGTGATGGTACAATCATGGTACATTTTATAATTACCTAAAATATGGTAACGAGATCATAAATATTGTATTTTTCTATTTTTTGACATACCCAACCCAACCTCAAACACCCGATATCGAATTTACAGTGAGTGGACTATATTACAGTATTTGCCAGGATTTGAACTAATTCATGACAAAAAACGGTGTCACATCACAAAAACAGTGTGCAGTTATTGCGATAAGCAAGCCAAGCCTTTATTACGTCATAGGCGGAGAATGTGTTGACAACGACAAAACGGCGATGTCAACAACTTAGACAAAGAAAATGTGACGTCAGTACACCCCACTTCCGCAGAATTCAACTAGGAATTGCCGTCATTCTGTTGCAACAACTGATCAGCGCCGGCCGGCTGCCCATTCACTTACGAGTGAATTTTAACTTTTTAGACCACTGTAGGTGGTTAAGAAACAGTATAAATATATTAAATACAGTGCGCCAACTCCAAGATGTGACCGGGAAAAAATCGCCGAACTCGCGGTGCGCGAGGTTCGTACAAACAGAGGAAGCCAACACGAAATGGGTGAGATCGTTCCTTAATTCCTGATTTCATAATTTCCCAATATCATTTTTTGGTTAAAAAATAATTTAAAATTTCAATCTAATAAAAGGAGCTCCAAAAGTTATAAATGTTTGTACCATGAGAATGAAAGGGTGAGTGGTTGTGTGCGTGCGTAATTATTTCTAAGTGCTGGGTTGAGCAACACCTATAAAAATATATATATAGATATAATTTTGTCATATACATATTATACTTACAGAAGTTGCAACACATATAAATATATATATAATTTTGTCGTATACTTATGATATTTACAGAAGGTATTATTACACTATGTATTTATTTTGGAAGGGTTAAAGATAGGGTTGAAAACAAGTATGTAAAACGAGTAAATAATAAAAAGGGTATTTCATTGGTAAAAATCAGAACAGCTGTTTTTATTTCAAGCAATTTCTGTTCCCGCCTGACTTCGCGTAACGAAATTCTGGCCCATGACTTAGGTAGTAAAAGATGGCGTCCTAGTCTTTGTATACATAACCACATTTGTGAGATATAATATATCGTATTTATAAATTCAAAAATAACGTAAGTATACACGAGTAATGGCGTATGAGGTTATGAATTGAAAACGAGAGTTACCGAATTATTTACTTTAAACATAAAATCAGTGTACTACACCAACACAAAAAGTGAAAACAAACAATACCTATCAAAATATAAGTGAATTCAACCAATAAAACTATACCACATTGATAATTCACTCTACAACGAACTTTAACGTTTTTCAACATATATGCTATACAATGGAACACACCTAACACCAGACAATTAACGCCAGTGAACACTGAACACTTCTTCAGGACACCTTTAACAACACCATAGACAATATACCATATTACGGAGACAATAAAACCGTAGTGAAGGCGTTTTTATTAACAGAATTTATAACCATCGTTTCTGAATTTTCTTCAACTACGAGACGTGCCCCCATCTTGAGCTCCCGTCATGCAAAGTGTATATGAATCTTTGATATTGGACTAAGATTAATTTTTGAACAGAATTTAAATGATGTAATCTGATTTGTTTGATTTGTTTTTGAGTATGTGTACGCACCCAGTTCTTGCTAAAGGCAACCGAGTATGCATGTAAGGGGGAACATATCGGTTGAGGATCGGGTATGGTATAAGTCCAGTTTTTGATTTTTTGATGGAATGAGTTGCGGTTGGGTGGATTGGAGGTGGAGATTGGTGGAGGCCAGGGCCCGACTTGGGCTGTAGCGCCATAGGAGAGAGAGAGTTGCGGTTGGGTGGTACTATGGTCAGTATCTGTCCGATTTTATGGTGTTGGGATCTCGCACAGAGAAGTCCAGTAATCTCGTTCAGGTGCAGCCATAGTCGCCGAGCTAGGGGGGTAGTTTACCCATGACATGTTTAAAAAATTAATGGGGGTTGTTTGCTAATTTATCCTCACTGATCCTCTTAAGGTTTAGCAATGAGAGTTTTTCTGTTTCGGCAGAAAGCCTCTCATTGGGGGTGGGGGGTATTGTAATGTGTCAAAAAAGGGGGTTTTTATTTTTTATTAAATTTATTCAATATCATCATTGTAAGTCCCATGTAAAAAGGTTCTATTCAAACAATGAACCGTGAAGTAACTTTTTGAGCGGAGTGTAGCTGGAGAATGCGATACTTGTTTATAAACTGAATGTTTGTCACATACAGCTACACGCATACACTCGACGGAGCGTGGTTTCTACGCACAAAAAATCTGAACCGACGCTGAGAAAATGGCGAGGCATAAAGATTTCCTTGCCACGTGCTCTGTAGACGGCGGAAATCAAATAAAGGCTTCTCCCACCAAAGCCTCTGATATCGTCTCCGTTTGATAACACTAGCTTGTGGCCCATGGACAATCCAGACATAATGTACGTTGACGAAAAATTCATAACCTGAAGGCAGTGCGTTTCCTGTTGAGCCACCAGAAAAAGTGGTGAGCCTGGTTTGCAGTTGCCGGGCAGTCGACATAGAACTCCAGACCACGCGTGGTCAATAAAAACATCGCTCGAGCTAGTTAGGGTCGGCCGACCAATAAATTGTGATTTAAAAAATGTATAAAAGAATATAAAACATATAGATCCACTGGGAAGTCAAAATAGACAGTGAGAACGTAATTTCGGACATGTGAGTGAGTAAATCTACAGAGTGCAACACGTGGTTGACAGAATGAACAGATAAGTACCAGTGCAACTTTCTTTTTTATTTTTTTTAATTATGCTAAATTTCATATAGCGCTAAATTTGAAGTAAAAGGGGAACATTGAAATATAATGAATGAATGAGAGTATGCGCAAGCTGGGTTGCTTTAAAATTTCAGTAGCGTTACTATAGATTAAGTTGTTCTTTTGCTTTGTCCTTTTAGTATGTAGTTTCTCCAACAAAGGAGACAATAACCAATACTTTGTATTTTCAATATTAAATATTTGTTAGAATGTTTAACATCTGAGATTATCTAAAAAATGTGATGAATGGTGAAAGAATTACAAATAGAAAAGTAAATTTCAAATGAGTATTAATAAAATGGATTAGTAGCGTAACCATGTGTTAAGTCAATTATTACGCCAAACTAACATCACCTATCCCGTATGGAAAATTTCGCCTAACGAACCTGGTAAATAAGTATAAATGTTTCAAGGTCTCCATATCTACCCTTTAAAGATATCGGTGGCGACCTATAAATAATTTGGAATCTTCTGTGCTCGGTAAGTCAGGGTGGCGTGTAAGTGTGAGGTAAGTAAAAGCAACGGTGTGGAAATTGGTAAGTTAAAAGAATAGAACGTAACAACGCGTCTTCAGACTGGATAAAGCAGAACAAATATTTCAACTCTTTAAATCTATCATACGCTTCAAACTTCCATTGTAAACAACAGTTTGGTAGTAGTATTGCAGTGTATTCCCACAGCTGTCAATTTGGAAGTTAATGTGAAACAGAGTATACTGTATAATTTCTGCAAACATTTTGACTCGGACGTTTCATAAAAATCTTAGCATTCAATTGATAAGCAATTGTTGTTTCCTTCTCAAAATAATTCTAAAATTATGTCAAAAGTCTTATAATTTCTGGTAAATAGGAATTTAAAACAAAGTCTTTGTCAAAATAAGTAACATGGTATGACGAACTGATAAAAAAAATTGTAGACACATGTTCGCATGGCTTCAAAGAAAAGTTATGGGGAAAACATTTTCCAGGAATCATCAGTATAGTTAGCACTGTAGGTTGAATGCTCTTCTGTACGTTAGCTCATTCCAATTACATGTACAAAAGTAATGTGACTTTTCCTCTACATAAGAGGTCATCATTGTATTAAATGAAGTACCTTGCCCACACAGATATGGAATCCTTCATTGATTAAACTGAGGTCTGACAATGGGAAGACATTATTTATTAATAAAGATATGTGCATTTAATCTAAAAGTGTCCTTAATCAGATGTTATTCTTGTGCTAACTTGTGAGTGATGTAGATTTAGTCTTCATTGACTGCCAACTTGTTTTCATTTGTTTCAGGTGTTAACAAGATCAATTTATCCATCATCTGACAAATGGAAGAGATCAAATTTGAGGACAAGGTATAAAGTTTAAAAATAAAAATTTATTTTTTGCTGTTTAATGTATGTATTAAATTGATACACGTGTTATATACACGTATCTTATACACACATTCATTTATTATATAATAATAGTTTATTTATCATCATATTGATGGGTGGTTCTTCGATAAGTGTACAGTTTGGTATATCAATGTGATAAAATATTTAAAAATAATTATATATTTTGTTATTAGAATATAGGAGACATCAAATCAAAATGAATGTTTAAGAAAAATTCAGTTCATAAAATATTTATATAAAAATATATGCCCACACTATGTGATAAGTCACTGGTGTGGATGGTATCCAACTGTTTCTAATTAAAAATTTTATTGACATGGTAAGTATTGAAATAATTAATGCATAATATTAATTTAAATTATTTTATCAATAAATGATTAAAAATGTAGGTAATTATAAACTAAAATGTTACGGATAAAAATGTATTTAATAGTTTTCAAGCGTATCTAGTTTTACAGTCACATGTATGGACAACTCTGAAAGTAGCAAAAGAAGTTGACTGTTGAGTAATGAATCAGCTGTTTATTGAACTGAAATTGGAGGGGAAGTAGGATTTCTTTGTAGCTGAGTTAGTAGAGTTCAGCTGTGATATTTGCATTTTGTTCTATTGTTTTTCAAGTTTAAAAAAGTGAAAAGCGTCAAGCATACTGTGTCACTTGTATTACCAGGATAATTCTGCAGGTAAATTTGATTTTTTTTTTACCAAACAGTTTTTCTACAGATTTATTTATCAACATAAAGGAACCAATACATCCAATGTCCTAACCTCAAAACTGTTGTTCCTAGGCTCATAGAAAGCTTAACTCATCACTTGTGTGGACATCACTGGTGTGGTCAGATGCTGTCCACCCAAGTGACTTAAGTCCACACGAGTGATGTGAGACACACAAACGGGTCATTATAATCAGTTCAGGCCTATTATAAATATATCCCAATTTTAGTAAAAAAAAACTTTTCATCTCTACAATTCATATTATTGTAGACCATTAATTTCTACTCTCTTTGTGGTACTTGATTATTAAGCAGACCTTACTTCACTACTTTTATGCTAATCTAAACTGACCTAATCTAACCAAACCTCACGTTTCTTTATTATTTCTATTTGAAATAATAACAAATGTGAGGTTTGGTTAGGTTAGGTCAGTTTAGTTTAGCATTAAAATAGTGAAAACTTAGAAAAAAACAGTGAGGTCCGCTTAATACTCAAGTACCCTCTTTGTTTCTAGACAATAATTCTCTTTATTCAAACAATTACTAAATGGATTGAAATAAATTAAATACTATTTGAAAAACTTAATATAAATTGAAATACTAATTTAATAAATCAGTTAGAGGCCTACTAATGAATTGAATAAATTAACTATTAATAAAAGAAGCTATTACTAAATGAACTATGAATAAATAAATCATTCATTCATTCATTTTACTCTCAGATCTACAGGCCAGTTTTTTTTAGGCCTACAGTCTTAAAACAGATATTCCAACATATTTAGCCTACCACACATTTTATTCTGACACTACTTTATCAAGTCAGGTACATAAATAAAAATAAGTAACTAGCCGATGAAATGAAAGAAATTGTTATTAGTATCAGAAACATTTAATATGATAGGGGGAAATTGATTTCAAACTTAAATTTCTGATTTACCTTACATACTAAAAAAAATCATCATACGTGCATGTCAAACTTTCTTTTTCTTATGGGTTTACATATTTTTCAAATTGTCAGTACAGTTTTACCTAACCTTTTTTATTTTGGGTTCTAATAAGAAAAATCCACAACGACAAAAACTGTTAAGATGAAGAAAAAACAGATGAAGCATATTTAGCAAAGCGTAGGGAGCAGAAGAAGATGAGTATGAGACAGGCTAGAGAGAAGCTAAAAATGACACCATGAAATATGAAGAAATGAAATTAAAAAGAAGACAGAATTACAAAAAATTGAAAGAAGAAGGGAAAATAAAATCAATTAAAGACTTAAGTAGTAGAGAGCACAGAAAAATTCGTAAGGAATGGAAAACCCGTTCCAGTAACTACAGAAGGAGACAAAAAACCAAAGAAATAGGGTGGGTTGGGGTAATTTTGAGACACTACTTTTCGGGGTAATTTATAGACACCCTTTTAATTATTATAAAATACTTTTGATCAACTCAAATCAATTATAAATCTTTATCTTAGTACTTGCAGAATACCATACTAAAAGTTGAGAGGCTAAACAAAGTTTTTAGGAAAAAAAAAATTTTTTGCTGTTTGTGACAAAAGGCCGAAAACTAGACACTCTAGAACAATTATAAATATACAAACACACGAAAACAAATAAAAACGACATCCTAAATGAACAGACACAATTTAAATCGCACGCATTATTCGAACATATCTCACTCCACACACACAGCATCGATCTTTCGAAATTCGATTCCGTCGCCCACAACAGGACGGACAGCGCTACCAGCGGCAGCCTCTGAACAAGCCTTTTAAAGGCGAAAACCGTTTCAGGCTGTAAGGTAAAACTTTATGCTTTTATTTATAAAAAACTTAGTGTTCCGAGTCGTTAATACAATGGTGGTATTTAGTTAAGTAACGGACACGTCATGGACAACGAAATCCAAGAATTTAACTCAGCAAGACGGGCTACAGTCCAAACGTACAAATTCACAATATTAAAGGTTAGGAAGATTGTTGCTCACATAACATTCAACAAAACATGCCTAAACAAATCAATAACACAAAAATATGCACAAATGAAAATTAAACACAACTATAAAATTAAACACCAGCTCAAATAACACAAAACATCGCACAAAGGACATATATAAAAGAATCCATAAAACAGCTATATAAGAAAAAAGACGCTCTCAACTGCAAAGCACTAACGCTACACCTACAGATCGCCAACATATACGGACACAATTACATGACTGAACTAATAGATCACACAAATGAATGGACAAAAATACAGATACATAACATACAGACAAAACACGACAGAAAAATAAAAAAACCTGCACCAATCAACACACATATAATTCCCTCACACAAATTCTACCCACGTACAGTACACCTCACGAACGTCACACTCACTAAAAACGAACAAACACTCCTTGATAAAGGCCTAAAACATAAAATACATTACAAACATAACAACCAAACACTAACAAAACTCATAGTTGACACTGAAACAAATATACAAAACACAGCACCAGAACATCAAGACACACTAAGACATAATATAAACAATATAATAGGAGCACATAAGGCACCAGACAACAAGAACCACTACTCAGAAATACACGCAGCCATCAAACTGAGGGAAAAGGCACACAAACACAACATCACATTTGTAAAAGCGACAAAGACAACACGACTGTAATCATCCCCACAGACAACCTACACAAAAAAGTACAAAACTTCATGGAACAGAACAACATCACAGAACTAAAACACGACCCCACCGACAGATACCAAAACACAGTAAAACAACTAGTCAACAAAGCCAAACACATAATGACACACAAACAAAAGCCCTACATGAAACAAATCCGACCATCAGCCCCTACCCTCCAAGCGATTCCCAAAATCCATAAAGAAGATATTCCGATCCGCCCCATTATCAACTACTGTAATGCCCCTGCACACAAACTCTCAAAATATCTAGACAAAATTATCAGACAATACACACAACTAGACAACAACATTGCAGTGAAAAACAACACAGACCTAGTAACAAAAATAAAAGACATACACATCCCCCATAATGCCACATTAGCCTCCTTTGACATTAAAAACCTGTACACAAACATCCCCATCTCTGAAACAATCACCATCCTACAAAACAAACTCAAACAGAACAATACACCAGACGAACTTATCAACGAAATAACAGAAACTCTGAACATTATCACAAACAAAACTACTTTACTTATAACAATAAATACTACACACAGAATGATGGCCTACCTATGGGCTCCCCCTTATCCAGCATTCTAGCAGAAGTCTTCCTCCAACACTTAGAAAAAACAAAAATACTCACAAACAAAGACAGACACTCACATAAAATACTATATTGGCACAGATACGTTGATGACATTCTAATACTGTACAGGGGAAACAAAAGACAATGTGAACAGTTACTAACGCACATAAACAAAATACATAAAAACATAACCTTTACTGCCGAATACGAACACAACAATACCATAAACTTCTTAGACCTCTCCACCACAAAACTAGAACACAGGCACAAATTCAGTATATACAGAAAACCAACTACAACTGACACACTAATGACACACTCTGACAACACCTCCAATCACCCAATACAACACAAACTAGCTGCTTTTAGAACCATGATACATAGACTTAACAACATCCCCTTAGATAAAAAAGTCTACAAAGACGAACTAAACACGATAAAATATCTAGCAGAATCTAACGGATATGACAGAACAATAGTCAGTAAACTCCTACACAAAACACAAAACAAACAACAGACAAAGACAGAAAACAAATTCATAACACTAACATACATCAACAAACAAACTGAAAAAATTGCCCACAAATTCAAAAAAGCAGGATACAGAATCGCTTACAAAACTACTAACAAAACAGAACACACACTATCAAAACACACACACAAAGCACAAAACAAATTCGATCTACCCGGTGTTTACAAGCTAAATTGCTCAAATTGCAATAAATTCTACATAGGCCAGACAGGACGTAGCTTCAAACAGAGATACATTGAACACACAAAGGCACTACAGAATCTCCACTACAGAATCCACCTTTGCAAACCACCTCATTGAAGCAAACCACACATATAAAAACATAAACAATAACATGAACATTCTATACGTACACACAAAAGGCCGAAAACTAGACACTCTAGAACAATTAGAAATATACAAACACACGAAAACAAATAAAAACGACATCCTAAACAAACAGACACGATTCAAATCGTACGCATTATTCGAACATATCTCACCCCACACACGCAGCATCGTTCTTTCGAAATTCGATTCCGTCGCTCGCAACAGGACGGAAAGCGCTACCAGCGGCAGCCTCTGAAGAAGCCTTTTAAAGGCGAAAACTGGTTCAGGCTGTAAGGTAAAACTTCTTGCTTTTACTTATAAAAGAACCTAGTGTTCCGAGTCGTTAATACAATAGTGGTATTTAGTTAAGTAACGGACACGTCATGGACAACGAAATCCAAGAATTATATTATTGTTAAGTAATATATTTAAACATTATCCCTATAAAGAATGTTTTTTTTCCTTAAATGTTTGATAAGAAGATATTCTTTTAAAAGTAAATTTTATATTCCACTTTATTAGACAGACCGATTCAATAACAATTAGAAATTTTTATTTTGACATATAGGTTCACTAACAATAAATTATTGTAAGGATTAGGCTATTCTTTTCAAAAATATTATAATAATGACACTTTTTGATGTTTCACTCATTATTCCATACAATACTATTCATTTACGTTTCCTATGTAACAATATTTTATGACAATGTAATAAATATAATTTTTTTCTCACAAATTATGTTATCTCAAAATTTCCCCAACCCTCCAAAATGATGTTTGTGATACTGTCTACAAATTGGCCTGGTCTGGAGTATTTTACCTAGTGTTAAACTAATGGTAGAATGAGTGTCCCACAATTCTCCCAGGCTGTCTCATAATTTGCCAATTGCCTGGGTAATTATGAGACACATTTTTATTTTACAGTCCAAGCTGTAATTAATTAAAATGGATGAAACTAATACTACTTAATTCTAACATCAGTGAGGTTCTGTGAAAAAAAATATAATAAATTTGAACCATGCATTTTTTAGATATAAGGAAAGTTTGATTTTTGTCTCAAAATTACCCTGACTCACCCTAGAGCAAGAGTTTTTGTTGATAATAATACTCCTCCAGGAAGCCTAGAAGCAATGGAAGTAGAAAATATAGAGCTGCCATCTACATCTAGGCAAAAAGAAAGTGGGAAAAAATTAGCTAGGCGAAACCGTGAAACGAAAAACAAAGAAATTAAAAAATTGCAAGAAAAGCTGAAAAACGCCCAACAAAAGTATCTAAAATACATATCAAGACTATCCCACCTCAAGAAAAAAAATCTGAGCAAGCAACCTGCTGATGATACTCCGAGAAAAGTGGTCGATGCTCTTTTGAAAGGTATCAAATGAATCAAAAGAAATAAGGAGAAAGTTATTTTTTGGCGAAGTCAGCAAAACAAGTTAGGAAAATTTTAAAAGCCCAAACATTAAAAAAAAATGTTTACTTAATTGTGTTACTGGAAAGGTTATCAGTAGATACAAGTTCGTGGAAAATATGAGATTACTCAGTTCCCGAAGAGCAGTTAAAATAGGCTACTTTAAAAAAAAAGGATCAATCATTGTTCCAAGATTTTAAGCTGGAAAATAAAAGAATTTTTGCAGCGGGATGGGTAACAGTAGAAACACAGCTGGGAAAAAAGAGACCATCACCAGAAAGAAGTTAAAAAAAAGAGAAGCGAAATCTTAATGAATCGTTAAACAATTTGCATGCAAAGTTTTTGAGAGAAAATTCCAATTAATTTCATCTTAGTTACTCTCTGTTTTGTAAATATCGCCCATTCTGGGTTACCATTCCAACGGTGACATCAAGAGATACTAGCTTGTGTAAAATTCATGCAAATGTTGGCCTTCTCGTTACAGAACTTAAAAGAATGAATGTAATTAGTGAAAAAACACCATCTGAAGTACTAGCCTCCCTTTGCTGTCCTGGAGAATTAAAAGAAAAATGTTTACAAAGAGATTGTGAAAATTGTTCAAATACGGAAATCAAGTTTAATGATTTCAATGGTACAGAGAAAACTTCCTTTGAAAAATGGGTGTTAAAGAAAATACCTATAATGGTTAAAGGTAAAATAAAACTATGTCAAAAAACAATCAAAATAACTGAACATTGCGAGTTAAGCATTTAGTGGTAGAGCTTAAAAAGTGGATCATACCATTCAAGAAACATGTTTGTAATATTAATCATCAGTTCAAAACAATCCATGATGTAAAGGACAATTTAACTGAATTTGAGGCTTTATTACATTTCGATTATTCTCAAAACTACACTTGTAAATATGCCAATGAAATTCAGTCTTTCCATTTTGGTGGAAGTAGGACTCAAATAACTCTCCATACCTCAGTTCTATACTTTAAAGACAAAACTAAGAAATCACTTCAACATAAAAGCTTTTGTAGTATTTCTGAAAATTTATGTCATGATCCCTCTGCCGTCTGCCCATTTGGATCCAGTTATTGAGACGATGAAAAAACTTGTCCCAAAATTAATGAAAGTTCACTTACTCAGCGATGGACCCTCAACACAATACAAGAACAAGACAGTGTTTTTTCTGTTTGGGAAATACCTTAGTAGAAAACTAGATGTTGAAGAAGTAATGTGGCACATCTCAGAGGCCGGACATGGCAAAGGAGCCGCAGACGGGATCGGTGGTAGCACTAAGAGATTGGCAGACAGTTTAGTTAGTAGAGGGACTGATATAGGTAATTTTGAACAATTCAAAAACGCATTGCAGACAAACTGTGAAAAAACTTCAGTTTTTTCTGTAACGACAGATCAAATTGATCTTATAGATACAATTTTACCACCACAACAACTTGAAACATTTCCTGGGACCATGAAAATACATCAATTGGCCTGGGATAAAGAGAAACCTTTGGTTATCCAGGCGAGAAGGCTTTAGCTGCTTAAAATGTGCTTGTAACAAGTCTTGTTTACACTACAACTTGGGCGAAATAAAATTGACTGGACAAGAAGAAGCATCTCCAAGTAGTATCCTTTCTTACTTTATCTTTTTTTTACTAGGTTCACAACTTAAACAGTCTTACTTTTTTGTCTAGTTTTACTTTAATTGAATGGATTATAAAATTTTCTTAACAAACCTAAGGACATGTTATTGAAAAAATATATACTGAACTAGGAATAAATACAAACTTATAGCCTAGTTTATTTTCAGCTAACAGAAAAAGTTAATAATTTTTCAATTTTTTTTTTTAGAGAAAAAAGAATTTTTATAATATTACATGATTTTAGCTCATTTTTAGTATATATCTATATAATTTAACAAATATTTTATGATGTATTGTTATTTCCTGAACAGCTTTTACAGGTCGTAAAAGACGTCACTACAGTGATGTATATTCCGATGATGATGCTGAGGAAACAGATATAGATCCGAATAAGAACAGAACGGATGAGAAGAACGAACATGAGAGATGTTTTCCTAAAAGCCTAAAAGTCAATGATTATGTTCTGGTGAAATTTGAAGGAAAAAACAAAAACTTCTATTATTACATTGGTAACATACTAAAAAAAATCCAAGATGAATTTCTAGTAAAATTTATGGAAAAAAGTGGAAAAAAGTTTGTGTGGCAGAAAATGAAGATTCATCATCAGTTGAGTTAAAGGACATTATTGTTGTGCTTGATCAGCCAAATATTAATAATAGGCAACAGTATGACTTTTTGTTAGAAGCAAAATATCAATCATATTTAGCAACTGCTTAACTTAGATCGCCTAGCAACCTAAGCCAGATTATATATGTTATCACGATATTTTCCATAAACTTGTTAAAACTTATTTGTTTATATTCATTATAAACCTTATGACACTTGAACTTGTTCTTATTTTTCCCCTACTACATTTTTTTTTATATTTGTTTTAAGCTTTTTGTCACGTACTGCTTAAAAAAATTGAAAAGGTGATTACTTGTCATTCGCGTGGACATTGGCATCACTTGTGTGGACAAGGTGAAACTTCACTTAATTTTTTTTGTATTGAAATATTTTTTTTGTGCTTGACGACTGTTTTTATTGTTATATAAAGATAGTTGCAGTACTTTTAACAAATTTTATTTTAAAAATTTATGATTTGCAATATTTGAAACAAACTTATTAAAACTGTACATGTTTTGAAGAATCACCTTGATTTGTAATTAATTGCTGTACAGAATATGATTTATACATGTATTCTTTTGTGTAGGGTTCGCATTGACAATATACATTTTCCATAACCTACTAACTTTCAAGCAATTCTCTTCCTCCCTCGTCCAATTTAGACTTGTAGTCTGTTTGTTAGTTGCAAAGTAGCTTTAAAACTTATTTTTTCATCTGCCAGTACTCTGTCTTTGTGTTGGCCAATTATGTCAACATAATCATACTATTCTATCATGACTCATTCTCTTGTGTTGTCCACTCTGGTAGTCCTGTCCTCTGCAAGTCTTCCTGGTATTCTCCTGAACTCCAACTTGTGACATCTCATTTCGCTGTTTTGACTTGCATTGTCTCACTCCCAGTTTCTGCAGAATACATTAGTATTAGATGTATTATATGTCTTATGTTATACCTTATATGTATTATTAGTATTATATGTCTAAAAGTCAATATTAGACATGTAATTGATGTACATATCTAATGTGTTTTGCCTCAAATGTTTGTTAGCCAGATAGTAAGAGCCAGGCACACAACTGACTATTCTATGAGTGATCATGACTTGCATTTGAATTTTTTATCTGACCACCCGCTCCTGAGCCAAGTGGGGGAGTCCAAAATTCACCATTTATTGCCCACTTTTAATGTTGTAACTGTTAGCTATACAATTGCTTCCTTCAGATTTTATGTACATGACCTACTCGTTCGTGGGGAGTGAGGTTAACCCTTCTTACTAAGCCACTGCTCTCAAGATTAGTTATAAACAAGTCAGTCAAGGACACAGTAGGCATGCTGGTTTTAACTGTATAATTAACAAACTAATGTAGAAAGGGTGTTAATAAGTTTACATTACAGTAGACAGTAGACAATTAATTACATTTGACTTAATTAAATTGTTATCTTACTGTAATACCATTAAAGTTCATATCACCTCATCATAACTAATAATCTTTAATGCAACAATATATGATGGAAATCCGTTTGAAACATGGCTTTTTGTAGATAAGATCTTTGAAAAGTTCATGGCCTAATAATAAAAGACTTACAGTATTTTTTCGTTTTGGAATCACTTTTCATATTTCAGGATAGTCTCTATGTAGTTGAACACATTAGGTTTAGTGATGCTCCAGTGCTTTTATCCCATTCAGAAGTTTGATTGTTCTAGGTCTTCTGATAACCATTTACTGTCACTTTCAGTCATCTCCAGAAAATCCATCCCTCCCCAGGGAATTTCTGAGTTTTGGGAATTATTAAAATTAAATAGAGCTAAATCAGGCAAGTGAGTGTGATGTTGCAACAGATTGTATTTCAGCTCAGCGATTTTTTGCCTTAAAAACAATGCTTGTCTGAGGTCTTCCATTATCCTACTACAAAATTATCTGTTTATATACTAAACCTGGCCCTTTTTTCAAGTATTTTCATTTATTTGGTTAGAATATCACTCTTTATGTTTTGGCACATCCATGATAATCTCTGAACAACATTCTCTTAGCGACTCAGAAATTCAAGTTATACCTTTCCAACAGACAAAATTGACTTTCCCTTTTTTTTGTTTACATGACTGTAATTAACAATACTGCAGACCAACATGTTGCTTTACATCAGGCAAATGTGGTGTCACCTGATGTTTGTGACATGTTTCTCAGACTCTTTGTATCTTCTTCTTCTTTGACTCTTCCTGAACCACCTTCTTTATCTGTGAGAGTTTACAGTGTCCCACAACCGAACAGTCAACCTGGGTACTCTAGTCTCTGCCTTCCTCTGCAGTACTTCCCACTCACTGGATACCCATCAGCAAAGTCATTACTGGGTCTCAACCAGTAGTGACTCACCACACTGTCTCATCTTCACAAACCTCTCCATTCACCCATTGTTTCCAGAACCTGTTCATTTTTGTTTTCTAATTACTTTGTCCATCCAGTATATTTTTTAATATTCTACAGCAGCAGATTTCAAATACTGTGGTTGTGTCTTTCACTTTTCCCTATTGTCTAGGTTTCACATGCAGCTTCTATAATAGCATGCTGCAAACATATAATTTGAGGAATTTCTTCTTAATTTAGAATCCAGTATTTGACAGTAGCAAATTAGTTTCTCCATTTGGCCTGTGCTCTGACACTGATTCCTCTCAGTTACAGTATCTTTACCAGTTTTAATATTTACCTATTTTTGTTCCTGATTTTCCTTTTCCCCCTAACAATTTTTTATAATATTCAATAGTGTTCTCAATTTACCTTGTGTTCTGTGAGTAGAAACCATACCATCAGTAACTCTTAACTCTTAACATCAGTAACTCTTAACTCTTATATTCTCCATGAAATGTTATTACGGTCTTGAACATCTTTATGTTTTCCTTTACAGCCTCTTATAAAGCATTCTCGTATTATGGTAATGAATTTGTATAAAAGTAAATTTTAATTTCTTGTTATTTGTAGGATGTTTTAACGGTCAGTGTAAAGAAAGAAGCAGATCCAGAAGAGGCTGAGACTGAACAGGTAATTTGAATAACCATTATTTAGCCCATAGCTAATGTGTTAGGTTGTTCCGTGTCATGTACCACAAGAGATTTGGATCACATTCGTTTGTAGATATGTAATTAAAAATCAACAGAATATACAAACTGTATCATAGTGTTGTATACATTGTAACGTAGCGGTTTTCGTAGAGGTTTTTAGCGAAAACTTTGTATGTGGCTTATTGGGTGTTCGTTTTATTTAATTAAGCTCCCAATGTTGTTATGCGCCAATATTGTAACGTAGCGGTTTTGAGATATCAAAGTTTCCGCCTCTCCGCAGTCGCCACTTAAGAATTATAATAACTGAAGTTTAAAAAATAAAGTATTTTGTAATGTTACTCAATCTAAGCAGAAATCGAGAGTGTGTGATTTGGGGTCAAGGAGGGAAGTTCAGCCTTAGGAGGAAGAGAGAGTAAGTACCAATTATTTACACTCGGTTTAGACGATTTCTGATTTTTCAAATTGTTCGCTGTGATTTAAATCAGCTGATTGTGAGACAAGTTTCCACGCCTAGTTCAACCAGCCTACACTGTAGCAAAATCTGATCCGATGTGTTGATCTCTTCTGTTTTTGTGCTGAAATCTATTACAACTACCCACTACAAAAATTATAACACTTTATTATTCAATATGATTTTTCAATAATATTATTTATTTATATTATTGGTTTTTGTTTCCTGCCACCAAAATACAAGTATCACAATTGATATTTCCTTACATAAAACATAATATCGATTTCATCGAGTAAACATGGAATTGTCTAAAGAAAAAAAAACATATATGGTTTTGTTTACCAAATTTTACACTATTTTCAAAACATCAATTAATATATAATTCTTAATAATTCCCCAGGGTTAAGGGTAAGTTCTTTTTGTTATGAGATGGTCAGAAATGGATAATTACTAAGCTTTACAAATACCGAAAAAATATTAAATAAATTTGTTTATTTTTTCGTTTAGTATGTAGTTCCAGGAATGTCCGTAAGAGAGCAGCGTGCGTTTGTTTACTTTAAAAACATGTGATTAAATTTGACTAGTTTCGTGTTCTACACCAACATTCGGAATGCGTTTTCTTCATTAACTATTAAACGAAATGTTTATATTACCTCTCTTCGTATGGTTCTTACTGGAATGAAGCTTTTTCTCTGGTGAGGTCCGTCTTGAGTTATAATTTCATTACCGTCTGGCTCATATTCTATCGTCAACTTGAACTATGGCGAAACTAGGTTGAATCATCAGAAGGTTTTCTTTCACTGTTTTTTAAGGAGTATAACCATTTAATTTTGATAAATAATGGATGATTATATAGTGGTCATGTTGCTTGTTAATTTTGTACTAATTTTCACTCCTCCAAAGTTCCAGAAAGGTTATTTTATTAGAATTGTAGTAGCATCATTTTGTCAACTCTATGGTTTTATTCCAAATTTATTATTATTTACAATACTTGTTATTTTCGTCACTCTTAGTAACCCATAGTATTTTTATTATACAGGCAGTTTGTAATTATTATAAATTTATATTTTATTTACCGAAAAATAATTCTTTTCCATTCCGGTTTCTTTATCAATTTGGTTTACATAATAAGTTTTTGTCCATTTTCTTATGACCTTGTATATAAGTATTTGATAATTTTATTATCTTTAAATAAATTTATATATATTATTTATTTAGTCTGTCATAGTATTCCTACACTGCACTACTTCCTGTTGCCATTTCCCTCATAGTATTATTTTAATTTTTTATTATCCTTTGATATTTAAAATTTTTTATGTTTTTTAAAACGAACCCTGGGTTATCTTGTATTCTAACACAAATATTTGAAAAATATAAAATTAACTTAGGTATTACAATTGGTTGGCTACCCAATATAAATATTACAATAAATAAATAAAATACAGAATCAATTAGTAGCCTTATAGTCTACTCTCATAGTTTTATAATTCCCAAACCTACAGCACAATTCTGTAAGAAGTTCATTCACTTTCACTTTTACCTCCATGGGTACACTATAACTCACTAGTCACTGGATATCACTCGAATTGTTTATAATGTTTAGTGATATACTTTAATTTAGAGCTAGTTATAGGTTACCCATTTCTGACCTTTATGTTCTTACATGATTTAATTTATTGGGACTGGGTTATGTAACGTTACATAAAGCCCCCCCCCCCACTAGAACAAATTTATTTTGGTATTACTTGTGTATTAAAATAAATTGTTGATTATTTCCATTCTCTTAATAGTCTTGGTTTTATCTTCATAATAGTGTTTCATTTCAAACTGGTTGTAAACTGACTGGTAATTCGACTGGTGGTAATTACTGTTTTCTTACTTAACTCTCTCTCTCTTGGAGGCAAATTCATCAATTATTTATTTCTGGGTAGTTTTACTTCCACATTTTATTTGATAAGGACTGGTCACACTAATCATATTAACCTTGTTTTAACACTCATTTCTATTTACTTCTATAACTTATCTTTATCAATTAAGCTTCGGTCTGCTATCTTCCTTCTATTTTCTTCATCTATACTTCTGGAATCTAATATCAATCTATTCAGCTATTTTATAATTATTATCCCTTAAATATTCAATTTCCCTAACATTTTTCCCTATCCTGTGCGGTGGTTCCAGTCGGGTGGCCACTCTGGGGTCCATTACTCCGCTGTCCATCCTTACACCTTCTGAGACCAGGGGAACATCATCCCTGCTCATAAAAATTATTGCCGGAACATTTCTACGGTCAATACATAAAAAATAAAAAGATTATAAGTAGTAGTCAATTAGCGACTTGTACTAAACACTTTTGGGATTCTTCATACTGTAGCTGTTTGCATTTATTTATATATTTCTTCTTCTCCTTGATTCCTTCTTCTTTTCCATTAACTAATAGCATATAACATTATTGATAGGCCTTATGTTAAAATTCTTTTGACTTTACTTCTTGTGACATATTTCTCCGTATCATTTCTTCTTATAATCTTCAATTCCAAGAAATTCTAATTATTGTATTAATTATCATCCTCCTTCAGTTTCATTGGAGTCATTAAATTATTCTTTATTCTTCTTATCTGAGCACATTACCATCAATTGTTTTTGTTCATTTAATTTTTCTTCTGTTTGTTACCATTAGAAATATTACTTTTTCCTATTATCTCATTTTAAATCAGTTATTTATAATTAAATTATATAATCTGCTCGTACATTTTCTTGGTGATTTGTCTTTTTATTTTAAATTATATGGTTTCAAAATAACTTGAGTAAGATGTCCTTACATGCTTTTAGAATTTTGGGGTTTTCTTGTGCTATTCAATGGGTTGCTGGGTCGGTTCTCAGAATTTCAGTCCCCTTTTCTGGTTTGTGATTATTTAGGTCAACCATGGTCCATTAACTCAGTTATTCCTCTTCCTCAGATTACTGGGGTGTTCAGAATTACTTCTCTCCTCGATAATCTCCTTATCATCCAGCTCTCCCACTTTGCTGCTACGAAACCTTTAATTAAGTATCGGTCTCCCGTCATAGTTCGTTCCTTTTTAACTAACAAGTATTGTACCTCCTCTAACATAACATAGTTGCTCATATTTAATCTCATTTCATTCCCTTTTACCTCTGGATTATTTGCCAAATATTTGAACGTTATATTCCGTCTTGAAGATATGACTGATATTGTCTGATACACTTCCATCGTTGACACATTTAACTGGGATGTAAACTTAATTAACTCCCTCTGTTCATTAATTGGGAGGTTAAATACATTAATTAATCCATCTGTAACCATCTCCCATTCTTCCTTAGTATTTATTATTCTCTTCCTACCTGTTTTTCTTATTTCCTATGTCTTCTTTTCCATGGTTTGGATCTTCTCCTTGTCCTTTCTATTCTTATTTTCAGATAGCAATGCATTCGAGTCTTCTTTAGTACCTTCGGAAGTGCTGTTTAATGTTTTATCCAAATTATTAAAACCGCTGTCCATTTTCTTCATAAATGTCTCATGGTGTCTCTTTAAGTTTTCCTCCTGTTTCCTAAAACTTTCATTCATTTTCTTGAAACCACTGTCCATTGTTTCCTCTAACTTTCTGAAACTTTCATCCACTTTGTCAAATTTTTCGCTCAAGGCTTCATTTTGTTTCCTTGAGTTTTCAATTATTTTATCCAATTTTTCCTCCTGTCTCCTAAAATTTTCTTTATTTTCCTAATTGGTTCGCTTATTATCTTCCTGGATCTTGTTATTCCCTTCCATTATAATTCTTAACATCTCCTGTATGCTTATATCTTCTTTTTGGTTGGATTTATCTGGTTGATCCCCTTGGGCATCCTCTTCAATTATTTCCGTTTCCGTATCCATAACTACTTCGGTTTCTTCTGTATCACCTGTCTGTTGGTCCATTTCACTGTCCGTGACTAATTCTATTTCTTGTTCCTGTCCACCTTCTTCAATCTCCTTTTCTTCTGTCCTCTTCTTCGATTTGCCTCGGGTATTATGCATTTCTTGTTTTCTCATAACTGCCGACGATAATTAGATTTTTTGGTATATATTTTTATTAAATATCAAAATTCTTTTCTAATTACAGCCCTTTTACGTTGAGCGCCAATTTTGTAACGTACTGTCTGATCGCTGTTGTTCAAGCCCCGCGATGGGCGCCAATCTGTAACGTAGCGGTTTTTGTAGAGGTTTCCGCCTCTAGAGAGTGTACTACAGTTACAGGTATATAGTTAATTCAGCCCCACTATTGGAAGCGCCAATTCTGTAACGTAGCGGTTTTCGTAGAGGTTTTTAGCGAAAACTTTGTATGTGGCTTATTGGGTGTTCGTCTTATTTAATTAAGCTCCCAATGTTGTTATGCGCCAATATTGTAACGTAGCGGTTTTGAGATATCAAAGTTTCCGCCTCTCCGCAGTCACCACTTAAGAATTATAATAACTGAAGTTTAAAAAATAAAGTATTTTGTAATGTTACTCAATCTAAGCAGAAATCGAGAGTGTGTGATTTGGGGTCAAGGAGGGAAGTTGTTCAGCCTTAGGAGGAAGAGAGAGTAAGTACCAATTATTTGCACTCGGTTTAGACGATTTCTGATTTTTCAAATTGTTCGCTGTGATTTAAATCAGCTGATTGTGAGACAAGTTTCCACGCCTAGTTCAACCAGCCTACACTATAGCAAAATCTGATCCGATGTGTTGATCTCTTCTGTTTTTGTGCTGAAATCTATTACAACTACCCACTACAAAAATTATAACACACTTTATTATTCAATATGATTTTTCAATAATATTATTTATTTATATTATTGGTTTTTGTTTCCTGCCACCAAAATACAAGTATCACAATTGATATTTCCTTACATAAAACATAATATCGATTTCATCGAGTAAACACGGAATTGTCTAAAGAAAAAAAAAACATGGTTTTGTTTACCAAATTTTACACTATTTTCAAAACATCAATTAATATATAATTCTTAATAATTCCCCAGGGTTAAGGGTAAGTTCTTTTTGTTATGAGATGGTCAGAAATGGATAATTACTAAGCTTTACAAATACCGAAAAATATTAAATAAATTTGTTTATTTTTTCGTTTAGTATGTAGTTCCAGGAATGTCCGTAAGAGAGCAGCGTGCGTTTGTTTACTTTAAAAACATGTGATTAAATTTGACTAGTTTCGTGTTCTACACCAACATTCGGAATGCGTTTTCTTCATTAACTATTAAACGAAATGTTTATATTACCTCTCTTCGTATGGTTCTTACTGGAATGAAGCTTTTTCTCTGGTGAGGTCCGTCTTGAGTTATAATTTCATTACCGTCTGGCTCATATTCTATCGTCAACTTGAACTATGGCGAAACTAGGTTGAATCATCAGAAGGTTTTCTTTCACTGTTTTTTAAGGAGTATAACCATTTAATTTTGATAAATAATGGATGATTATATAGTGGTCATGTTGCTTGTTAATTTTGTACTAATTTTCACTCCTCCAAAGTTCCAGAAAGGTTATTTTATTAGAATTGTAGTAGGATCATTTTGTCAACTCTGGTTTTATTCCAAATTTATTATTATTTACAATACTTGTTATTTTCGTCACTCTTAGTAACCCATAGTATTTTTATTATACAGGCAGTTTGTAATTATTATAAATTTATATTTTATTTACCGAAAAATAATTCTTTTCCATTCCGGTTTCTTTATCAATTTGGTTTACATAATAAGTTTTTGTTCATTTTCTTATGACCTTGTATATAAGTACTTGATAATTTTATTATCTTTAAATAAATTTATATATCTTATTTATTTAGTCTGTCATAGTATTCCTACACTGCACTACTTCCTGTTGCCATTTCCCTCATAGTATTATTTTAATTTTTTATTATCCTTTGATATTTAAAATTTTTTATGTTTTTTAAAACGAACCCTGGGTTATCTTATATTCTAACACAAATATTTGAAAAATATAAAATTAACTTAGGTATTACAATTGGTTGGCTACCCAATATAAATATTACAATAAATAAATAAAATACAGAATCAATTAGTAGCCTTATAGTCTACTCTCATAGTTTTATAATTCCCAAACCTACAGCACAATTCTGTAAGAAGTTCATTCACTTTCACTTTTACCTCCATGGGTACACTATAACTCACTAGTCACTGGATATCACTCAAATTGTTTATAATGTTTAGTGATATACTTTAATTTAGAGCTAGTTATAGGTTACCCATTTCTGACCTTTATGTTCTTACATGATTTAATTTATTGGGACCGGGTTATGTAATGTTACAACATATAAACTACATGAGATTAAGTAAGTAAAATCGCACACTTGTGCGAGTGGACGCATGCACACACACCATGTAGGTACAGAGTATGGATATTTATTGCAAATATTGGTAGGTGATTCTATATATTTCATATTTAGTATTGATCACGTCTTTATATAGTACTCTATAAATCACTGAGAAGACAAAGTAAATTTTATAATTGTTCAATTTGCAGGATGTATTCCCAGTTATAAATTCTGTCCTAAAAGGAGAACTGCATGTAAAAGAAGAAATCATCAAAGAAGAGAATGAACAGTTTGTTGATCAGGTATTATACATAGTTATAACTTTGTTTATAGTAACAAGCATTTATTGTTATAATGAACAGCATTGTTGTTATTTGTAAACTTATCGGTTAAAACTGTTGGAGACCGTTTGGTGTCCCATGGAAGTCATTTTTATGTGCACTTTCAGTCCATACAATTTAGCTATAACAGGTACCAGTACCACATGGCAGGAAATTTGAATTTTATGACGTCAGGGGTGTGAGTACAACGTGACCATGGTGGGGGTAGAATGTGACTGAAGTAGGGATATCACATGGCCATGGTGGGAGTACCATGTGACAGGCACCATGTGGGGGTACCACAGCACTTGTGTGAAGTGTAGTGATTGGTCGGCCGTGTTTAATATATGTCATGTCATCATATAGCAGAATCAGTTGTGATTGGTGTGTTCGAATGGCGGTAGTCGGTGTGGAAAGAAAATTCCCTGTAGAAGGGGAATAGGTTAAAGAAGGATGTGTGAAGGAAAATTTAGCATTGCCACTACCACCAGTGTGTCTATTTCATGGCGGGAACGGATTTATGTTCCCTTAACAAGTGTATCCAGCGTGTCCGTGGCCATCTTGTCCTGTGCTTGTCTTGATTTAATAGGGCGATGTCGTGTGAGGCACAAAATTGTGTAACTTAATGTATATGTGCGTATGAAAGAAAATAAAGTTGCTAGTTCCTGGTTTCTTCTTCTTGTCTTGTTTTTTCTATGTTCATAAATAAGGTTAACATTCATGCGCGCGCGTGTGTGTATGTGTGTGAAGTAAAACACTGTGTCTTGACTGCTCTTCTTGTTTTTGTTGTCGCAGGTTTCTTTCAGTGTTCAAAAGTAAGGTTAACCTTCACACAAATGATTAATGAGTGTTGAGGAAAAAGAAATGTGTATATGGGTGTGTTGTCTGTCTGTATAGAGATAAAATGTGTGTGGGTCGGGTAGCCTTTGCGTAAAAGCACCTTTATGTATATGTGTGCACATAGATTTTGTGTATTGTTGTAACCTAATGAAAATAATCATTCTCCTCGCTCACAGTGCGAAATAGTATGTGTGCAATGAAACACGACATCAGTATGTGTATAAGTATAATTACACCATCAAAAATGGTACAATAAATATACACAGTTATGCATTACATAAAGCAATAACACACACACACACACACACACACACACACACACACACACACACACACACACACACACACACACACACACACACACACACACACACACACACACACACACACACACACACACACACACATGCATAAAGTACCTATAGAATTGTCACATGGTTTTAACATCAGCAGTGAATCTATAACAGATGTCAATGTACGGAATTAAAGAGTTACAAATGAAACCGCTGTAGAGTGAATAAATAGAAAACCACTAGGTCTTACCTTATAGAAAAACAAATGTAAAACTTCATGTTCACACGATATTGAACGTTGTAGTAAGTGTGGAACCAAGCTAAGAAGTACTGTCCGCTCTGCTCCATTTCTCGAATACAAATGACCATATAGCAGATCACTTGAACAATTCCTCCTACACTGCACCGTAACAAGTGCACAACAAGTTAGGTAAGTTCCAAACAATCTGCGGAAAAATCAACATATTTTTAGAAACAAGGTAGATCGAGATGCAAAATTAAAGTTTTACAAAGTTATGGGAGTCCCTGTACTATGTAAAGGGACACACACACTATGGGTGTGAATTATGGGCAACAACGAAAAAAGACGGTAAAATAAAGACCTCGGAAATGGCATTCTCAAGAGTAGTTAAAAGGTGTTCTAAACTTGACCTTATAAGAAATAAGGCCATAAGAGAAGAGTTAAAAGTTTTTAACTTGAATGAAAAATTAAAAGATTACAAACAACAGTGGGAAAGAACACTTAGAAAAAATGACAGATTCCAGACTGACCAAACAAGTCTGCAAATTCAAACCTATAGGACACAGGTGTGTGGGTAGACCCAGGAAGAGATAGCTGGAGGATTTTTAAGATGGAACAGGCAGCATCTAGCCTATGCTGTGGTGTGAAGATGATGATGGTGTCAAGAATGTCAGTAAATCAGTGCTTTTTCTATGCTAACAGTTTAACTCATATTTTAACACGTCCCTGTTACGGATTGTTTCCAAGTTAAGGCTATGCAGAACCTTGTTGTGACTGGCTTTGAATGTTTTTTTTTTAATCGAGTTTACAGCATGTGTGCATACTGTCATCCTTGCTTAAGGTCCAAATGTACCTTACACATTTATAAATACCTTATAAATGTATAAGGTACCATATAAATATACCGTCACGCTTGCTATAACAGCCAAATGTACACATATCTTTGTTAATGAACATCCTTTGATCTAATATTATGTCCTTCACTCTCATTGATTATATAATTTACATTAAATAAATTGACTCCATAATTATGAAACTGCCCTATAGGAGTGCCATTACAGCAAGTAGATTTACAGTTGTTAACTCCATACTTCTTCATAGCACTGTTCAGACTCAGACATCTGACCAAAATTTCTCTACTGTACCTAGAGAAATTTATTGAATATTTTTAATTTCTTTACCTCAAGATGTATTTTCCTGTATTTGGCACATGTTTCAGGAATCCTATTGTTCCCATCTTCAGCCTTGTTGTTATGCTTTCCTGTTGGTTTTTGGTATTTTATACTCATATTATTGTGTGTGATTGTTGTGTATATATTAACTTTTTGAGTATTTTCGATGTTGAGTACTTTGAAAATTGTGTCATGTTTTGTATTGATTTGTGTATTAGTTTGTTTAGTTTTGTGTTTGTATATTTATAAATAGGCTATAACATCATGAGGTAAAGAAATTATAAATATTAAGTAAATTATATATGCATCAAGAAATGGACTGTAGCAAAAAGTGTTTGAAATGTGTGTGTGTGTGTGTGTGTCCAATTTAAACAGTTGCAGTAAATGTTTACAGTTTGTTAAAACAGCCGTATTTCATTGGGAAAAATAATTTATTTTTTTAATTTATGGTAGATATTTTATTTATATTTATATTTATTTTGTTACAGCATTTGGAAGAAATCACTACAATTATAAAGGATGAAATTCTTTTAGAAGAAGTGGAAAAAGAAATGAATACACAAGAGGTAAAGTTTTTTTAATATACAAATAGTCTTCCATTGAAGGCGGTCACTTTATTAACAAAATATTGTTGAAGTTGAAGATTTATAGTTGAAAATTAGATTCAGTCTTAGCCTTTCCGGTGCTCTGGGTGTGTATACACACAAAATTTTTATGTCAATATGATGCTCCAGATATGGTAAGTCGCACATCGTTTTAAATTGGTAAAGTGCTCAGAACAGTTTAGTATGCCTAAGGCTGTGACACACGGAACAAGCATTGTGCGTACAAGGTCAATGAATTGTGTGTAGTTATGAGTCAGCTGTTGAAACAAAGACAGTTCATTCAGTGTGTTTGGTGTCATTTAGAAGTTGAGATAATTCACAGATGAGTTTTTGTAAACGCTGCCATTAAGTGATACTTATATTTGTTGTTGTGGCATGCTCCTTTTAGTTACATCTGCAATTGACAGTTGAGTGTTGCTCAGGTTGTGTAATATTTGCCGTTAACGATAAATGTAATTGTTGTTGTGGTGAGTTTATTTTTTATCTACATTTGCTAATTGACTGTTGAGTGTTTTGAGATTGTGTAATCTTTGCAGTAAATGACATGTATAATTGTGGCCCATTTTTTAAATGGTAGAGTGCTCCACGCATATATACACACACTGCTGCTGAAAATATGGCACACGGGCAAAGCATAACCACTCACACGTGTTGGCAGCGAAAAGGTTAAAACATGGAGACACCTAAGATGTCTTGTTGCATTGGTGCTGTCAGCCAACAAGTTGAGTGCTAGTTGATTGGGGTTGGTGATTCAATTTCAGTTGTTAGTTTATACAATAACATTGAATTTCCTATACCAGTGAAACACTTGAATGTTGTCTTCTAACTTTTGTTCCTTGTGAGGAATGGGTAGGTTGATGATTGTTATCATCATGTAATATGAATACATTGTAAGTACATCAATAATTGAATGAATGAATCAAGTTTTGTTTTTACTCGACCTTTTTTGGGCATTTTGTACTAATACAGATATATAAACAATAAAGTCCCTAGTTCTGGGTGTCATTTGTTCTATTATACATAATACACAATAATAAAATCAGATTGATCTCCCACTTACCTTAATTCAGCCCAGGGTTGCGTCGCACGAACTGTGAATAACAACGTGATTTTAGGGTTACATCAATAACGTACATCACTCTCATTGATATGGTGTAACTCATTTTTTATTACATTTTATATTACTTTAAACTTCTTTGTTATTCACCATTTCTCCCAACACTATTACATTACTATTTCTTTCAGCTACTAGTTAAAACATTTCTTACAAGTGTTTGTTAAAACAGAAAAGACATTATTACCATATTTTTATCCTACGTATTGTATTGTTTTAATTACTAGATCTAAGGAAGGCGAACCCAGCTTGCTACATTCACACACACACATACAAATTACCCCATTTTTTCATATAAAATAAGAATATGATTAAATGGATATGGTTACGTGTTGCAACAGCGTCCCCGTCGACCGCATGGCACTTCACACGAAGTTCAGTGTTTTGATATGAAAAATGTTATTGTTCCATTGGTTTTAAAATTTTCACTTCGTTAGTTCACTGGTTGTGTTAATACTTCAAACTGCTTTACACATTTTTTATATACTGAATCGGTCGGTTTGTCACTAAACAAAAACTTTCTTAGGCCCCACGAGTCTCAGCATGTGTCGGGCTGATGCCGCAACTATAAGTCGACTGCTTGCACGTTACCAAAGTGCCTCCCTGCCATGGTTGTTCAAAACGGGAACCCACAGCCAGCTTATGACAAATTGTTCATCGCTGCACATGGAACACGGGCTATCAATGCTCCCAAGATGATGACAATATTTCACTGCCTCTGGTCACGAGACTCAGGTGGGTGGAGTCTTACCTAGACTTCCGTCAGCATCAAACACGTGGCGAACCAAATTTCATACTTTAGCCATTTTACTTGGCTTGGCTCGAGGCTGCGTAGCGTCGTCTGCGCGCATTGCTGGTGTTGCGCGTACCCTGGGTGTAACAAATTCTTGGAACCACTTGAGTTGCAAAAATACATCGCATTCCACTGTTCTTTGTTTGAATAAAACCGTTTTAGGTATGGGACTTGCTGCATTGGTCACAGATATATTTGAGTACATTTAATAAAATTTAAAACAAAATAGGATACCCCTTTTCACCCCACTACAATTTGTCTTTCTGTCGGTTGGGGTATGTCTCACGATTACTTTTCAACACATCAAATGATTTTTTAAACCTTGGCCTGTGTTGTTGTATAACTTACTTTTCACTTTCATTTAATAACATATTACACTTTGTTTACTTTTACACTTGCGGCTAGTTCAGCCGCCATGTTGTATGGTACCAACATGAAATTATACTTACTAGGGTCCAGATGTTCGACTTAGACGAGCTGAAAAACAAAATGGTTGCTTGAAATGATTACCTCACCTTTACTTGCATTTTCAAACTCGTGTTTCTTCATTATTTGGGTTTTATATATTTTGATAACAAAGGCAAAATTTACTCCCTCCATCTTTTACCAATTTAAACATGGATGCAATACATTTTTCTTTATAGATCAACCCTCTTCAGGGTATATTTAAACAATATAATTAAAATTCAAATTAAACTTGTTACACATTGAAATATATGCTGAAAATTATTACTACCTTTCCGTGACGTAAACCAGTGCTTAGGATCTTAGATTAATTTAGGTACCCACACGCACACACTCACACTATGTCATACATACGGTACATTTGTTATTTATTGAGCTCAATTGTAAAAAAAATTAGTATTTTAAATGATTTGAAAATGTCTAATTTCCTGATGTTGCGGAGAAATTTGATGCCATAGATATCAACTCGTGGCTTACAGTTTGTTGGTTCTAGTATTTCTCATTTTTACGGCCGAACTGTTAATTTATTTCCCATTTCACTCACTGTCTCTACTTTGTTGTTATAAAAGACTGTTTAAATACCGAAATATATAAAAATTTACATTTTTGTTGTTATGCGGGCCCGCACTTTACGTTCCGGAACTTTATGGGTACCACTCGCGCGAGTGCTGAATTACGACTGGGATGAGGCAAACGGGACTATTTTGTAAAAGCGACCGTGACTGTTTGCCAAGTTTTCCATTGTCTTGAGTTTGTATCACTACGCCAGCATAAGGCTTGGTTTACACACCCGAATTCCACAGCGGGGATGGTCTCTGACGTACACATTGACGTCACATGGTCTGATGTGGTTACATAACTTGTTTACAGTTTGCAAGTCATTGGAGCTGACCTTGACTCATTTTCGCTGGTTGTCTATTGCGTCTTTTATAATGTTTATGAATAATATTTAAAAACAGTTGTACCACTTTCGCTACCAACAAAATTTACCTTTCATTAATATATCGCAAAAATGCAGTTTACTTTTATAAAAATACAAATTTATTTTACCCCAGGTAGGCCAAAATGTCCCGTTACAGTGTGTCCGTAACTCTATCCTACAAACTCTATTGTTTTTTACACTGATCCCGCAAAATGTAGGTGGGAGAGTGGTAAAAATGTGTGAGGGTGAAAATTTGGAAATAAATCACAAAAGTCTGTGTGGAATATCGAATTATAGAGAACTTTAACCATTATGAATTTATCTTCATTTTTAAAAATCTCAAAATTTTGGGATACCAGGCGCCAAAAAGTGACGGAAAATTTTGATATAATAGCAAAAATTCAAAGGGATTATTGGGCATATGGCATGTGGGATATCAAAGGGAATATTAACTAAAATCTGAATGTAGTGGTGAGCTTTAGAAATTTCTATATTTTGGAATGCAAATTTTTAAAACAGCAGCCTATATTGGAAAAAAATTATTAAAATCCGGCGTGGTCAGACTAAAGAATATTTTAACACAAATTAGATGTTTAAAATTGTTTAGCCTGTATTGTGTGCTTACTATACAGTTGTTACATTTCTGAACAAAAAATAGGGTACTTTTAATTAAGAAAGTTGTGTTTAGTGGTTATAATCACTATTGTCGGTCCATTGTTAAGCAGCAGGGAAATGGGCAGTAGTCGGTACAACTAATTGGAAGAATGAAGCGCGTAGACAATGCAGAAGTTATACGCGTCACAAAAACAGTGGGAGCTCAAATGAAGTCAGAACTGAAATGAAGACAGATAAACCTGTTTGAAATGATATGCTGTCAAATCCTTATATGTAGTGGCATTTCTCCTGTGTGTATAGTTTGCTACAATCAACAAAATGAGCTATCACATGACTAAAAACCATAATGGCTGCCACACAGTAAACTCTATGTGGGCCACTCTTTATATACAAATCAATCATAAAACCTGTTTAGACATGTGAGAGACAACGATGGGACATGCAACAACAATAATATGCTTCCTGAGCTGCAGAACTTGCTCACTACTTTGAACAATGTACATTTATTACTGAATGAACTTTTATATTACATCATTTTCGATTAGCAGAAAATCCTGATTACCATATTTTTTTGAACAGAATTAGCACTGTTGCACACCACTGTAGAAAAATTATTCCGATTAGAGCTTTCAAGCTTCACAGCTCACTGTCAGATCGGAAATAACAATAATAGGACTAGACAACTTCTTTATACCCACTTGCCCGACCGCTAGCGTACACATTTTCATAAACAAGCTATAAGTTAAATGTCCTTTCTGGCTATTATTAACTAGCGAGTTCAGTCAGCCATGTCGGTACTTTACATTTCTTTCTAGTACATTCTGTGTGTTTTTTGTGTAAATTCTTTTTAATACCTAACGTTTTAAATCCTTTCTCATTTAGTATTAGTATTCATTAAATTTTCTAACCCTTTCTTTCTTTCAATATTTCTAACTCTTTTAACTGTGTTACTCACTACTTTCAAAATTTCATAGTCTTCTAAAGGATTAACAAACTTATGGTTCTCTTCTATGAAATGTCTTGCATATAACGAATTTGTTGTTTTATTACTTTCTCCACATTTGTGGTTAGATAACCTGCATTCGAATTTCCATCCTGCCTAGCATGCCATCTCACCTAGGTACACTGTGTTGCATTATTTACATTTTAATTTATAAACTCCGCTTCTCTGTAAGATTGGAATTTTTTTCTATGTTTATTTCCTATCTTATCAAATACTGTTTCATGTTTTTAATTGTTATATTTACTCGTATTTTTTAAAACATTGTATAATTTTTCTGGTATGTGATCCTACATATGTCAGTGACCGTGCATAATTCTTTTGTTTTGGTTAATTTTTAGCTTTTTGCATGTTAATACTTTCCATAACTTTATCCACTATGTTTGTGTTATAGTTATTGTTCTTTACAATTCCCTTTATCTTTTTTATCTCCCTATCTTTTGTTTCTGTCTCTTTTAAACACCTGTAATTTCTATAACAAAATGAATTGATTGCCGCCACTTTATTTGTCGTATTTCATTTCAGATAATATACTGAGTTCCTACTGTTTTTGTAAAGTGTATAACTTGTGTATTGTCTAGGTGCTTCATTCCTCCAATTAGTTGTACTGACTGCTGCCCATTTCCTTACTTCTTAACAATGGACCAACAATCTCTTTGTAGATGCCCAGGTTCCCCATATCTAAAAAGCTTCGGTCTTCCATACTTTCTACCTTCATACTGTGGTGCCGAACTTTTAAGACTCTGTCTCTTATTCTTCCTTTTAATCATTTGTGTCGTCACAATCAGTTAGTGTGCGCACTTTATGATTCGCCCAACCAGACACTGACTTGGCGGCCTCAAACTGTACAGCATAGACAAGCGCATCCACTCTATTCTGGTACATTGCCATTGTAACAGTTGTTGTAGATCACTATCACTGACACCATCAGTAAATATCTGTATTACCAATGTCATTCAGAAATTCTCTGGTGCTCTATGATAGGCCAGTCTAACTAGCAAGTCAATACTTGCTTCAAACTGTTCTGCATAAGAGTTCTGGCTGTAAGGTGACACTTTCTGTAGTAGCTCTATGGCAGATACTTGAAAGCAAGAATAAGTGAAACCAGTATATGTGCTTGCAACTTCAAATTGCCGAAGATATGTTGTCCAGTAGTGCTTCTATCAAATGTTGGGCCCTTGATATGAATAGCCGTGACTGCAGTCAAAGTAACTCTCTGTTACCTTATTTTCTGTATTTTTTTGGACTTTCTTTTTTGGTACAATCTGTTGAGCAATTTGATTTGAAACAGGGTTGTTTTTTCATTGACTGTTCAGCTTTTGTTTTAATCTGTTATTTTACATTTGCAGTCCACTTCTCTACTACAGATAATCTTACCTCTTCCCCACTGAGATCACCATGTAATTTACCCACACCTCCACATAGTAGAACCCAACTCCGCAGCAGTATGCTCTTGCAAATGCCTTTGTTCCTATATCAGTGCTTTTATGTGTTCTCTTTTTTGTTGATGTTCTTTTTTTTGTCATTATATCTAAGCAGGGATGCTTTTAATGAACTAAATGAATAAGTATTACCTTCTTAGTCCATCCTGTGGCTTCCTTATATAAATTTTAAAGATGTAAAAACAATGTGTTTCAGAACTTATGTTCCATCATCAGGTGCATCACTCAGAGGTCATCAACACGTTAAAACACAACACATATTTAAACACAAGAAACTAATTAACAATAGCGTGCGAAGTTCACGGTGCGCACTGTACGGTGTAATATCCACACTGCCGTCTGTTGTCATTGTTGTCTGTGCGCTATCTGTGATGCGGGCTTCAGGCGTTCAGAGAATTGCAGTGCTGTATCATACAATGTGTTGGAATGAAAATTCAGCTGGTCGTTTAACAAATGCTTGGGATAAAATTTATACGCCTTACACACTTCAAACTCCTCGTCAGCACTCATGTACCGGCCTTACTTGCAAACATGTATGTGTATAAGATTTGTAGCAAAATCTGTCTAATTGTGGTTACTATTACATTCAAACTGCCGCATTGAATATAACAATGTGCGGCAGGTACATTAAAATTAAAATTTTTATACATTTCAAAAAGCAAGCAGTTTTACAAAAAAAGTAGTCCGTTCCTCGGTGTGGAACTGTTCGTAAGGTGATCGCACTCAAAATGTTAAGTATAATGGAATGGTATGTAAGGATGTGTAGCCATGTTTGTAGTATGCATGTGTGAGGGTACAAAATTATTGTATTGGATATATATATATATATATATATATATATATAAAGCATGTTAATTTAAATAATTTTGTGATATGTAAATTTTTGAGATGGGACTTATATCAGAATGTTCAAAATAAAAAGGTTTGACCTAATTAATGACGGTAATTATTTTAAAAATTAGTAACTAAATATATGTTTTTTAAGTAAAAAGGGTTTATGGCCATAAATTCGATTGTGAAATTATTCAGGTTTTTTGAACAAGTATTGTTCTGTTCAGAAGCCTCCTTCGACAAGAACTTTTATTATCTGTAGAAAATCATGAGTAGGGGTTACCTAAGAACTAATCTGATTATGCGAATTCAGTTGAAAATTATTTTTAACCGATTGATTAGTCTCTCTTTGGAATCGATAACATGTAATTGCCACTTGGTCATTGACGTCCCAATCACCACACACACACACAAGTTAGAAAATTACTACAGTTGCTGCAAGAAATATAGTAGTGCTATTCTGTGAAAGTGCAAGATATCCGATTAGGTATATAGATCCTTTAAGCTGACTGGAAAAATGGTGTTAGCATAACACCATTTTAGTAATCAGTATTAGTTTGCCATGAAAGTATGTAACCATGCCCATGAGAAATAACTACACACCTGAAAGCGACCCTTGCGGCTGGACAGAGTATATCAATCCACAAACCAGGATCATCCAGGAACAACCCATCATCTGAAGTCTACATAAAATGGAAGCAAACCTATATTTTTATGCACAATTAAAAAAATAATAATTTAAAAGAATAATTGTCACATCAGTAAAGACTTTGTGATAAATAATCTTTTATTTTGTATTACAAAGGTCAACACAGAGATTTTTTTTTATAAACTGTATTAATAGTCCAGTCGTTGGCGGTAAAAATGGGGTATTACCTCCGAATTCTTTCGAACTACATCGATTTTCATGAAAATTTGTAATTAAGGTTATCTTACCCCCTAGAACAAACGTTATATGTTCCGGATGTGCGCTTTTTGTTTTTTGGGGGTGAAATCCACCCCTTGTGACAAAAATTATGAAAACTGTAAATTTAAGCTTTTTAAAGCTTGAAATCATGTTTAAATATGAATAAGAAATATTGTTACATGTTTTGGAACATAACTTATGATATGCTGTAACGTTTCAACCCTAAAAAACCACCCCCTTATAACGACATTACAAACAAAAAATAATTCTCAACAGTATGAAATGTTCTAATGGTGTATTTACAATAAATTAAAATCTCTTTATAGTTTGGAGTATAATTTATGTCTTATTGCAATGTTTCAACCCTTAAAAACCACCCCTTATGACAAAAATTGTGAAAGTTTAGATGTAAGTGTTTTATAACACTGAAATCGTTTTAATATATACAATTAATATTGAGCCATGGTCTGTAAATATAATTTACGATGTGTTTCACCGTTTTAACCCTAAAAACCACCCCATATGACGAATTTAAAAAAAAATTAGGTTTCAACTGCTTGAAATGTTTTAATAGTGTATTTATAATGAATTAAAAACTCTTTGCAATTTGTAATATAATTTATGCTTTATTACACTGTTTCAACCCTTAACAATCACCCCCTATAAAAAATTGTGAAAAGTTTAGATGTAAGAATTTTATAGGTTGAAATCGTTCAAATATACAGAATAAACACTGATCCATGATCTGAGACATAATTTATGAAGTGCTTTAACATTGTAACCCTTAAAAACTACCCCTTATAATGAAATAAAAAAAAATTAGTTAATAGTTTTTAATTGATTATTCATCATGAATTATAATTTCTTCACAGTTAATAATGAGATTTATGATCTATTGCAACGTTTAAACCCTTAAAACCCTCCCCCTATAATTAAAATTAACCACTATGATTACTTAGAATTAAAAACTAAAATTATATCGAACGAGTGAAGGGGAACAATTAACACTTTGTGTACATTGTAAAAATATATCTTTTATTGCAAAACTACATATCATCAGAACTATCATCACTATCAACCTCCTCTTCCTCCAGATCTGTAATTGGAAGGCAATTTTGGCTGTTGTCACCGGAGCATGTCCCACATGTTGCGTTACAAAACAGCCCAACTTTGCGGCAGCTACATACTGCGCCGCATCCGGTTTTCCAATTACAAAATATCATTTTGAGGAGTTCTTGCGGCGCGGGCTGATTGAGCATTTTAATTGGTTGCAATGATCCTTCATTATTTATCCATCCCCAATCAGTTGGACCAATATTTTTATTTCCAAGCCACGTCTGTGTTTGAAAATAAACCCTCTTAATATGCTCATTTAGAGCGTCAACTGTTGGGACAAGGGATGATAATTTTACGGAATTGTTTTTTGTAGTAGCCTTTATGAAGGACTCATAACGCATTTGCTCCAGATACACTGATAAGTTTTCTACTCAGCTTAATTTATTTAGTTGTATATCTTTAGCAGCTCCGTATAATAATATTGTGCAGTATTTACCGGCTCCTAAAATTTCTTCAAGCTCTGAATTGCGATTGTAAAATATCTGCACCTTATTTCTGAGATCGGGACGTTTTTCTAAGAGATCGATAAATTTTTTTTTGCCTTTATTATAGAACGCGGAAGTTGTATCACACCCAGTAAAACAATGCGAGAAAAGGATTAGTTTTGCACTGTTTGGATAATCTAATGCAAAACTTTTAGACGAATATATCACTGAAGGGACTTTTTGTTTTTCTAATTTCAGGAAATAAATTTCTTCGTCGTCCTTAGCTCTGGCAGTCAAAATAACTAAAATATCGACATCTTCCGCTACTATAACTTTTTGAAAATCCGATTCATCCCAAGTGGCTAACTCAACTATTAATTCGTCAGCTTCCCCATTTCCTTGGTAAACATTTGATAGAGTTTTTTTTTTGTAATTCCTCCATAAAATAGGTAATAAATCTGCTTTTATTTTTGTAGTTTGATAAGAATTTGTCCTGACTTACAATTACTGGCATTTCTTTTGTGAATTGATATTCTTTGGAAGCAACTTTCTGTGATCGACTGTACCTTTCTGCAGCTTTAGTACTTTCTTCATTGTAAGCATCAAAAACAACAACTATATGGTTGCAGAAATTTCTTTTGAGATAGGAGGTGTATTCTCTGAAAACGCTTTCATAATTGCAATCAGTTGGCCACTTAACCCTATATAACAACATACCTCCATCAAAAAAGTAACGAGAAGTATCTTTATTCAAATCAACGTCAAGCGTTTGGAATAGTGAATACAATGAAGATTTTGTTGATTTCCTCATCCCTACTTCATCAAATAACGGTAGTGGATAAGGTGCTAATTCGAATTTCAAATATGATTCTAATTCTTCATCGCTTTTCTTCATTACGCAAATTCGTTGAAATAATAGCAGTGGATCTATGGGGATGCTTTTATTACCGATTTTTATTTTACTATTGACTCCTTGCAATGAAATAACCTTTTTTTTTCTGGATTGTTTGATGTCATCAAAACTTACGCCATCGATTTCCTTCATCGTTTCAATGCCAAGAGCCAGGGCATTAATTTATTTCCTCCGTTCCAATCAATCCTGTGACAATATTTAGCAAATTATCGACATCATCGAATGGATGCTAAAAATTGACGCAAAGCCAGTACATCTTTTTGAATTCTAGCGTCTCTTGAATCTACGTGTTGGTGACTCTTATTAAATTCTAAATCACAAAATTTTTCTAAGCCTTCAATAATATCTTTTAGTGTATAGAATGCCTTTTATCCATTTGAATACAAGACTCTCCGTAGCACCTCGTTTGAATGGTCCACCTTCGACACTCATAGCCCTCATCAACGTTTGTTCTATGGTTTGATCCGTAAAAATTCCAGCATAAAAAACATTGGTTCTTTGAGCAGTAAAAAATCCCTTTTCAGTAAACTTTTTAAATTCAACTGGGTCCATTGTTTCTTTTAAACTTTTCATATCCTGCAGATATAATCGAGTAGATTTTGCATAATTTAAGTGGCCAGCAGCATGAAAGAATGGTATCATGAGTTCGATACAGTTAAGGTGTGATTCCCAGTCTCCCATTCACTCAGCAGCTAAAAAATTTTTCAGTAAAGAAACCATTCTAAAATATAATACCCATAATTTGCACGTATTTCCTCTTTTTTGAATTGCCTCAAGTTTACATTCAAATATTTTGTTTAATTTTTGAAACGCTGGATTTGAAGGAATCTCCTCAATATTCATCATGTAAGACATGGTGTCTTCACTCTCAATCAATTGTTGAAATTCGACGTTTTCTCTCTTCAATTCGTCGAATATTAATTGCGATAATGTCTGCTGCAGAATGATATGAGCTCGCACTGCACGGGCGTAAGAATGTCCAGATAACATTTTGTCTATTGATCCTTCTGCGTAGATAATGGAAAGAATATCCTTGATTCCACTCCCTGCCATGATTTCTCCAATGCACCCCATGTAGGACATTAATAGGTGAAATCCACCAAGATGCACGACCATATGAACTTCATCAAAAATTGTTGATTCAACAATATCGCGAGCCTTGATGTATAATGGCTGATCGAATGTAATGATGCAGGTTTCCATGCCTTCTTTCAAAATGATTTCAGTAGCGTATTTCAAAGCAGTGTATAACGTGTTGTAATCACTTGGCGATCCATTTATGAAGGGCAAACAATTTATTACCGATACTTCATAATTATATTGACAATCAATTAGCATAGACATAAATCCGTTCCAACCCAGAAAACTATCGTCTCTTACATACTTAAAATATATCCATAAAATATTCAGTTGATCAATCAATGTTGGTTTGAATGATGGATGTTTGTCAAGGCTTTTTACTGTTACGTTTTTTAAACCGCTCCCTGCTTTTTTCGTGTATAATAAAAAATCAATTTTATTTTATTTCAACTAATTCTGACTTTTTAGGAATTTCTGAATGCTGCAAGCGCTTTATCGGCCTTCTCTTCTGTAAACTATTAGATGGAGTAATAATCTCAATCGAACCTAGATTATGGAAAGTTCCTCGACCGTCTATTGTACAGATATTAAAGTCACTGTTATCAGAAACGGTTTGTATGAATGGATTTAGCAGAATTCTGTTTGCTTGACAAGCAGCAGAAATTTCATACAATAAAACTTCTGCATAATTGCAAGAGAATCCAAGTTGATAACATAATTCAATAATTTTTTTCTACCCAAATTTTCTATAAAACGTAGCACCTGTGGCGAGTTGAATTGGCGATAGGAAACTTTTCGGCCGAGCAGCAGACATAATTGCATGAGCGATAGCTGAAATTTTTTTTGAGTACCAGTTTTCATTACTGGCTGTTTGCTCTTTATCTTTGTAAATGATATCGTTTAAAAATCGGAGTAAATTGGGTGGAATATTTTTATTAACATCGGTAAATACCTGATCACTGGCAGGTTCATTCGACATATGGTGTTTCTAATTTTTCTACGGATTAATTCGGACGCAGAATCGATCAATCGAGTTTCCTCTTCTTCAACAGTTTTTGCCCTACGTTTGTACCATGGATCTGTAAGTGTCATATAAATTTTTTGAAAAACATACGTACGTCGTACCACCCAGCCTGCTCGAAATAACAATTTGATCTGAAAATCTACATTTTAGGCGATTCTTAATAGTATCTTCATGACGGATTATGTCAGATACTTTTACAGCTTCCATGAGTTGCGTTATACTAAATTGACATTCATCACTTGATAGCATGAAGTTATAGATCTCTTCCATTGCTTTATCGATTTTATCTGTATACTTGGCAGTTGGTTCTTTTGATTTCTTGTTATGATCATTTATCAACTTTGTATAGCATTCTTTATGATATTTTGCTGCCAATGTTATAAGATCTATTACACTGCTAATACGCTTAAATATTTCTCGATGGTAATCATCTGTTAATGGGGTAAGAATTTTTAATATGTTTGATACAAAATCAGTTGATTCAATTTGACATATTATCTTTCTTCGGTTACAGCGCTTCTTTTTTTCTTTTTCTATATTTGCCTCAAGTCCACATATTAAACAATTTCCTTCCCAATCAAAAGTATTGCACAGATTACTTGCATCGGAACTTGAACTAGATTTTCTCAATTTTCTCTTTACAGGACTAAGTTTTATTGCATTTTCAACCTGAGCCTTTCTCTTGGCAGCTGCGACATTTATTTTATTTATATAATTACTTCTGCAGGAAGCGTGAACAAACAATGATTCTGAGAGGTTTAATGTTGTAAACAAATTATCACGTCTCTCACTAGATATTTTTTTTAATGTCTCTTTACCTTTTAAACCGACATTTACGACTCTTTCAGTGTCTGTTTCAGTGGTATTTGAAGTGCAAATTCTACACAAATTTACATCAGTATCACTGATGCTTGTACTTTGGCTGTCCATGATATTACCAATGCAACAAGATATGAATTAAAGATGAATCCTGAAAATAATATTTCGTAAATTATAAAGAATGATTTTCTCTTATATCACTGATCTATTGAAGTAACGAATTTATCTGAGTTTAAGATATTATTAGCAAAAGAAAGAACTGAAAATATCTACTTAAACAATTTTTATAAGTAATGAACTTGTGAATACCTAGGAACACACCTCTTGTACCTTGAAACATAGCGAAATCACAGAAATTGAGGAGTTTAGAGGAGATATTCTTGTAATAAAATAACTTTTTACTCATTTAATGATGTTTATTAATAAAAAAAGTACATTAAGAGAAAAAAATATTGTCAAAATATTTTAGAATAATTATATTAATTTAATTTAATACCACCAGGTATGTGGTGGGAAAGTCACCATTACAATACCAGCCTCCGAAGCTTTTTCTAATGCTGCGACAGAAAGGTGGGTCTCGTGATTGTCTAAAAGCAACAAAACACGAGAAACATGAAACTGTAAAATTATGTACCTCAAAAAATGTTTCAAGGTACAAGAGGTGTTCGTGTTCCTAGGTACAAGACGGTGCCACTTTCAATAAAAACAAGTTTCTACAGAAGAGATTATGTTTTAAACTTAAAACAAAATGCAATTTTTGCTTACCATAAATAAGGTAATAATCCAGTAATAATGAATTGTAGCACAACACAAACTCAACAGCACAATTTTCACACAAACAAACACAAACAATTTTACTTTTACACTTCAAAATATTGTTTTCACTCTAAATATGACAATAAGTATTCAATATGCCGGGAACTAGACTCGCCTACTCCAACTGACATAAACAACAAAACAATTAAATTTCAGCCCGCTAGGTGGCAGCACCGAACGGACAAGGGAAATGTTCCTAGCTGAAAAAATGCAATTGGTTTTTCAACGATAACTTCCTTCATTTTTAAGATATCCAATCGCTCCAAAAACCATTTTGCAGGGAATTCCCAGGGTTACAAGTCTTGTAAAGTTGGACTTTCTTGAACCCTTAGTTTTTAAGATTTTTGAGGTCAAAGGGCTCGGTGAAGGTTGTCCTCGCACTCAAATGTAAACTTCTAACAGTCATATCTCAGTTAATTTTCATCCTACAGAGATAAAAAAACCAAAGTTTTCAGTAAAAAAAAAACCTAAATTTTTGTACTCTAGCATTTGTTACGTATCTTCTTTAGTTTTTCAGTTAAAAAAAGAAAATTTTTTAAGAAAACTCAAATTTTTTTTTTAATTTAAATCGAACTTTTTTCAAAACTAGAGTTTCTAAACCGCTAAAACTTCTGAAACATATTATTAGTACTTTGATAAAGTAGATTGCAAATGGATTACATTCAATTTCAATCCCTGTGGCAATGCCATTGGTTTCAATGCTGGTTTTTTCGCTGACAAAGCCATCAAGCAACTTTATTTTTATCATAACTTTGTTAGTTTTTATGCTAATGACTTCTATCAAAGCTCATTTTGAAGCGGATTTCAAGTTCTTTAAAAAAGGGCCTATGCGTTTTCCACGAAAAATTGTTCGTTTTTCCGTTATTTGACGTTAAATGCTTTGCTTTTCACTTTTCCTCAAAAAAAAGTTACCTTCAACGAGCCATAACTAAGTTCGTATTGCATCTACAGAAATAAAAAAAAACAATCTCTTCATTTTTTTATAAGCTTCATTTTTGCTCATTACAATGATTTCGATAAAACGTAAGGTTTTCGAGTTATTCGTGTAAAATCATTCAAAACTATGCATTTTTTCGATGAAAAGTCGACATTTTTGATCACAAAGAACTCAAAAAGTATTGATTTATCGAAAAAATTTTATAGAACATTTTTTGCTTAGAATTTATTCCTCTATCGATTTCTGCAGTTATTTATCATGTTTTAATTTCCACCCCTGAGAAGGGGTGGCATCCTCCCCAGGGTAAAAGCGCACATCGGCACTATATAACTTTTGTTCCTTGAGCCATTCTCTAACTTCTGTCAAAATTTCACATCAAACGGTTTAGTTCGAAAGAATTCGGAGCGGAAAACCGTCAATGACTAGACTATAAAATCTCTGGAGATTGCCAAAATAATAGCATCATTATTAATAGCATCTACTCCAAACATAGGCCTATCTCGGACTAGTTATTCTATGTGACACCTGTACATAACAATACGTATATACATATATACATCGTTTGATAAGTTCAGCCATTTTTGTTTTAGTGTAAATAAATTTAAATTGTGGTTTTATGTGTACTGATTCTTGGTAAACCTGGACTCCATTTGTTCTTTATTTAATATTATCTACTTAACTGTTTTTGTTGTTATAATTATCTCATGACAACAATTTTCTCTTTAAATTTTGCAGAGCACCAGTTATGAAATACACAGCAATAATAAAATTATAATACTATCTTTGCATACAATAAAATATAAAATACTAATAATAATAGAACAATGTACTAATTCTTGTGTCACAGATTAGCAGCACTAATATTTATTATGCAGTGTTAAAAATAATATTAAAGAATACAATTCTTTGTTTATACCCAACCTAAGTGTATTGTGTAAATCACAAGCTGGGTCATATGAATTTGCTTGTTCATTGTGTTAAGTATAATTGTTGCACAGTAAATTGTTTAATAGAGGAGTGAGACATTGATGGCATAAAATAACTAATTACGATACTGAAAAATAATAAAACATCCATTTATTAACTATTATATTTAAAAAATTAAATATCAAAAATTTGAAATGTGAATTCAGAATATTCCCTTTTTAACAAGATACACTGACATACTATTATGCCTCTTATATGTAACACACAACAATAATAACCTATAACATCAAAACAAAAGACATTAAAAAACAATTGTAAAATTCTTGTAAATTTCTCGAGTGTCTGACAGGAATATAAATTTTTGAATCATTATTAAAATTTTAAATCTTAGCAAATAATATGCAAAAATAGTATTATTTTTTTGTTAAATCAAATTGTAAGTTTATTAATATTTTAATAAAATAATATACACTTTAATATGCACTTTATGTTTACATAATTATTGTTTACAAGACACAGTAATGTTTACAATACCCATTCTAAATTGATTGGAAAAATTATTTTTAATAAAACTTAAAATTCCATATTACTTATTTTACTTCAACTATTTACATTTTCATATTAATTTTACTTCACTAGCTCATACTTCAATTTGTTTGTAAGTTGTTTCTTTGTTTTGAAGAAAATAATTGTTTTTTTACTTCTGTGTGTGTGTGAGTACAGCTTCTGGATATATGAGACAATGACAACGATGATGATTTTGCCGATGCCGATTTCCTGTCTTTAATAAAACCCAAAGAGTGGCCCCATGAGTAAGTCATTTGCATCTTCCAGTGGCAGTGGAAAGAAAGTACATTTCTACTTATGGCATTGTCTGAATTACAAAATGTGTTTTGTAGACTTCAAATTTGATTAAATAACCATGTTTAATTATTGTCATTAATTCATTCGTGTCTGGACAGGAGTTCTCTAACCAAGCAAAATACATCCATACAGCTTCTGGATATATGAGACAATGACAACGATGATGATTTTGCCGATGCCGATTTCCTGTCTTTAATAAAACCCAAAGAGTGGCCCCATGAGTAAGTCATTTGCACCTTCCAGTGGCAGTGGAAAGAAAGTACATTTCTACTTATGGCATTGTCTGAATTACAAAATGTGTTTTGTAGACTTCAAATTTGATTAAATAACCATGTTTAATTATTGTCATTAATTCATTCGTGTCTGGACAGGAGTTCTCTAACCAAGCAAAATACATCCATACACAGAGATCGTCCCCATTTGCAACACAATACCTGTTTCTGCTGGTAGACCACACACACACACACACACACACACACACACACACACACACACACACACACACACACACACACACACACACACACACACACTGGATAAAATCAACAGGTGATCACATTTGACAGGCTAGAGCCTGTAATCTTTGCCTGTACATACACTACTTAAAATTATTTGTAACAACTTCTCTCTATGAATTATTTACAATACTGCCATTGTTAAATATGCAAATATATGTGTTGTTGCATATATTCCCCAGATGTTATTGGATTTGAATGGTATTCGTATTTTATTTACATCTTCATATACGTAATTATTCACATAAACAATACGTTTTAAAACTGCTTCTTTTAAAAAAAGATTTCATCAAACATAGTAAACACTGCCATGGAGGGATACAAAATTCTGCCACCTTTCTTTGGACGTATTGTCCTCCGTTGACAATATCCTGTGTCACATTTACGGGCTTTGTAGGAAGAGGCTATATAACAATGATTTTTATACCTTTCTTTTCATGGTGCTATTTCTACCTGTTTCTCTAATAACGTGCTGTTTATTCTGAAACTCATACTGTGTTCACCCTTGGTCTCTGTCTGTCTGTCTGTCTGTCTGTCTGTCTGTCTGTCTCTCTCTCTCTCTCTCTCTCTCTCTCTCTCTCTCTCTCTCTCTCTCTCTCTCTCTCTCTCTCTCTCTCTCTCTCTCTCTCTCGTGGGAAATAATTTCTCTTTGTCTTCTCTCACTTCATTGTTCATATCGTTTTGCTCTTCTGCAACCTTGCTTGCATTTCTCTCTAATAGCAATTCATTCTCTTTCAGACCAAAGTTTTCTCTTACACTCTCCTCTCTTCTTTCTTGCAGTTCCTTTTGGTTGCCATCACATATCACCTCTAGAGAATTGCTTTAATTTTTGTAATCTGTGTGAGCAAATTTAGTAATTATTCAATGGTTTTAATTCCTTGTAGTCCTTATATATTCGTAATCTTATATTTCAGTTTAAGTACTATGCCAATTTTAACACTAACTTGTGTTCAGTGAATTTTCATGTGAAAGAATTCGGAGCAGAAAACCGTCAATGACTGGACTATAAAATCTCTGGAGATTGTCAAAAATAATAGCATCATTCTTAATAGCATCCTTTTCAAACATAGGCCTATCTCCGACTAGTTATTCTATGTGACACCTGTACATAACAATACGTATATACATACATATATATATCGTTTGATAAGTTCAGCCATTTTTGTTTTAGTGTAAATGAATTTAAATTGTGGTTTTATGTGTACTGATTCTTGGTAAACCTGGACTCCATTTGTTGTTTATTTAATATTATCTACTTAACTGTTTTTGTTGTTATAATTATCTCATGACAACAATTTTCTCTTTAAATTTTGCAGAGCGCCAGTTATGAAATACACAGCAATATTAAATTATAATACTATCTTTGCATACAATAAAATATAAAATACTAATAATAATAGAACAATGTACTAATTCTTGTGTCACAGATTAGCAGCACTAATATTTATTATGCAGTGTTAAAAATAATATTAAAGAATACAATTCTTTGTTTATACCCAACCTAACTGTATTGTGTAAATCACAAGCTGGGTCATATGAATTTGCTTGTTCATTGTGTTAAGTATAATTGTTGCACAGTAAATTGTTTAATAGAGGGTGAGACATTGATGGCATAAAATAACTAATTACGATACTGAAAAATAATAAATCATCCATTTATTAACTATTATATTTAAAAAATTAAATATCAAAAATTTGAAATGTGAATTCAGAATATTCCCTTTTTAACAAGATACACTGACATACTATTATGCCTCTTATATGTAACACACAACAATAATAACCTATAACATCATAACAAAAGACATTAAAAAACAATTGTAAAATTCTTGTAAATTTCTCGAGTGTCTGACAGGAATATAAATTTTTGAATCATTATTAAAATTTTAAATCTCAGCAAATAATCTGCAAAAATAGTATTATTTTTTTGTTAAATCAAATTGTAAGTTTATTAATATTTTAATAAAATAATATACACTTTAATATGCACTTTATGTTTACATAATTATTGTTTACAAGACACAGTAATGTTTACAATACCCATTCTAAATTGATTGGAAAAATTATTTTTAATAAAACTTAAAATTCCATATTACTTATTTTACTTCAACTATTTACATTTTCATATTAATTTTACTTCACTAGCTCATACTTCAATTTGTTTGTAAGTTGTTTCTTTGTTTTGAAGAAAATAATTGTTTTTTTACTTCTGTGTGTGTCTGAGTACAGCTTCTGGATATATGAGACAATGACAACGATGATGATGTTGCCGATGCCGATTTCCTGTTTTTAATAAAACCCAAAGAGTGGCCCCATGAGTAAGTCATTTGCACCTTCCAGTGGCAGTGGAAAGAAAGCACATTTCTACTTATGGCATTGTCTGAATTACAAAATGTGTTTTGTAGACTTCAAATTTGATTAAATAACCATGTTTAATTATTGTCATTAATTCATTCGTGTCTGGACAGGAGTTCTCTAACCAAGCAAAATACATCCATACACAGAGATCGTCCCCATTTGCAACACAATACCTGTTTCTGCTGGTAGACCACACACACACTGGATAAAATCAACAGGTGATCACATTTGACAGGCTAGAGCCTGTAATCTTTGCCTGTACATACACTACTTAAAATTATTTGTAACAACTTCTCTCTATGAATTATTTACAATACTGCCATTGTTAAATATGCAAATATATGTGTTGTTGCATATATTCCCCAGATGTTATTGGATTTGAATGGTATTCGTATTTTATTTACATCTTCATATACGTAATTATTCACATAAACAATATGTTTTAAAACTGCTTCTTTTAAAAAAAGATTTCATCAAACATAGTAAACACTGCCATGGAGGGATACAAAATTCTGCCACCTTTCTTTGGACGTATTGTTCTCCGTTGACAATATCCTGGGTCACATTTACGGGCTTTGTAGGAAGAGGCTATATAACAATGATTTTTATACCTTTCTTTTCATGGTGCTATTTCTACCTGTTTCTCTAATAACGTGCTGTTTATTCTGAAACTCGTACTGTGTTCACCCTTGGTCTCTGTCTGTCTGTCTGTCTGTCTGTCTGTCTGTCTCTCTCTCTCTCTCTCTCTCTCTCTCTCTCTCTCTCTCTCTCTCTCTCTCTCTCTCTCTCTCTCTCTCTCTCTCTCTCTCTCTCGTGGGAAATAATTTCTCTTTGTCTTCTCTCACTTCGTTGTTCATATCGTTTTGCTCTTCTGCAACCTTGCTTGCATTTCTCTCTAATAGCGATTCATTCTCTTTCAGACCAAAGTTTTCTCTTACACTCTCCTCTCTTCTTTCTTGCAGTTCCTTTTGGTTGCCATCACATATCACCTCTAGAGAATTGCTTTAATTTTTGTAATCTGTGTGAGCAAATTTAGTAATTATTCAATGGTTTTAATTCCTTGTATTCCTTATATATTCATAATCTTATATTTCAGTTTAAGTAGTATGCCAATTTTACTAACACTAACTTGTGTTCAGTGAATTTTCATGTGAAAGAATTCGGAGCAGAAAACCGTCAATGACTGGACTATAAAATCTCTGGAGATTGTCAAAAATAATAGCATCATTCTTAATAGCATCCTTTTCAAACATAGGCCTATCTCGGACTAGTTATTCTATGTGACACCTGTACATAACAATACGTATATACATACGTATATATATCGTTTGATAAGTTCAGCCATTTTTGTTTTAGTGTAAATAAATTTAAATTGTGGTTTTATGTGTACTGATTCTTGGTAAACCTGGACTCCATTTGTTCTTTATTTAATATTACTGTATCTACTTAACTGTTTTTGTTGTTATAATTATCTCATGACAACAATTTTCTCTTTAAATTTTGCAGAGCGCCAGTTATGAAATACACAGCAATAAAAAATTATAATACTATCTTTGCATACAATAAAATATAAAATACTAATAATAATAGAACAATGTACTAATTCTTGTGTCACAGATTAGCAGCACTAATATTTATTATGCAGTGTTAAAAATAATATTAAAGAATACAATTCTTTGTTTATACCCAACCTAACTGTATTGTGTAAATCACAAGCTGGGTCATATGAATTTGCTTGTTCATTGTGTTAAGTATAATTGTTGCACAGTAAATTGTTTAATAGAGGAGTGAGACATTGATGGCATAAAATAACTAATTACGATACTGAAAAATAATAAATCATCCATTTATTAACTATTATATTTAAAAAATTAAATATCAAAAATTTGAAATGTGAATTCAGAATATTCCCTTTTTAACAAGATACACTGACATACTATTATGCCTCTTATATGTAACACACAACAATAATAACCTATAACATCAAAACAAAAGACATTAAAAAACAATTGTAAAATTCTTGTAAATTTCTCGAGTGTCTGACAGGAATATAAATTTTTGAATCATTATTAAAATTTTAAATCTTAGCAAATAATCTGCAAAAATAGTATTATTTTTTTGTTAAATCAAATTGTAAGTTTATTAATATTTTAATAAAATAATATACACTTTAATATGCACTTTATGTTTACATAATTATTGTTTACAAGACACAGTAATGTTTACAATACCCATTCTAAATTGATTGGAAAAATTATTTTTAATAAAACTTAAAATTCCATATTACTTATTTTACTTCAACTATTTACATTTTCATATTAATTTTACTTCACTAGCTCATACTTCAATTGTTTGTAAGTTGTTTCTTTGTTTTGAAGAAAATAATTGTTTTTTTACTTCTGTGTGAGTGTGAGTACAGCTTCTGGATATATGAGACAATGACAACGATGATGATGTTGCCGATGCCGATTTCCTGTCTTTAATAAAACCCAAAGAGTGGCCCCATGAGTAAGTCATTTGCACCTTCCAGTGGCAGTGGAAAGAAAGTACATTTCTACTTATGGCATTGTCTGAATTACAAAATGTGTTTTGTAGACTTCAAATTTGATTAAATAACCATGTTTAATTATTGTCATTAATTCATTCGTGTCTGGACAGGAGTTCTCTAACCAAGCAAAATACATCCATACACAGAGATCGTCCCCATTTGCAACACAATACCTGTTTCTGCTGGTAGACCACACACACACACACACACACACTGGATAAAATCAACAGGTGATCACATTTGACAGGCTGGAGCCTGTAATCTTTGCCTGTACATACACTACTTAAAATTATTTGTAACAACTTCTCTCTATGAATTATTTACAATACTGCCATTGTTAAATATGCAAATATATGTGTTGTTGCATATATTCCCCAGATGTTATTGGATTTGAATGGTATTCGTATTTTATTTACATCTTCATATTGTAACATGACAGATATAAGCATAATATTGAATGGCAATTGATCATTAGAATAATGAAGTTATAATGTTTAAATTTGGAAGAAAGCATTAAGTTTAATATAAATAGATTAATTCATAGCAACTGTGGAAAGAAATCATTATTATAAAGAAAGTACAAGTTCAAATAAAAGGAGTTACTAGTGATGAGTCATCCAAGACCAGTCTCATAACCAAAGGTTTTCAAACTATAACCCAGGAAGGTAAAATAGTAAATAACAAAGCAGTACAGAATATGACCAAACCCACAACGAGGGAGAATAAATAGAATAGAAACCCTAAAATAAGCCAGGATCAACCAATACAGGTTGTGTATTTCTGAAATAAAGAAGAAGATGGAGAAGATCCCAAGAAACCTGATGGCAACAAGAAGAAGATGGAGAAGATACCAGTCCCAGAAGGCAGGAGAAAAGAAGACTGAAGAAAGAAGAAGAGGGCAGCATCCTGAAGAAGATGTCATGCTCTTATAAAAGACACCCAAATCCCTATATCCCCAAAATAAATATCTAAAAACAAAAGTATAACGAAATAAAAACCACATGTATATAAATTTAAGAGAGAGAAGTGAACAAAGTAAAAGTTTCCTGTGAACTAAGATGAAACAATAATATAGTACCCATGGAACAAATCTCCATTGAAAAACGCTAACCAATTTATTATGTTGATAAGACTATACGACCATTTAGCATTAACATAATATATAAGTGAAAGTGAACCAGTGATAGTTTTGGGTATTATAAAAAATGAACCTTGTGTTTCATTCTTGGCAATCACAAACATTGGATGCAATGAAATATGCATTTTTCAATGACTTAAAATATATACTGTGACAATATATTGTTCATAAGTCATGAATCTGTTTAAAATAACATTTTGTTTTACATGAAAAAAGAAAAACAGATTTCATTATACTTTTTGAACAATTCATACTATTTATTTGTTAATGACAGGGTGCAATTACCCAAAGACAATGTATAAAAGACTGTATAAAAACTGTAGAATCCTACTTATAATAATAGTTAGAAATAAGAATATAAATATAAGGTTTTTATGTATATAGTACAAGAATGTTTAAAAATGTTTTAGATATAAGGCCATTTGTTTGGGTCTGATACAACTAACATCAGAACTATAAAAATAGTTAATACTTGTAAATAGTAGAGGGCAATTAAGATGTTAGTTAGTAAAAAACCTTTGTTGTAAACCATATTTCCATGTTGGAAATGGGAATTTTGTTGCAAAATGTCTGACTTGAAGACAACCATTTATTTAAAAAAAATATTCTTTATTTTGTTTAACTATTATTTGTATTGTAACCAATACTAATTGTTTTTGTGTAATTTGAAAACATGTTTAATTTATAATACTATTTGTAAAAGTCAGAGAGGGTATCACACATCATATATTGTTTGTAAATTATTTTGTAAGAAAAATTGTTAAAAAATCATAGGCCAAAAGAATGGAAACCAAACTTCATCAAAACAGAGAAATTAATCATTTAAATGCGAATAAACAAAAGGGGTTTAGACAAAATAAGCTTGAGATCATGCCATATAATTGCACATACCATTTAGAGAGATTTTAATAAATTATATTCAGAATTATAAATAAAAATAAAAATGACTAAACTCAGAAATTTAGACATGGGAGTCATATATTCCAGAATAATGTTTCAGAATACAACTAATTCAATTAATTACCAGAAAATAAGGGAATATGAACCTTTTAATACAGTATAGGATTATTAATATTAAATATAACTGATAAAATGGCTGAATTTACATTATAACAGGAAGTAAATTTTGGAAATGTCTTGACTTATCAGAGTATACCAAACGGAAAGTAAAATTACTATTTTTTGGACAGAAAACACTATAAAATGGCATTATTTAATCTGAAAATAACCAGAATGAACTGAAAGATTAATTTAAATCAAATCTAGTGAATAAAATTGACAAATAACCAAAGTTTATGCATTCATATAGTGAAAATGTAAAAGTGCACACAGGATGTGAAAAATATTTGAACAATGTTAAGGATAATATTATATGGGCTAAGAGTTTAATTGAAACTAAAGGAAACAGTTAGTTAATTATTGGTTTTTGAACGGTTAACATGACATACGTTTGATAACGTGGATAACCTAACCTATACTAGTCATACAAAGCGAGTGTATAGAGCGTTATTGTGAAATCGCGAGTGACTTGTAAAATACTTCTAAAACTATCATATTATAACAGAAACAATCAAGTAACACTCCATAACACAGAACAATATAAATCTACTCCGAAAAACACCACAAAACACTAGAAAACTGTATAATACATTAATCCAAATTAGTGACGGAATCAGAGAAAGTGTTTGAACTAATAATTATACGGATACACTAAATACAACTCAGAAACAGTACACCAATCACTACACAACATTTAACAAGAGATTTGCAGAAACAAGAACAGAAATATTGCCAGAAAATACATTATTTGGAATACGGCAGGAACGAGCAACATTTTGATCGACTTGACGGCAGCCATCTTTCTTTGACAATTCCAGTGCCTCCTCTTAGTTCAACAGCTGTTGGGTGAAAACAATTATTATATTTACAAATTATTATTCAATGTCTGTGTTTATTAATAACTATTAATTTGATTGTAACGTTATACTTTTTAAATATTAGCCCGATTTCTCTGACTTTGGTAATAACTGGCTGTTTAAAGAACCCTATATAATTTTTATATCATATACTTGTAACTTTTTTCGATATCCTGAGAATCGATACTAATCGATAAGAGTCAATATTGCTATTACTTAATAAAAAACATTAATACTTTTCAATACTTAATAGTTCTTTATTTCTTCAATAATACTAATTACCAATAATATAATTCTAATTGATAATCTACAAGGACTTTACCACCCGTAAGTGAAGATAACCTAAAAAAATAAAAAGGTAAACAAGTATCGATTGGTTTACAGACAGTCTTATGAGTGGTGATAGATTATTTAAAATATACTAAAACTTTAATAAAAAGTTTCAGAAGAGCATTACACTGTTTAAAACTTCACAGCCCTATCTTAATTAATTGATCCTAATTAATTAATTAATAAAATTAAAATTTTTTTTAAATTATTTTTTTTATAAACATAATTTTTTTTAAAATTTCCTTCAAAACAATAAATTTTGTTTTGAAACTTTCGGCGAAGCTGAACATATATATTCCTTCATCAACTTTACGCTACTCGACCGGTCTTGCTACCATTGGGACTCGACCAGCTGGGAAACTTAAGGAAGTGTTTCAGGCCAGTAAGACGTCGAGAGCCACACCAAATACACACCAATTAAACATATTACATTACAATTTACTTATTTGATTACAAATTGGCGAGTCCAAACAGTGCGGCTTGATTACATCGGAGTCTAACTCATACATCACAATCTATTATCATCAACACACATCGATAATAATTATTACAATATACGTAATTATTCACATAAACAATACGTTTTAAAACTGCTTCTTTTAAAAAAAGATTTCATCAAACATAGTAAACACTGCCATGGAGGGATACAAAATTCTGCCACCTTTCTTTGGACGTATTGTTCTCCGTTGACAATATCCTGAGTCACATTTACGGGCTTTGTAGGAAGAGGCTATATAACAATGATTTTTATACCTTTCTTTTCATGGTGCTATTTCTACCTGTTTCTCTAATAACGTGCTGTTTATTCTGAAACTCGTACTGTGTTCACCCTTGGTCTCTGTCTGTCTGTCTGTCTGTCTGTCTCTCTCTCTCTCTCTCTCTCTCTCTCTCTCTCTCTCTCTCTCTCTCTCTCTCTCTCTCTCTCTCTCTCTCTCTCTCTCTCTCTCGTGGGAAATAATTTCTCTTTGTCTTCTCTCACTTCATTGTTCATATCGTTTTGCTCTTCTGCAACCTTGCTTGCATTTCTCTCTAATAGCGATTCATTCTCTTTCAGACCAAAGTTTTCTCTTACACTCTCCTCTCTTCTTTCTTGCAGTTCCTTTTGGTTGCCATCACATATCACCTCTAGAGAATTGCTTTAATTTTTGTAATCTGTGTGAGCAAATTTAGTAATTATTCAATGGTTTTAATTCCTTGTATTCCTTATATATTCGTAATCTTATATTTCAGTTTAAGTAGTATGCCAATTTTAACACTAACTTGTGTTCAGTGAATTTTCATGTGAAAGAATTCGGAGCAGAAAACCGTCAATGACTGGACTATAAAATCTCTGGAGATTGTCAAAAATAATAGCATCATTCTTAATAGCATCCTTTTCAAACATAGGCCTATCTCCGACTAGTTATTCTATGTGACACCTGTACATAACAATACGTATATACATACATATATATATCGTTTGATAAGTTCAGCCATTTTTTGTTTTAGTGTAAATAAATTTAAATTGTGGTTTTTATGTGTACTGATTCTTGGTAAAACCTGGACTCCATTTGTTTGTTTTATTTAATATTATCTACTTAACTGTTTTTTTGTTGTTATAATTATCTCGTTACAAACAATTTTCTCTTTAAATTTTTGCAGAGCGCCAGTTATGAAATACACAGCAATAATAAAAATTATAATACTATCTTTGCATACAATAAAAATATAAAATACTAATAATAATAGAACAATGTACTAATTTCTTGTGTCACAGATTAGCAGCACTAATATTTTATTATGCAGTGTTAAAAATAATATTAAAGAATACAATTCTTTGTTTATACCCAACCTAACTGTATTGTGTAAATCACAAGCTGGGTCATATGAATTTGCTTGTTCATTGTGTTAAGTATAATTGTTGCACAGTAAATTGTTTAATAGAGGAGTGAGACATTGATGGCATAAAATAACTAATTACGATACTGAAAAAATAATAAATCATCCATTTATTAACTATTATATTTAAAAAATTAAATATCAAAAATTTGAAATGTGAATTCAGAATATTCCCTTTTTAACAAAGATACACTGACATACTATTATGCCTCTTATATGTAACACACAACAATAATAATCTATAACATCAAAACAAAAAGACATTAAAAAAACAATTGTAAAATTCTTGTAAATTTCTCGAGTGTCTGACAGAAATATAAATTTTTGAATCATTATTAAAATTTTAAATCTTAGCAAATAATCTGCAAAAAATAGTATTATTTTTTTCTTAAATCAAATTGTAAGTTTATTAATATTTTATTAAAATAATATTCACTTTAAGTAAACATAATATTGTTTACAAGACAGTAATGTTTACAATACCCATTCAAAATTGATTGGAAAAAATTATTTTTAATAAAAACTTAAAATTCCATATTACTTGTTTTACTTCAACTATTTACATTTTTCATATTAATTTTTACTTCACTAGCTCATACTTCAGTTCTTTGTAAGTTGTTTTCTTTGTTTTTTTTACTTCTGTGTGTGTGTGTGTGTGTGTGTGTGTGTGTGTTGTGTGTGTGTGTGTGTGTGTTGTGTGTGTGTGTGTGTGTGTGTGTGTGTGTGTACAGCTTCTGGATATATGAGACAATGACAACGATGATGATGTTGCTGATGCCGATTTTTTTTGTCTTTAATAAAACCCAAAGAGTGGCCCCATGAGTAAGTCATTTGCATCTTCCAGTGGGAGTGGAAAGAAAGTACATTTTCTACTTATGGCATTGTCTGAATTACAAAATGTGTTTTGTAGACTTCAAATTTGATTAAATAACCATGTTTAATTTTTTGTCATTAATTCATTCGTGTCTGGACAGGAGTTCTCTAACCAAGCAAAATACATCCATACACAGAGATCGTCCCCATTTGCAGCACAATACCTGTTTTCTGCTGGTAGACCACACACACACACACACACACACACACACACACACACACACACACACTGGATAAAATCAACAGGTGATCACATTTGACAGGCTAGAGCCTGTAATCTTTGCCTGTACATACACTACTTAAAATTATTTGTAACAACTTCTCTCTATGAATTATTTTACAATACTGCCATTGTTAAATATGCAAATATATGTGTAGTTGCATATATTCCCCAGGTGTTATTGGATTTGAATGGTATTCGTATTTTATTTACATCTTAATATACGTAATTATTCACATAAACAATACGTTTTAAAACTGCTTCTTTTAAAAAAAGATTTCATCAAATATAGTAAAACACTACCGTGGAGGGATACAAAATTCTGCCACCTTTCTTTGGACGTATTGTTCTCCGTTGACAATATCCTGTGTCACATTTACGGCTTTGTAGGAAGAGGCTATATAACAATGATTTTTATACCTTTCTTTTCATGGTGCTATTTCTACCTGTTTTCTCTAATAACATGCTGTTTATTCTGAAACTCGTTCTGTGTTCACCCTTGGTCTCTGTCTGTCTGTCTGTCTGTCTCTCTCTCTCTCTCTCTCTCTCTCTCTCTCTCTCTCTCTCTCTCTCTCTCTCTCGTGGGAAATAATTTTGTGCCGACTCTAGTATAGAACCAGCGCATGTCCAGTATATAACGTTCTGTAAGTTAAACGCAGTACAGAATTTGAAGCGCTTTAATTGGTGCTGCAATCTTGTAGCGAAGATAAGGCACTAATTCTAAGCTTATCATGTGCCTGAGATGTGCTGGCATCTAGCGACAGCCCGGTTCGCGAGGTTGAAACGGAAAGTTTTATGCAAAGTTTGTCTGGCTTCAACTTTCATCGATAATGGCCGCTCTTGCTACTCCGGGTAGATGAAGATATTTTCATCAAATATTCTTCACACTATGTCAGGCTAGATCAATACACGACTGCGGTAAGTCTCGCCAATACTTTCATATTAATTGTATTTAATGTTTCACTAAAGAAAAACTGGTTTTAATAAGCCCCAGTAAGTGAATTTCTGATAACCGTTAAAAAACCGCATGGCGTTGTGCAATAAGTAATTTCAAGGTAGTATTTTTAAAACACAGTAAAACCATATTAAATTCACGTGCCCGAACTACGGCACTAAAAGTCAAAGAAATATAAATACAAAAGTATTAGTTTAACATATGCAAACCTGGATGTAAGCAGATTCCTATTAAGTACCTATGGTTATTGCACAATGCGTAATTCGGTCAAAGTTGCATACAACTTTTACTAGTATTGATAGTAAAACTTTATTCATATCAGGAAACTTACTGAGGCACCCATTTGAGAGTCATATAATCGCCAAATGGTATTAATTAATATAGTAAAGATGATGTAATCAGATTTAACCTTTCTTGACCACGTGGTACCAATATATTCAGACTATGTATAAAGCTTCTTAAAATTGTAACAAGCCATAATTAACTATCAAAAATTCAAACATGGTAACCCGCAGGGGTGAAGTTATTATTATAAAGATTTACTGTACTAAATATTTTCAAATAGGGCCTGTTGGCCATATAACTTTGTCAAGTTTTATATTTAGGTAGCTCTAAAGCTATGTTAAGTTTATATATAGGTTTTGGGGGGGGTTGCAAACTTTCTGTGGGCATTGTGTGGTGTACTCTGGCTAATATAATGTTGTGTAATTAGGGTTCCCCGAGTAAGCCGAGGAAACAGCTCAAAAACCTGAACATGAACATCTAGAACTTGCTCACTTCATCTACCGGAGGAATAGCCAGGAAGCCACACCAACACCTGTAATGTAGGCCACAAGATTGCCACCTCACCCCATGGACAAAAATCAGGTGATCTCAAACCATTATATCATTTATACGTAGAGATGCACTCAAAAGACCCAGTGAACCAGTTCTATCAATCAACCACAACACTTTCAAGTTTTTAAACATTTAATTGGATCCCCAATTAACGGGACAGTATAGTGTGTGAACTGGGTGTGAAATCATTTGTAAATTTTATTAATTTGTTGTAAAAATTGTCAGCTCAGAGGCTGGCATGTATCTTAGACAGTTCAACATTCAAACGTATAATTCCCTCTTATTTCAGTATATGTGTTTCATTACAGCTTTTAAGTCATTCATTCTATTTGTAATTTCTCGGGTTCAGTTTAGTGTTCATTTTATATTTATTTTCTAAATTTTAAATTCAGTTTGGTTCATTTGGTATAGAAATTTCTGGGGTAGTTAGGTGGATTTTCACAAGTTTAATCCTGAGTGGGTGCCTGTTCATACAGTATTAAACGTGTTGTTGAGACATGTTAAATTATGCACCGACTGGCAAACGAACATGTCGGTCTCTGGGCCAAAAGTACTTTTTAAAAGGGTTATAAAATTCATGACATATTTCTATTTTCACAACTTAACCATATTTCTATATAAAAATAAATTTATTAATTAATCATAATAACTGAGGTTCATTGTTTTCTAAA